>CP126894.1:145717500-146062500 GCA_030440675.1 Furcifer pardalis | reverse complement strand
AGCTTTGGCACTGTTTGCTTGTGACTATTCTTCAACATACAGGGCAAAATAAGAATGACATTGATGGCATTTAAGTTCCAATATTCAGAAAATTCTGTTTCACAAGTTCCACTTTGTTCCTAAGGGGAAACGGTAAGAGAAATTATAAATTGATCATACTTGCTTTTTATTATGGGCACTATTAGAAACATAATACAGTAAATTCATTTTATTTGCTTATCGGTATAGTAGACTTCCTAGAAATAAGAAGTAAACACCTTAGCTTCAGTTGGCAGGAGTTACAAGACAAATAGGTGCTCAAGCAAGTGAAATAAATCACAAGAGATTTATCTTTTATTTTTCAATAAAGGTGTGGTTGGATTTCTTTGTTCCCTCCTTCTCTCCTCTCTGTTTATTCATTCTGAAAGCATTTTTTGAGATTTCATTGCTAATTTCTTTTCCTTCCATATGTTTTTGTAAATGTAATAACTATATTTTCATCATAATTAGTTTTAGGTTTCCATGATGCCAATATGTTGGTGATTTTTATAATAAGGAAAGAAATACAAAATATCCCCTTTGTCAATAAATCTGGGTTGTGCTTTTTTTATAAAAAAAATAGGCCAGTAAATTTAATTCAGTAATATTAGACTATAAAAGACTACACTGTACAGAAGCGTCTAATTAGCCTCAGTAAAAGAACATAGCAGAGATCTCTTTGGCATTGATTCAAAAAGACTTGTGAGATTTTGATGACTGCTAACAAAAGAAGAAGGGAGAGGTCACCATGAGCTATAAGTCTGCATATCTACTGGATATTTGAAACATTTTAAGTACAGTATTTAATGATGGAGCCTTGTTACGAGAGAAGGCCCAAGCTTTTATCAAAGTAGCCACCAGTTACTAAAATAATGCAACTGACTTTAGCATCTGGAATAATAAAGACCCAGTGGAAATTTTCATTTTTTTCAGATACAGTAGAACCCCTTATAGTGATTTTAATCTGTTCGATGGAGCTGATCACAATGCGGTTTTCATCGTTGTACAATATTCCCTATGGGAAAAGCCTTACAATGTTTGGCGTGAAGCGGTTTTTCCCATTGGAAAATCGTTGTACAGATTTTCCTATAGGTATGATTGCTATGCGGAACAGCTTTCCCCCCTCCAAGCCTCATGGCTATGCGATTTCATGGGGTGATCACTATACAGGGTTCTTTTGAGAATCTTTTGAGAAATTGTGGGCACTCATTTTAGCCATTTTATTCTCATAGATCTATCTGGTAGGTTCCCTGGGGAATAGACAACTAAAGTTGTTGTTCCTGTTTATAAGAAATGAGGCCAAAAAGATACAGTTGATTATTTGATGTATAAGTTTTCTTGATGCTACAGTCAAGCATAATATAAGATAGCTCCTCCAGAAACTGGAGGTATGGATAACTGAAGTCGTGAACATGTTGGCTTTAAAGTGGGATATTATTTTCTGGTCTATGTTTTTCTTTCACAACATCTAATCAATAAATATGTTAAAGGATTATGTGGGCAGCTATTTTTCATTTTAATTTATCTTAAAGCAATATTTGATTATATTCAAAGGTATCATTTAGGCTTCAGTATATAGAGAGTGAGACTTGTTAGATAGATTCAAGATTTATGTACCAACTCTTCTTGTATGGTCAGAATTGACAGCTTAGGCCAGTTCAATACTGTCAACATGTGAAATGGGGGTACAGCAATGCTATATCTTGGCCCCATTACTTTTCAAATTATATTTAAATGACATGGTGGATATTTGTTTGCAGGATTCTGATCCTTCCCAGTGAGAATAGATGGAGAGGTTATTTTAATATTCCTTTACACAGATGGTAAATTCCTAATACTGTATCTCCCATTCAAACAGCTCTTAACAGAATACTGAAACAATTCAGCATCAATTTATAATATGAAAAGTATGAGAAAAACAAAATTATGATTTTTAAGAGAAGGTCCCATTTACATTAATGGATAACAGGATATCTGAACAAGTACTTAGGGTGCTGCTTTTCTAGTTAGGTTTTTGGATGTCCCAGTTTGGGTTTCCTAAGCAGAAATGTGAAGAAAAAAAAACATATTTGGCATACCTAAATTCTATGGAGTTAAAGAAGGGTGTTCCTTATTTTGTGATTTTAAAAAAACCCTTCCTTAATTATGGAAAGTTGAAGCAATTTGTGGGCTTGGAGATTCATAACCATTCGAAGTCATTCAAAATAATATTGCTGGATTACTGTTGGCACCCCTTTCCTCAACTCTTATGGCTCTAGTTGTACTGTAACTATACTGTACTAATATCAGTAATCACATTAATTTATAAAGGAGTAATTAATTATTGGCTGAAAAGTGGGATGTTTTTTAGCATCCACATACGTACAAGTAAGACATTTTGTTCATGGAGAACTTTTGTATTAAATCTTGTTGTTAAACTTGGATTCTCAAGGCGTCCTGGCTCTTCTGCAGCTCATTCTGCAACTCTCATTAAAATTAAGGCAATTAAATCTCTGTGCTCAAACAGAATTAGGTTTATTAGGCACCTCATAAACAGCAGCTCTTTATTTTTTAAAAATATTTCCTTTGACCTTTCCCTCTTATTTTACTAGTATTACAAATTCTGCTTTATGGAAATACGTTTACTAAGACATGTTTGGACATGCTGACAGATCAGTATTGCCTTGTTTGCTGCCCCGCCAATTGCAACAGGTACTAGGCTAGTGGACAGGATAGCACTGTACTATGTTTGAGGACAGTGCTCTGGCAATTATAATACCACCTCTCCTGTTTACTTTTGTGAAAAAGAAAATAAACATGCATCCATTTAAAAAAATCTAAACTTTATTAGTAAAGTTAAGCCAAATGCAGTAAGTGTCAAATCTTTAGACTTGGTAAAGTGGCTTTTGTTATACATCTACATTTTTCCACTTCTAATGAACTGTTTCAATAAGGAAGAGACATGTCTGGCCTGCAAGGGAAATATATTGGAATCACCCAATTATCTCTTTTCCTCAGTAGAGTGCCCAAAGCAACTAACTCTAAGGCTATATTCTTTATTGCTTTCCAATGATTTCTAATCTTGTATGAGTAAAAATTAAATTTAGAATGGTAGGTTGAGTTGCTGTGTGTGTTGTGGTATGGTTGTTTCTACCATCTAGTGCAGGAGTTTTCAACCTTTTTAAACCGGGGGCTGGGTCATGCTCCCTCAGACAGTTTCGGGGGTCAGACAGTCATTTTGCCCTTCCTGGTGCCACTTGGCACATGGCACTTCCTGGTGCAGTGGAGACAGTGGGGGGCACATGAAATGGTGCCACAGGCCATATCCGGTCCACGGACCACAGGTTGAGAATCCCTGCTCTAGTGGTTGGTCTCATTCATGACAAGGAGAACCCATGTACTGCCTTTAGCTTTCTTGTACTGTATTGTCATTTTCAGTATCCACTTCTAATCATTCTTTCTTCAGTGTGACTAATAATGTACAGTAAAACCTTGCATAAAGAGTGCCTCGCTTAGAGACTAACTTGCTTAAAGAACAGAATTTTCTCTGAATGGTCACCCTCGATTAACAACTAAAAACAACCAAAAACTCGCCTAACAACTATATTGGGATTCGCAATCCGCCCCCCGCCAGAAGTCACAATTAGTCACTTACAATGGTGTTTCACTTAAAGAGCAATCCCGTGGAACACATTATGCTGTTTAAGCAAGGTACCACTGTATGTTGAAATTGAATTGGCTAAATCCAAAACTAGTTGGTTTCTTAGTTTGGTTTTTACAGGAATTCAGTTCATGTGTGAAAGATGTTCACACTGTTTTCTAGTAAACAGACTGGTAGGATTAGGGGATAAGCAAGCCCTTTAATCTCACTACACCATTGGGACATTTGAATCAAGCCTTAAATAAGTGATGCTCAATCTCAGTCCCAAATAATTCCTTGTTACATTCTTGTTCCTTGATCTTCATTGCTTTCCTAAGCTTTCTATAATAGTACACTATACTAAATACAGTACTACAAATCTGATGTTTTATTTTACTTAGTTAGCAGATTAGTGCATTTTGCTGGATACTTTTCTAATTCCTGTTGCCAGCTAGGAAATCTTAACTCTGGTTTGGATTTGCTTGGTTATCCATGGACATGCTATGATTCTCAAATCTAGTGAGCCTCATCACAGATAATTTGAACACAGAGTATACTTGATGTCATGTTTTCATAATGGAAGAAGAATCAAGTTGGAAAATAAAAGACATGTACTGTTTCTCCTTTGTCTGCCAATGTTTTTGTTTCATTTATTGGGTTGCAAATAGATAAGACTGAGTACAGCAGGGCTGGCCTTACATTATGCTCTCTCTTGCATGGTCCCTGGGTTTTTGCACAAAAGCATGTTCTTTAAGTGGCATATGAAATTAGGGAGAAAGAAGAGATGGGGGATATATTCTCCCTATGTGCTACTGTTCATGCTCCAATTGCTGTTAGTTGCTAGAGACAGTAGAATTATGTTTGGAGACCAGGCAAGGGGGCTTTTTGGTGTGCTCAAAGGCTGGCTGGAACACATGAGGTGGTAGATATGAGCTCTTTGCCAAGATTTTGATCCAAGGTGATGAGTGGTTCCAATGAGTGGTTCTATGTGCAAACTGTTTGAGCCAACTCTTTTATCAAGTGTGCTTTCAAGCCTCAGTGGGGAAATGCACAAGAAATCTATAGCTGCAGTAATTCCAGGAAATATTTCCTTGCCCCTTTAAATAAGAAAGGATTCAGACCGGCATCCCTTCTGTTCTGCAAAAATGCCTCTAGCATGAGTGAATCATTTGTGGGTAGTGTAGGGAAAAATATCATTTTGTACTCTTAATGATCATACAGAAATTAGACAGATAATTCTTTTTCAAAAGAGTATTTCATATGATGAAAACTGTTGTATGGTTCTTCATTGTGCAAAAAAAAAATTACTTATTTTTCTGAGGGCAATGGATAATGCCCAGTTTCTTTCATCTTAAATCATATTTTCTGGAAGGCATTCAACCTTTTTGGCTCACTATTTGTCCTTCATTCTTCATTCTTTCAGTGCCATCCAGCATTAAGTGAAGAACTGAAAACAACAGAAGGAAGTAAAACATGTTGACAAACCAATGATTAATTTCCCATGAATGCAAGGAATCTGATCCTTGGTGAAAATTTGCTATCATCACGGTAAGAGTTTTCTTTTAACTATTCATTAAAGTCTTTGGGACAGTTGCTACAATTGTGACCCTATTTAATGCCTATTGTGAAACAAAATTGTGTATCAGATGGTTTTGTTTTAGGGTTGATTTCACATGTACATATCCATGGAATAAGGATATGTAACAAAGGAAGCAACAGGAAGGAAGGGGTAATTTCAAAGATTCTAAGGCATGGGGAAAATAGCTTTACATTTAGTAGCAGATAGAGAAAATGTTTACCATAGACATCCAGGGTTAAAGGAAATGCATGCAAGATTGCATTTTTTAAATAGAAGCATGAAGATGAGAGAAACATTAGTAAGATTTCCATTCCACTCAAAGGTATTTCTTCACATGTCACTCTCTTTTCCATTGTATCCTTTCCACCATTTGAACTAGTACTGCTGTGCATTAATGAAGATAAATCACCATGTTAAGTCCTTTGTGGAGCCACTGTTTTAATTCTACTCACAACTGTGAGTGGAAGAACGGATGCCTCAGTTATGCCTAATGTGGAAACATCTTCTTAACTCCCTTCTTTATTCTCTTTCCTTATTTTAGTATGCTTGGATTTAAAGTGTTGGATTTTGATCTCACCTGAGAAGTAAAAGTGAAAATCATTTTGGGTTTTATTGAGTGCTGAGTACAGATGACTATAGCTACTTCTGTGGAAAAGTAATTACAGTACCAGTAATCTGGACTAAGGGGGCTCTTCCTTTTCTCCCTTGGAATAAAAAAACTAAAGCAAATAGTACAGATCTGTACAAGAGTTTCTCTAGGGCTGAAAACAAATGAAACTTCTGTCAGTCAGTTATAGCTTACCCTCCCCTTACTTAGAAGGATTTACTAAGATAAAATCTGTGAGAGATTTTCTATTACAGTTGTTTTCAGGGAGCCATAAAAATATCCAATTTACATGTGTTAACTCTGCAATTCTAAACATAAGAGTGTAAACTCCATTGCAGATATGGTACTGAAAATTGATTAGACTAAAAAGCAGGTATAGAGTATGTTGTTAGGTAACTTAGTTCATTATCTGCCTTTGTTTTAAACAATATTTTAAACATTCTCAAGCTAGAATTTATTTGCTGTTTTACAGGAACTGTCTTGGTTTGAGTTATATTACAGCAAATGAAAATTGATTTCAAATCTATTAACTTCTATATAAACCAGAAAAAGGCCTGGAAGCAAAACTTTAAATAAAGTTTTGCTCTAGACCTACATCAAGATATTGCAACTGTTTTAACAAACCCTCTTCTTACTTATTTTTAAAAATATCATGGTATCAGTCTTAAATTGTTTGCTCTATTCATGTGGCTTTTGTATGTTCTGTATTAGAAAAGTGGCACAAAGTGGTGGGCACAAAAATGGGGAAGATTTCTATGATGTGTGGAGTGCAAGGAGGGCAAAAAACACATTTACCTTGCACACACATGTAAGGATGTGGAACTGCAAATAGTTAATGTACATTAAGATAACCTGTCTAAATGCTAGTTTTGTTCTTGTTACAATTATTTTTATGCAAAATAGTTCTTAAATTCATAATTGGAATAAGTTCTGGTAAGATACAGTCAAATTCAACAGTATTTTGCCATTGATTGTGTGCTGGATTTGGTGAGCACATCCTCCTTTGAGCTGAGACATAATTTACATAGAAGTGGTCATTTTTTAAACGAGAGACCTTATTTCCAAATGAATATGCTTAAAACAAATGGAAATAAAATGACTTTACGAAAAAAGTGTGTCGATTCCTTGCTATTACTCTGCAATAGTAAAGCAAATATTAAATGTATTCAGTGGCATGATTAACTGTCCCAATTGTTAATTTTTCATCATACATTTTTTTAGAAGTCAAATACTTATTGTGTGCAATTCTTCTATATGTCAGTTGGATTGAGTCAGGTTATGTCAAGCAATTGCTCTTGTAAACCAGAAAGTAACTTTCATTAATCTTGTCCAAAAGTATATCTTTTTTAAAAAAAATCCTTTGTAGATTTTTTTTTGTTAATTGTGTCATAAACTGGGAATAAGAGTCTCAATATAGAGCAGAGCATCTTGCCCTAGCCCATACAGACCTTAATTGACAAGTTGGCTGTTGCTATGTTACCATCTCTGGTTATAGTCATTTGATATATTAGTATTGCTCAAGCCAGAAGGAACTTGTCCTGAAGAAGAGAGACTCAATAATGTATGGAGAAATGAAGCATATTTCCAAACAACACTTCTGAAAATTTTCAATTTGCGTAAAAGGAATCCATGCATTTAGCAGTACAGAAGCAATATTTCCCTTTTGGCCTGTTAATGGGCTAATCAAAGAATAAAAGAGGAAAATCCAAGTAGGCCAGGAGTTTAAATCTCTAGAAAGTATTGCTAATTTATTTCCTCTTAAAGTCAGTCTTCTTGCTAATACATTAGAAATCCCATGCCTTACACAGCAATATAGGGTTTGTGGTGCTTTGTTAGCAGAACGTGGCCCACTAAGCTGTCTGAGGGGGCGTGGTTCGGCCCATGGCGGGAAAATGTTGAGAACCCCTGGCATAAGGCAACAACAACAAATTCCCCATGTTAAGGGAGTTGTTGCAATCCAAAATGGATTTATTAGGTATGACATTTAATTGAAAACATTTTACAGAATTAATGTTTTGGAACACTTCTCTGTTATACAGAAACACTACTAAGAAGTATTGGAAATTGTTGCTGTTTGAAGATCACCAGTGTTAATGCATAACATTTTAGCTAAAGGTAAAGGTCTCCCTTGCTTAAAAGCCAGTTGTGTCTAACTCTAGGTGGTGGTGCTCATCACTGTTTACAGTCAAAGAGCCAGCATTGTCTGCATCTGCAAAATGCTGTGCAAGATCTTAGCCAAAAAACATTTTAAAAAGGTTTTTAACTTCTTCCATCACTGATACACCTGTGATCTAGGGCTAATATTTAATGCTACTGCAAGGCCCCAATAGAATTTTATATGGCAGAATATTTTGAAGTGGTAGCCATTTTTATATGGCAGCTAGGCTTTGAGTTACTCTGTAGCATTTTGAAACTGGATAATATGATTTAGCATTAGTTAGATTTTTTTGGTGCAGTTACATTTTGCATGAATCCAGCAGAAGGTTTATAATAATATTTGGCTTGTCAAGACTGGAATAATTGAGCTAAATTTTACTGTCTGTGAAATGAAATTTGAATGATGGCAGGCTAGCAAAGAGATTGCTCTCTCTGTGCGTATCTGGAAGAAGCAAGACTTCACTAACCTGCCTCCAGGCAACCAGTGTTTTGCTCTATGCTTCTGACATCTCTAAGGCATGAAGGTATTTTTCTGATACTAATCCAAGGTAATATTATTAAAAAGAAATTGTTTTGCTTCCAACACAACAGTACTGTTAAATGTTTTTTGTTCAGCTGGCCCTATTGTTTTTGCATGCAAATAAGAGAGGTGTCTAACTGCCTCGTTATTTAAACCAAGGATTTCCAAACTGTGGCCCATGGGCTGGATCCAGCCCACGGTGCCTAATAAAAATGCACCTGCAGCTGTTGCAAATGCATTTACAACAGTCGTGGGTGCATTTATGGCAGTGTTTTGCACATGCGCAGGTGCGTTCTCCTTCCACTTCTGGTGGGAGGAACCATGTGACCGGCCCATTCAACCACATGACTGGCCCGCAGCCTGAAATGTTTGACCACCCCCAAATTACACAGTTGTGATGAAACTGATTTGCTTAAAAAGGCCTTTGAGCATGGTGTGTTGTTTACACTACATTCTCAATGAGAAAAGAAAAGAAAAAGGATTCTACTCTATTGGTGAGTCAATTCTTTTAAGTTCCATGGACTCAACGGGTCTACTCTAATTGTGACTTACTGTTAGATTTCAGCCATAGTTTATTAAAAGAATAACTACAATATAAAGACAGTACCAAGTCACTCTAAAAATAGCACTATTGTAACTTAACTTGCCACAACATTTACATTTATTAGTATTTTTAGTGTATCTTCATTATTCATAGTAACATAATCAACACAGCTTCCAAAATCAGTGTCTTATTTGTGTATCCCAATGCTAAACGGTCGCTCTCCTATATTTATTGACCAATCCAAATATCCTGGTAATTTCAGTCTGGGCAGTGTACATTTTAAATTTTACAAACTTTATTAATCAAACAACAAATATTAAACCAACCAGTACAATCTCTGCTGACAACATCCAAGGCAAACAATAAGCTAAATTTAAACTATATTACTAATTGGCAATGAGGAGGATGTCCCAAAAAACTTATTTAAAGAGTAATGTCTTTAATTAATCAATCAGTCAGTCAGTTAGTTAATTAGTTAATTTGCTTAATTAATTACTGTATTTGCTGGAATATAAGATCCCCTCCCCCCCCCTTAAAATACACTGGAAAAATGGAGTGTGTCTTGTACTGTATATAGTGGCCTATAGTGGGCTTTTTTGGTGATAACAGGGTGCGTTTTATACTCCAATGCGTCTAATATGCTGACAAATACTGTAATTCTTCCTTAAAGCTGCTTTTTATTAGATTCTTATTAGATTCTGTTTTGTTTAAACATAATTATTGTTATGGGTTCTGTGCCTGAAGAAGAAGAAGAAGAAATGAAGCATTTAAAATAACATGATGAAGATGCTTGGCTGTCACTATTTATAATTAAACAAAGACATACAAATTATACTGTTTAGAAAATGGAAAATACTTACAAGACCACGATGTCTAGTATAATTAAATTGTGGTTTTACAGTATCTAGAATAGTTTGCCTGTTACTGCTTTATTGAAACTGCTAAATATTTTAAGCAGATCATTGTTAAGAACAGGGATTCTTGTTTAGAACAGGGATTATAACCCGGGGGCTGGATCATGCCCCCTCAGACTGTTTGTGGGCCGGACTGGTATCTCCTGCAGTGGTGGCGGCAGTGGGATCATCCCAAGGCCACCACAAACGAAAAAGGCCCCACTCCCCACACACACCGCTCCCCTGCTTATTGGCCAGGAGGAGCTGCATGGCATGGGTGAAGGAAACCCCCTGCAGCTGCCGGGAACACATCCACAGCATCCAGAAACTCCTCTGTGGGCCCTGGGAACATTTCCACAGACCCCAGAAATGCATCAGCAACCATCAGGAACACATCAGGGCCACCGGAAAATCCCCGGCACATGCCGGGAACTTGCCCACAGTCGCTTCCAGCAACAAGTTAAATCACCTACAGTACTTTGATTTGAAGTACTGTACAGAAATTATGCAGTGCTCTCCAAATGGCACAGAAACTGCCACAGGTTCAAAATGTAGCCATCAGACTAATCAAATGCACACATAAGTATGATCATGTATCCCCAGTTGTGACAGGCCTGCATTGCATACCTGGTATGTTCTGTGCCAGGTTCAAAGTGTTGGAACTACCATACACAGCCCTTTATGGGTTACGACCTTGTTATATGGCAGAACTACTCTTCCAGAGGATTACTGATTTTTTTTTATTTTTTTTTATAAAATTTTATTAGGTAATTAAAAAATACAAAACATACAAAAAAAACGAATAAAACCAATATAAGAATACATAATCTTCTAGAGATCATGCAAAGTAATCAATGCCCATTGTTATTACATTCTCTTCTTTTCTTGATACATGATCGTCTTCTCATTCATTTCTATCACATCATCAACAAAAACACCCTTGTGTTATATACAAAGTCCAGGGAGTTAAATACCTTTTACATTTTCCAAAAGTCATTATAATCTTTTGCAGGGGGTATGCCTTTTTTTTCTTTTAAAGTGTAATTTATAAAAGGTTCCCAGATCCTCCAGAATTTATTGTTGTTAACTTTTTCTTTCCTGCAGTTAATTTCCCAGGTAAGTTTTTCATTTAAGGCTAAATTCCACATTTGTGTATACCAGTCCTGTAAACTTGTTTGTTCATTACTTTTCCACTTTTTGGCGATACCTAACCTTGCCACCGTCAACATTATAGCTAACAGCTCTTTATTATCTTTATTCATATCCTGGTCTTCTATGTCCATTAACAAAATCGTTTCTGACCCCAGTTCGATCTGTATATCTAATATGTTCTCTATTTCCTTTTTTATTCCTTCCCAAAAAAATTTAAGTGTCTCACAACTACACCACATATGTTCATATGTCCCTTTTATTTTCCCACACCTCCAACATACTTCACTCATATTACTGTACATTTTATGCATACCGACTGGGGTCCTGTACCATCTCCATACCAGCTTATAATTGTGCTCTTTAACCCTCACAGACATAGTTCTCATTATCTTTCTTTTCCACATCCTCTGCCATTTTGTTGCTGTTATCCTTATATCTAATTCTTGTTCCCAACTTTCTCTCAACACCTCTTGTATATTTTGACTTTTATTCAAAATTTTATAAACCTTACTAACAATCCCTTTAATTCCTATTTCTCCATTTCTAATTTTAGCCAAAAGTGTCTCGAACTCCGTACACTCCCTATCTAGCCCGTTATCCCGCATAAATTTTTTATTCCAATTATTTATCTGGAGGATCTTGAACCAATCCAATTGAAGTTGCAAATACAGCGCTTGTCTTTCCTCTTGATCTTTGCAAGCATTGACCCAGTCTTTTAATAATAGTACTTTATTATCCACCAATATATCTCTGATCTTTTTGTCTATTTTTATCGGAAAATCTTGAAAATCTTCCACTTCTAGAATTGGTGAGGTCCCCAAGGTAAGCTCTTTCCTCACTCTATTCCATGCTTCAATTGTTGATTTTAACATCAGAAGTTGAGCCGTCCTATTTCCTTTTTCTTTTCCCTCACATAAAAATTGTGCCTTACCCACCTTCGATAATTCTTTCCTTTCAAATTTTTCCCAAACTGTTTCTTCCCTGTTTAAAATTTTTATAACATTTCTTATTTGAAAGGCTCTATAATATTTTATAATATTTGGAATTCCTAATCCCCCCTCTTTTTGCGGAACATACCATAATGACTTAGTTATTCTGGCTCCTCTATTCCCGTTACAATACCGATTAAACATATTTTGAAACTCATTCAACTCTTTATCCGTGTGTTTTAGTGGCAAAGCATCAAATAGAAAGTTCAATTTGGGAAGTAACATCATCTTACATATAGCTATTCTTCCGAACCATGACAGATTTAGTTTACTATATTTTGCTATATTCTCCTTTATTTCCTTCTTTTGTCTGTCATAGTTCATACTTTTAAGTTCCCCAATTTTACATGATAGCATTACTCCCAGATATCTCATTTTCCGTGTAATTTGTATACTATAATTTCTCTTTAATAACTCTTCATCCTCTTTCTTCCCATTAATCAAAATCATTTCTGTTTTATCCCAATTAACTTTCAATCCTGTAACTTCCTCAAAATCCTTCAAGTGTTTATTAATCTTAACTAAACTTTCCACTGGATGCTTTACCGTCAACAATGCATCATCCGCATAGAGACTTACTTTGGTTCCTTCTATCCCTACTATTCCCTCATCTTGTCGGATTAGCTCTGCTAAGAGTTCCATGGCCAATATAAACAACGATGGCGACAAAGGACAACCCTGCCTCGTACCCGCCTCTAGCTTTATATCACTTGTATAACTATCATTAAATTTGACTCTTGTCGTGCCTTTTTTATACAATTCTCGAATAACACCTTGAAATTTTTCCCCAAATCCATATAATTTAATCATCTCGTAAATCGTTATCCATTGTAATGAGTCAAAAGCCTTAAATATGTCTAATGCTAGAAATCCTACTTTTTCCTTTCTATTTTCCGTTATATCTAAGATGTCCACTGCTCTTCTTATAAGGTCTGCCATATGCCTATTTTTAACAAACCCAACTTGATCTTCGTTGATATAATTGGCCATGAAACCATTCAATCTATTTGCTAAAATCGTGGTAAAAATTTTCGCATCCTGATTGATCAGAGATATAGGCCTATAAGATTCAATTTTTTCTAAATTTTTACCCGGCTTGGGAATCAATGCAGTTATCGTTCTATTCCAGGAATCTGGAGTCGCATCTCCCTCTAAAATTCCATTATATAGTTTATATAGTCTCGGGACAATCCACGGCATAAAGTCTTTGTAAAATTCCGCAGGTAACCCATCTTCCCCAGGTGTTTTCTCTTTTTTCAATTTTTTTATTACTTCTTCAATTTCCCCTGTCGAAATTACTTCCTCCATTTTATTCCTATGTTCCTCTGTAACCTTCTTAATTTGTTGCTTATCAAAATATCCACGCAGTTTACTTAAATTTACCTCCTTTTTTGAATACAGCTTTTTATAAAAAGTTTCAATCAATTCTGCCTTCTCTCTCTTTTTATTACATCTTTTCCCGTCTTTATCTACCAATACCCCTACCTGTCCTTTATTTTTTTTATCCCTTGCTGCTTTTGCCAGTAACTTAGAATTTTTATTGCCGTATTCAAAATATTCCCTTTTAAGAAAAATCAAATCTTTCTTAACTTTTTCCATATCTTGCCCATCCAGTTCTTTCTTAATTTTTTTAATCTCTTGTAATACTCTCGAATCCTTCTTTTTAGCGTATTCAGTGTGAAGATGTTTTAATTGCCCTTCCAGTTCCTGGTTCCTAGCTCTGATTTGCCTGTTCCTAATGCTTTTTAATTTTATCGATTCCCCTCTAAAAATTGCCTTCATTGTGTCCCAAACTCCTCCCCTACTGATCTCATTATTTTCATTAAATTTCCAGCTTTCCTCCCATTTCTCCATAACTTGCTTCCGTATTGATTCCTTCCCATATAACTTCCCATCATATCTCCAAATGAAGCCACATTTTTCATCCTCTTTAAAATTTATATCTACAATTAATTTTGCATGGTCAGATTCTCTAAATGTTCCCATCTTGATATCCTCAATATTTTTCACCAACTCTTCTGTTACAAATATATAATCTATTCTTGAATACATATCGTGCACATGTGAGTAATATGTGTATTCTTTCTCTTGGGCTTTTAGTTCTCTCCACGCATCCTTTAATCCCATCAGTTTTCTCCATTCCTCTAATATGTACTTTTTACCCCTCTTTTTTGCACTTGTACTATCGATATCTGAACACATCATATTAAAATCTCCGCCTATGACCATGTTCTTCGTCCCTTCCTCCTTAAGTATTTTTCCCATTTTATCTAAAAAATCTTGCTGTTTATCATTTGGAGCATAGATATTAACCAGTGTTATCTCTTCTTCCTCGATTTTTCCTTTAATTAGTAAATATCTTCCTTCTGGATCAGCTATAATCTTATCCACCATAAACCCCAATTTTTCCGAGATCAGAGTTGCGACTCCCCTGGCTTTAGACGTCCCATATGCCTTCTCATATATTCCAATTCCCCTCACCGCCAAATTATTAACTTCTGCAGATTTTTGATGGGTCTCTTGCAAAAAAATTACATCCGCCCTATCTTTATTAAGCGATATTTGCAACCTCTTTCTTTTCAGGACATTCCCTGCCCCTTTCACATTCCACGTCACAATTTTCAATGACTTAACCATTTGTGTTAAAATTCACACCCATCATTTTGTGTACCTCCCCGGACGTGCTCCCTAATAAAACCCCAACAAAATACAGTAAAACAAGAATACTAATTAATCTAAATAAAGAGTAACCATAACAGAAAAAAAACTTACCTAGTCTTCTCACTTCTTGCACCCTCCCCACATCTATCTTCCCGATGCCACCTTTGTTTCCCAAAGAGGGGAGGGGGGGACCGGAGAAAGAAGGCATATAGTTCTTCTATTCTACTCCTCCCTCTGACCTTAATTAGGTTTGTAATTATGTTTACCCCACCTGTTCCCCACTTGTCCCTGAAACGCCCACACCTCCCACAGCTCCCTCCTCCTCCCGACCCACTAATGGTCCCATGACCCCCACCCTGGCCAATTCTGTTCTCATTACTATCCAATCCGTATCCGCTTCCTTAATCAAACCAATCTGTGTTAAATACAACAATGCATCCATATTTGCATCCAACATATGCCATTTTTTGTCATAAAAAAATCTCAGCTGTTGTGGAAATCGCCAAACATACTTGACACCTTTTGCAATCAACAATTTTGTAACAGGTTTCATCATATACTTCCATTTCCTCTCTTGGGGCGCTATGTCATTATAGACTTCCACATCTACTCCGTCTATTTTTAGAACGCCAGACCCAGCTTGTCTAATGAAAGACATCACTTTCAATTTGTCTGCCCAGTTTGCAAATTTAACTAAAACATTCCTGGGTGTCCTACCATCTCTCCTTCCACCCACCCTGTATACAGCGCCAATATCATCTGGACCAAATTCTTTGCCCATTTTAAGTGAATTCAACCATTCCACCACCCTCTCTCTCAGCTTGTCTGGCGTCCTCTGAACCATGTGACGAATCATTATGTTAAATTTCCTCCACCCCTCTTCCATCATCATCATTCTTTGTTCCTGCACCGTGATCTTATCTTCTAAAATGTGCTCCTGAATATAAAGTTCATTAACTGATATGATAGCATGTTTGACTTCCTTGTCCATAGTCTTTGTGATCTCATCAATCCTTTGTGTATTCGCTACCACATCCTTCTTCACATCTGTAAGGGATTTTGCCAGGCTTTCATATTGCAGCCTGGCCAATTCTCTATCTTTCTTCATTTCCTCACTGTTGGCCTCCACAGCTTTATTCAATTTAGTTTGATTCTCATCCAGCTTTTGCATTGTTGCCTGCAATTGTTGAAGAATTGTAGTCATGGTATCCATTCTTTGGGCCAGGTCACGAGAGCCGGCTTGTTCCATAGCTGTGGAACTCATTGCTACCTCTTGTATCTCTGTATTGGGTGATGGGGTGTGCCGCTCTTCCTCCTCCTGTTCTTTGCCTTTTTTGCCTTTCCGCCCTTTCGGTTTCACGACTTCCTCCATCCCCTCCCCCTCCCTGCCCAGCAAACAGCCCAGCGTGTTTCAACAGACCGTGTAAAACCACTCCTAAGCTGTGCCAGGGAATTGGGGCAAAGAGACAAAGAAAAAAGTCCAAAATATCAACTCTATTTCCTTGTCAGTCCTTTATAACAGCGTCCCAGCAAAAATGGCAATAATAACGTTGAAGTGAATCTGCCGATCACAATCCAAAAACTTCTTCCACTGTATTTTTAACTGCGCCACTCTTGGGACAAAGAAACAACTTCGTCCCGCCCCTTAAAACTCTTGGAGTTCTCCTTTGTCCGCCATTACTGGCCAGGCAATCAATCCGAAGAAAGTCTTTTTAAACTCCACAATAATTAACAAATAGCACAGTGGCGCTGTATTTCCAATGTCAGTCAATCAGAGCTCTGATCTCAACCACAGTCTTATTCCTCCACAGGCAAACTTTATTTAAAAAACTCAGACGGCGACTCCCCCTCCTTCCAGACCTCTACTTGCTCCAAACACCACTTGCCTCTTTACGCCAGCACTCTCTCTCTTTCCCCCGCCAGCTGTTCGCGTCCTCTCTCCTCCTCTCCCTTTTCTTCAATGAGTCCCTCCAGCCGTCTCCTTCGCCTCTCGGGCAGCGAAGCGCCAAATTCTCACCAGCTTCCCTCGCCCCCCGACTCCTCACCAGACCTCCGAGGCTAGTCTCCGGGGCTCGACTCCTCTCTCGCTCTCGCTCGCCCTTCTGATGCGATCCCGCCTGGAGGTTTCTCCCCGATCAGCTCAACAGACAGCTCAACAGACAGCGCTCAGGATCGCGATCCCCCTCCGGAGATTGGAACCGCCGCTTCGTCCGGAGCTCGTTCTTCCAGGGCTCTCGTCCTCCGGTTCTCACAGATCCGCACCTCCCGATCACTTCCAATCACCTCTCCGTCTTTGGCTCCGGTATTCTCTTTTTTTCAGGGACTCAACTCTCGCATTTCAACTCTTAAATCTCATTTAAAAACACATTCACGGCAGAGGGAGAAACAAACGCTGCTTCTCCTACGCCATCTTGACTCCGCCCCCAGAGGATTACTGATGAAGTCTTCTCAGACTATGCTGTTGAAAGCAGCTACCCCCTGAGAGGCCATGAGAAGTGATAACGCCATGGAATGGTCTCCGGATGGAGATTCATCAGGTGTCACCCTTCCAACCTCCAGGGTTTTAAGAGAATGGCAAAACAATTGTTTAGAGAAGCATTCAATAAATGTCACAGACTGTAGCTGTAATCTCTTTTTTAGTCTAATTTTTAAAATTGCGCCCTTAATTACATTTGGAAACATCATTGCTTTCTTCATATGTTATTCAGTTTACTCGGATTTCAAAATTTTGTTGAATATCATGTGAGAAGAAGCTAATAGCTAAGATAATGTGATTTTCATACCATGGTTAATTGTAATTTATATGTATTTTTTAGATTAAATTGCACAGACGGAGTGATTTCTCATCATGAATCGTGCTTTTAGCCGAAAGAAAGGTAAGCAGCTTGTTTTATATTAGAAAAAGTGAAGAGAAAAGAAGAATAGTGATGAAAAGAAAGGCAGACCTTGAAATACTGTTATATGAAATACATATTAATGGAAGACGTTGCCCAAATATTTTTGTATAAAATATTTGTTCAAGGGAATATTGAATGTAAATTATATTGTTGAAGAGATGCCCTTTGAAAGGGAGAGTGTAGAACTATTATGTACATGGACTTGCTTGAGACTGCTGTTTGTTGTAGGTGGAAATTCATTAATAGGGTTTTAAAGAAGTAAACCCTGATATCTTATTTCTTCATGCAGTGGTGTTATATATGTAGACTTTTTTGCTGTAAACTAAAAATGTGACTCCTATCTGCCTATCTAAAGAGCACAGTATATTGAAACAAAGGCCCAGTTTATCACTTGTTTCAAATAACAAATGCAAAGCTGCTGTTGAGATTTAAAGTTGAACACAAATTTTGAGCAATGAGAAAGAGCCACTCTTCTCCTCCCTTATTGCAACCTCAAGGAGGAGACAGGACGATTTTGTTTCCATTCTCAGATAGCCATTGTTTTAAATCTGTGGTAGCATCAGGTTTCTTACACTCCCACTCCTGGCAGCAAAATGATGATATTCCATATGGCCCTGGTGGCTAACCTTGGCACTCCAACTGTACTGAAGCTTCAATGACCCGAAGCCCAAGTCAGCACACCTGCTGATCAGGGCTTCTGGGAATTGAAGTCCAAGAACAGCTGGAGTGCCATGGTTAGCCATCACTGCCATATGGGATGATAACTAGAAGCCTGTATCCATACCTTAGCTTTAAAGGCATGGCTGAGGAACAGTGATGGGATGTCCCCGGTTCCATACGGTTCCCTGGAACCGTTAGGAACAATCCCGGAGGGTTCTCCGGGAGGTTAGTCAAATTTTGAGGCGTCCGGTTCCGGACGCCTCACTGAAAGAATTTTTTTTAAAAAAAATCAGAGCAAAAATGGCTCCAATTGACTGCGCATGCGCAGAAGCTCAATCGGATGTATTGCGCATGTGTCAGATTGAGTTTCTGCACATGCGCAGTCAATTTTAGCCATTTTGGCTCCAATTTTAATTTTTTTTCTTTCGGCATTGGAGCTGCACCTTTTCAGGGCAGCTCCGGCGGCGGCGGCGGCGGCACCAGCCCTCAGTTCCTCAGCCAGTGCGCCTTCCAAAGACCCCTCCCCAGCCTGCCTGCCCCCCTTGGGCGGCCCTGCCCGGGCACGGCGGCAGCATTGCTCACCGCGGTAGCGCTCCAGCCCCGGCCTGGGACGCCTCCTCCTTGAGCAGCTTGGAGATCCCATTAGCCGGACTGGGCTGGCTGGACCGGGCGCCGGTCGGGAGGAAGGACAGCATGGAAGGACTGGCTGGGCAGGAGCCTTTTCAGCCCGGCTGCGGCTATGGCGGCGGCTGTAGGCGGTGGCGCCTGCCGCGTTCGGAGGAGGAGGTAAGTGAGGGTTTTGTATTTGGGGTGGGTGGGCGAGTTATTTGTGTTTTGGGCGGGTGGTTGTATTTTTGTTTAATTTTTATTTTATTTATTTATTTATTTTATTTATTCAAGTTATTTACGGGTTTGTGATGGTTGGGTGGTTGAGTTGAGGTTGTGTGTGTGTGTGTTATTTTTTAATTATTATTATTATTATTATTAGCCCCGCCCACAACGTCATGACGTCATGACGTCATCTCTGCCCATGACGTCATGACGTCATGACATTGGCCACGCCCATGACGTCAGTGACGTCATGGCGTGGTAGTAGATTTTTTGTCATCCCATCACTGCTGAGGAACACTGACCAGATCAATCCAAGGTTACTTTGTAGGCACTACATTGTCCTGAGTTAGTAGCTTCAACAGAAGCTATTGGACACTTGATTGAGGGATCTACCCACACCCGGTCCTAAAAATATCAGAAGCTCCAATAGCATGCTCTCACAAACCTGTCCTGGGAAATCAAGAATTTCCAAAGACTTTCAGGAAGAGTGAAATAACAGGCTACCTCAAAGGAAAGAGAAGAAATTGTAGAGAGCAGCATATCTTGGGCTCAAGAATAAAACTGGAAACCTCACCTTGATATTGATGGAACTCTGTGCAATAATACTAAGAGAAAAATACATCCAAAGAAGCAAAATGTAGAAGGAGCTGTTCAGCTTGTGGTTCAAATAGTTCGAAGTATTTTAGCAACAGAAAAAAGAAATAGCATGTATAAATGGAATTTGCAGTAAAGAGTTGCAATTAGAAGATGCCCATTAAAAAGTTGAAAGAGTCAATTATTCTACTCTGAAATGACAGCTTTAGAATTGTGCCTATTGTCAGTTTATAGGCTGTTCCTGTGGCATTATCTAGTTGTCTCAAGTTGCTCAGTGGTTTAGATATTTGGGTTCAGAGCCACAGGATGGGAGTTTGATTCCTCATTGTGTCTCCATGACAGGGCTGCACTTAATGATCCATAAAGTACCTTCCATTTTATATATACAAATCAACCATTTTGAATAGTATATATTATTGAATAAAAATCACCCATTTGAGTCACAGTTCAGGACTGGAATAAAATTAATAGTTCAAGTCCTAACGAAGGACCTAAGAATTGTCAAGGTAACACCTGAATATATATTCCATTCCTAGTAGAGTTGTTTTTGTTTTGTTTTGTTTTGGAGAATTAGGATGTTCAAGTCCAATAAGTCCAAAATTTCCAAATATCTATGGAGTCCATTAGGTATTGTTACAAGGGCTCTGATCACTTTGGGAACAACAACAGATTTCTTCCCCCATAGATGTTCCACTTCAATTTGCAAATCACAATATTTTGTTATTTTCTCCAGTTGTTTGTCTTCAATTTGTGTGTCTCCTGGTATAGCAATGTCAATAAACCAGACCTTCTTCTTCTCCACAACAATTATAAGAGTTGTGTTGTGAGGCAAATGTCTACCTGTTTGAATTTTAAAGTCCCACAGGGTCTTTGACTCTCATTTTCTAAAACATGCTCTATTTGACGTTCCCAGTGATATTTGCTGCATTCAAATCCAAACTTCTGATAAAGTTTCCAATGGATAATTTTTGTAACCTTGTTATGGCGTTGCAAATAAGTCTGTGAAATTTTGCTGCATCCACTGATCAGATGATCTACTGTTTCATCTTTTTTTCATTACAAAGCCAGTATATACTATTGTTGGATATGTGCTGTATTTTTATCTTCATGCAATTTGTTGGCAAAATTTGTTTCTGAGCTGCCAAGATAAATCTTTCTGTTTCCTTCTTCAAAACTCCTACTCTCAACCATCCCTATGTCAGCTTTGGGTCAGCCTTGCCTTCTGTGCTTTTCAAATATTCACCATGCATAGGCTTATTATACATGCTGTATTTTAGTCTTCATGATGGTCAGGAATGTCATGTACATGTTCAGGGATGAATCCAGGAGTACTCCCGATCTCCAGACCTGAATTTGGTTCAAGCATGTGGACATCCTGCCTTGTTGCAAGGAGGCATTCAGCATTCCTCTTATCCACTTGGCCAGATCCCCTCTGCCTGCTTTTGTTAGGGGGCCATTAACATCAATGGCTTGTAAGAAGGTCAAGAAAATAGAGTCATTACAAATAGGCATTTCAATTGACCATGAGCATGTCTGTTTTGTCTGGATTGAGTTTCAGTTTGTTTTCTCTCATCCAGCCTATTCCTGACACCAAGCACTCCTTCAGAACCAAGATAGCTTGTCTTCAGTTGGGTGGAAAGGAGAAAGAGAGTTGGGGATTATCAACATTAGAACACTCGCAGCAGCTTAATACAAATTATATGGGGAACTAAACAGAACCCTGAAGGACACCATAGCTCAAAAGCTACGACATTGAAAAGAAGTCCCCATCTTCTGGCCTTGCCCATCCAGAAGTGACTCAGGCCATGATAAAACAATGCCTCCAAGTATCATCTCAGAGAGACAGCTGAGAAGGACCATCCATTTATATAGGAGAGAATTGCTTCCTGCTGACTGTATCTTATAATATGAGAGATATGCACAGTAATATTAAGTAGAATGGCTTGATGTTATTGGCAAGTTTGAGAATACCAATTCCCGTGCTAAATCTGATCCATTATGGCAAACAACAACAAGTGTAGAGCAATAAATATAATCTTTTGAAGTCATTGCCTATTTAAAATGAAGGGGTTTGGAATAGTGCACATCTCCAGACAACCATGGCATATCATGATTCTTCTTTATGGTGGGCATTTGTCAAAGGAGAGGTCAAAGCTTAATATTTATAAGTGAGGAATGGCACAAGGGTGTCTCACGAAAAGATTGTAGAACACAATAGCATTTAAACACATTGGTAGTAAAATTGCCTAGTAGAAATTGCCTATAAAATGTTTGGTATACCTTTCTACTTCTCTGGGAAGAGTGAGTACAGCTGAGGCACTGCAGCTGAAGTTTTTAAAAAGAGCAGATTAAAACGGTGATAAAGACAAATAATTTTTCTGTCTTCAAGCTGGGTTGGGTGAGAGGATTCTTCACAACATGGCAAAAGCCATTTGTGCTTCATAAGTTAAATTTGACTGATTTTCAAATTTATTCAGGTCTGACTACTCTGTGTAGCATTTTATCGTATCCTTACAAAATGTGGCTTATTGGTGTGATGTGAAATATTGTTTAAACTGCAGAAAGTTATCACCACTATAAAAAAACTTAGTGTTTAAGAAGGATTTGGCACACATTAGGGCCATAGAATTCTACAGAGATACCTGTAGAATGGAATTCTTGTGGTGGGTCATTCCACAGAGAAGGTGCCACTACATAGAAGGCACAGTTCCTAGTTGAATACTAACAGGCCTCTTTTGCAGTGGGGAGACACAACCATAAGGCCTGAGAAGGATGAGTAGGATGGAAAAACAAACATGAGGAAGAGGTTGTTTTAACAAATACAGTATGTAAATTTATGGGTTCCTTTGTCTACTTTGGGAAAATACATATTGTCTTTGATACTTTGCAAACAGCCAAAACTGCAACTAGATTCCCCCTCCCTTTAACAGACATTTGACTGATATGAATGTTAATCAACATTCATTTTCTTGGTTATACAGTTGTACCTCTCTTAAAGAGCATAATGCGTTCCACACGATTGCTCTTTAAGCCAGTTTGCTCTTTAAGTGAAACACCAGTGTAATTGATCAATTGTGACTTCTGGAGAGGGGGGATTGCAAACCCCAATTTATTTGTTAAGCGAATTTTTGGTTGGTTTCAGTTGTTAAGCGAAGCGACCATTCAAAGAAAACTCTGCTCTTTAAGCAAGGCACTCTTTATGCGAGATTTTACTGTACTCTCTTTTCTCATCTACACTTTTCATTTTTACAATCATCCCTTCTTTCGCTGTCTTTCATGCATGCCAGAGTTCACTTGATTCCATTGGTTTGCTGAATCTAATGGTGCAAAGGAACACTAGAACATTCTGTGCAAAGTATAACTCTCTCACTGATGTCTGTTATTTAAGCAGATGGGAGGCTGAGTCCTCATGGGCAGTTACTTAAGGGATCTGTTCTAATAGAGGAAATTCAGACATATTTACTTTTTATGAATTTATATTGCATTCTGTAAATATTTTGGATTTTATCCTGATAGGAATCTCTTTCATTATGGGAAATATTGTAAAGTCTAGGGGAAAGTATGTAAAGGCCTACTTAATTGCTTTTTATGTTTTTTTTTTAATTGACAATCTTCATATAAAATATATAAATAAACTTAGTACAGGTACTTCATAACAGAACATAAAAAAGAAAACAAGCGTAACTAACATTCTTATACTACTAATAACACAGATGTCTTACTTAATATATTACCACTATAGAATGCCCCATACAGTCATACTTCACATAACAAAAATGTATATGGAAAGACTTGCATAGCAAAAAAAAAAAATTGTTATGCGAATTTCCCCCATAGAAATGCTCATTATGTGAGTTTTCCCATACGGAAAGTCCAACTCGCATAGCAAAAAATGTTGTTATGCGATTCAGATCACTTTTTGAAAAACCTGCTCGTTATGTGAGTTTTTCGCTCAGCGAGTCACTATAAAACCTTTTACAGTAATACACCGGATAACGTTATGACTTGGTTCCACAAGTCATGACGTTATCTGATTTTTAGCGTTGTCCGACACATGCATCAAACAACGCTAAAAAAAAAAAAGCCCTGACGCGGTTTGTACCTGAAATCAAACTGACCCTAGGTTAGCGATTGCTAGCCTAGGGTCAGCTTGACTTCGGGGGCAAACCTCTTCTCGCCACCCGACACGAGCCTTAGCAAGGGCTAGATGGCTAGATGGTATTGTAGACACAATGGACACAGAGCTGAGCGAGTTGAGGAGGATGGTGGCGGACAAGTGCCTGGCGGACAGTGGTCCATGGGGTTGCAGAGGGTCGGAATCGACTGTGCGACTGAACAACAAAACCCAAATCCAAGGATCTTTCACACAGGTGTAATCAAAAACTTCCTCTGTGAGCAGTGCTGGCTCTGGCTCCTCCACCACATTTCCCCCAAATCTATTCCTCCTTGGACCCCATGGTGCCAGTTCTATATCTTCTTCCTCCACAGCTCTTAGCTTGTTCCCCTCTTCTTCAGAAGCCCCTTCCATTTCTCCTCCTACCTTTATTCCACACAGCTGACTGTAGAGTTCCTTCCCACCTTGCTCAGGTGGCTGCCATTATCAGGCTTTTCCCCACCAGGGCTGGCCAAGTGTTGTTATATTTCCAATATATGAGTGAGGAGTTGAATTATATAATCATCAATGCTGGAATTAATAGCAGTTTGCTATTTTAATAAGTGCCACATAAATTCTTTTATAAATGCTTGTATTTTATAAAGGAAGAAGATGTTCTGTACAGAGAAGATAAGGCTTTCAGAAATCCGGCGTGAGATAATTGCTGGAAATACTGGCTCAAAATACTTGCTTACAAATTATTTTTAATTTGGCATGTAGACCACACTGCACTTGCAAAATCCAGTAGGGTGGGCAATGAGGTCTGGTTGTCCCCCCCCCCCCAGCTCTGTGGCATCCTTATTTCCAGAGGAGGCAATGGCTTTTTCACTAATTTTGACATTAGTGAGTCACACAGTGCTTAGGTGACCAGAGGTAAATCCTTGGCACTTTGGGAACTGCCTATGCATAACTGAGAACAACATTGGATCACAAATTCTTGTGCAATTAGTTCTTTCCTGATAATTTGATTAAAATGCTTTTACTAGGAACAGTCTGCTTAATGATTTAAGAAATATTTAGAAATAGTACGATGTCATTTTAGAGGTGCACACAATCCACAAGATGTTTGGACTGGAATTTTGGAACTCCACTATGAGTCACTGAGACACTGCCTGATAATGTAGCTGGTACCTGGTAGTGCTATTCTCTGCAATGGCTCCATCTTGATCTTTTCAACTTCTGATTGTACTCAGATATGTTTCAACCCTTCTGGGATTCCTCCCCCCAAATAATGTTGCTGTTATTGTTTTCTGGTGGTGGTGGTAGTAGTAGTAGCAGCAGCAGCAGCAGCTGTTATGAAAGAAGAAGAAACAATAGCAATAGCAAAACCATAATTATGAATATAGGTGATAGGGGATTTGGTATTTTATGAGATTTTTCTATATTAAAAATGTAACATTCTAAAGGGGAAAGAAACCATTAAGGGGAGAATTTTCTTCTGCTTTGTTGGGGAGAGGGGCAGTGGTGGGATTCACCAGGTTCGCACCAGTTGACTAGAAACGGTAGCAGAAATTCTGTTTGGCCCTGCCCAACCAAGTTTTGAAATAAAGTAGTCCTAATTCAGAGTAGGTAGTAAAAATTTTTTGAATCCCACCACTGGGGAGGGGGGTAAGGAAAACCCTTTTGATTTTTCCATCAAAGGACACTTCTAATCTGGCTTCAGAATACAGTCTAATCTACAAGGGTCAAAATTTTTCCTTTGCCTGCCATTGTTTACATTGGCATATTTTGAGTTTTGGTGGGACTAAATTTTCTGTCAAGCTACCAACCAATAAAGGCAAAAATAGGTGACCTGTGAATAATTCTGTGTTGATGCTGCAGAACTGAACAATGCAAGGTGTCATGAGAAATATTATTTGCAATTACAGTACAGTAATACCTCGGATAACGCTAAGACTTGGTTCCACAAGTCTTAGTGTTATCCGATGCATGTTAAAATCCTATGGGATGGAATGGATAACGTTAAAGCTCCATAGAGATACATTGTAACCTCACAGGCTTTAGTGGTTGTTACCCGATCCATCCCATAGAACCTTAACGTTATTCGATCCAATTCTCCTCCCTAGATTACTTAATGTTATGCGATTTTAGCATTATCCGAGGTAAAAGTTAATCGAGGTATTACTGTATAAGGAAAATTGAATGTAGGAGAAGCTGAAACTGATGGAGATCCTTGCTCTTGGAAATTTGATTTGAATACTTTTGTATTCAGTGATGTTTCTATAAAGCTTAATCATTTTTTGCTATCTGACATTTAACAAATTCTAGCCATTTCCATTTCCAGTCCCCAGTTCCATTTCATCTCACACACATGATTAGAATTTGTTAAGTGGTTCATGCTGGGGAGA
The DNA here is from genome assembly GCA_030440675.1 of Furcifer pardalis. Lineage (NCBI taxonomy): Eukaryota > Metazoa > Chordata > Lepidosauria > Squamata > Chamaeleonidae > Furcifer > Furcifer pardalis. Next base: position 146,036,278 of record CP126894.1, on the reverse strand, counting down.
TATGAAAAGATACAGTAATGAGCTTTTGAAAACCATGGTGTAAAATGAGTTTAACGCTCATAGTTATGCACATCTTGCAACAGCTTCAGAAAAATATATGTGAGAAGATCTTGGAAGTCAAACCACAGTAGTATGGCCACTCTTCTCTTCTAAAGACTGTTCATAAACATTGACCTCTGAAGCTCATGAAGAAAACAGGAAACCAAAGCCCACAGATGCTAAGGTTTTTTTTTACATTAGAGCTGCATCAAATAGAATTCAAGATATTCATAAACATTTTGTAGAATGTTCTCAAAAACTGCATTTTGGCAGATCCTGATGTCTTTGTTAACTAGGAGGGATATCTTTCAAGATCTTCCATGGGTCCCTAAAACTCTGGAAAGTAGTGAACACTGTATTATAGGGCATATATCTGAGACATACAAACAGGGATGAAAATGCCTTTTCCAATCTTTACATGGCTCCAGTAGAAACAGCGTTCATTAAAACACCATTCCTTGTTGACATTCCATTGTAGATAGTGGTCTCTATTGGCCACCTCTGTTAATGTGACAAAGAGATACACATTTATTATATATTTCAAGGATTTTCTCTCAATATTTTTGGCCCACAGATAAGTGAAACCATGGATACTAGACTTTTGCATATGAGGGGAGACATCTACTCTTGAATTTGACCAGTGTAGATGGATGAGAGTACCAATTTGTTTTATAAGAATTCACCAAATTCTATACATTTCATAATAAATTTGTTGGGGATCTAAAACTTTCAAAAAATGTGACTGATTGATTCAGGTATCACCAAGTATAAATAACTCAACTTTTTCCCCCTGTTTTTAAATCCTATATGAGAAATTATCACATAATTAACGTATGACAGATCAACAGCCTTAAGATCTTATGAAGAATTTCAGTCAAATAAATATGGAAATATTGTTAATGAGTTTATAATTTTAGATCCTTCCCCTGAGAGTAAATAGGAGTGTCATCTGAAGAAGTACATGTGATTTGTGGAAATTGTGAAACAATGTAGAGAGAGGGGTTCATGCCTTTTGGTATATCAAAGACCTCTATGTGAATAATATGTCTTCTGTTGGCATTCCATTCCATGTTGCTTTTAGCTTTTAGCTATAGAGAGAATGCAATGTCGGTTCTGATATTTTTTTATGTTGTTTATTTGCTGAAGGATCTCCCTATCAGAGATTCTTAAGGAAATAGAGATTCTGCTTATAGCCCAAAGGCTATCACTGTATTATTAGACATAGAATGTTTACTCAGTACATTCTGATATCTTGTCTGCATTGCTTTTACTATTGCCTTGTCTTACTAATGGAAAATTAGAAATTAGAAATTAGGTACAGTAATACCCCGGATAATGATTGCACCGGATAATGCTAAAACCGCATAACAACGACAAATTGGGGGGGAAGATTTGCACCGGAGAACGTTCATTTTAGTGTTATCCGATGCAGTCATTTAAAAGCAAGAAAATCCGGAGGAAAGAGACGATGTCTCTTTCCTCCTGATTTTTTTGTTTTTAATGCTAGCGTGTGGGTGGGTGGGTGGGAATACACACACACAGACACACACAGACACACACAGACACACACACACACACACACACACTAGCATTAAAAGAGGACCCGATCCAAGCTGTTTCTGGGCTTCCCCGACGTCCCTGGCCAGTGGAGCAAGCCAAAATGTCAGGGTTCGAACCCTGACGTTTTGGCTTGTTGCAATGGCCGGGGATGTCTGGGAAGCCTAGAAACAGCTTGGATTGGCTCCTGTGATCTCCCTGGAGCCAGCAGGGAGATCAAAGAGCCCAAAAGGGGTAAAAAAAAGTCTGTTTTTTAAACCCATTTCGGGCTGTTTGACCCCCATGCTGGCTCCACGGAGATCACAGGAGCTGTTCCAAGCTGTTTCCAAAGTTATCCCACTCTGCTGGAGGCTCTAACAAGCCAAAATTTCAGGATTTGAATCCTAACATTGTGACTCATTGCAGCCTCCAGGAAGGAGGGGGAACTTCAAAAATAGCGGATATCGGCTCTAGGGAGATCAGTTCAAACCCTGATGTTTTGGCTTGCTCCACTGGCCAGGGACGTCGGGGAAGCCCAGAAACAGTTTGATCGGGTCCTCTTTTAATGCTAGCGTGTGTGGGGGGGTATTCCACCCCAACCACCCCCACCACCACGCTAGCATTAAAAACAAAAAAATCAGGAGGAAAGAGACATCGTCTCTTTCCTCTGGATTTTCTTGCTTTTAAAACTTGCCGCTGGGTTTGGGGTGGGGGTTGGGGGGGAAATACCCACCTACCCCCGCAAGGGCAGTAACTGCCCTTGCTGGTGGTGATGGGTATTCCCCCCCAAACCGAATGCTAATTTAAAAGCAAGAAAATCCTTATTTTTTTGCTTTTAAAGCTGTGAATGAAGAAGGGGTGAGGGGAATCCCAAGTGCACACGCTGGGGATTCCCCTCACCCCTTTTTCATTCAAAGCAGTACCTCTGTGAATGAAGAAGGGGTGAGGGAAATCCCAAGCGTGTGCACTCAGGATTCCCCTTACCCCTTCTTCTTTCACAGTGATTCAGAGAGCGCTGCGCTTGGGGAGGGGAAAATACACGCCCCACCCCACAAGCACAGCGTTCCATCACTGTGCATGGGGGTGGATGGGTATGCCCCCCCCCCAAGCACAGCAATGACTTCAGGGACAAATGCTTGGTTTGTCCCCAAAGTCAAGCTGACCCTAGGCTAGCAGTCAGGGCTTTTTTTTAGCGTTGTTCGATGTATGCATCGGACATCGCTAAAAACCGGATGACGTTAAGACTTTTGTAACCAAGTCATAACGTTATCCGGGGTATTACTGTATTCACAACTAGCATAAAAAGATACGTAATCTTCTTTCTCTGACACTGAATTCCAGCAGTTCAGTACAAGTAATACCTCATATAACATTAGTATCGAATAACACTAAAATCGCATAACATTAAGGAATCTGGGGGGAAGAATTGCATCAGATAACATTAAGATCCTATGGGATGCTTCAGATAACAACCGCTAAAGCCTGTGTGATTACAATGTATCTCTATGGATCCCATAGGATTTTAACATGCATCAGATAACACTAAAAATCATATAACACCAAGACTTGTGGAACCAGATTTTAGTGTTATATGAGGTTTTACTGTATTTCTTCTGCACATATGATGAACAGAAGCTCATGTAAAACACCTCTGCTGTAGATTATGAATAACCTTGTATTTTTAACACGACACACTGCATTTGCAAAATCCAGTGGGTTGGGCTATGAGATCTGGTTGTCTTTTTTTCACCTTCTGCTCTGTGACAGCCTTGCTTCCAGAGGAGGCAGTGCTTTTCCCATTAATTTTGACATTCGTGAGTTCCACAATGTTTAGGTGACCAGAGATATCTCCTTAGCACCTTTTAACATCACTCTTTAGTACCACTAGAGAAAGTATCAGCCTAAAAGAACAACCAGTCCCCAAAACGTTAGCCAGATTTTTAGGGTTATTATTTATTTATTATTATTTATTAGTTCCTGCCTCAGCCAGAGCCTTCTTTCCTGAAGCAGATTTCTTTTTTCAGTATTTAGTAAAAAATAGTTTTATACTATTTTATGTTACACATAAAATAAATAATGAGAATAGTTTGATTTATACAGAAATGTATTGAGGGACCATAGTTAATTAGTCTGAAAAGAAAGGTAGGTTCCAAGGCATGAATAATAAAGGTCAGAACAACAATAAAATATGAAAATATTTTTGTAATTCAGAATCAGAATTACTACTTTACAGTCCGTAACTTTCTGACACATACTTAAGGGAATCTTATGAACCATAGCGCAGACTACTTCCTCTGACAAGATTTAATACAGATTTCTTTCTCCCTCCAACTCTTTATTTTCATTGACTCCACTCTAAAATCCACTTACATTGACCAGACTTCACCCCATTACATTTCTATCATGCCAACCAATCAACACTCAAACATTCAACTTCCAGTCATAATAGAAGGTTATCCATGCCTATCCACTTTACATGCCGTGGCCCACCCACATGCCTCCATATTGAAATAATTCATTTCTGATGCTTTCTTTGAGGTGCATGGTTAAACTTTAATATAAAATAGGTGCTTTTTTGGAATTTATAACTCTAAAAGAATGGGTTACCATTTATCTTTATGGCAGCTACTGTGGTAAGTCTTTTACCGCCTTCCAAAGCCAGGTTGCATGGTGTCGGCAATGAGGGTAGGCTGCTGGACAAGTATCATCATTGCTGTCCTTTGGTGTATGATTTTTTTTTGCCAGCTGTGTTTCCAGTTAGCCCTTTCTGGTTCATGCCACCTTTTCCTTTGTTCTCTTTCACCCCAATACAAAGGCTGCTTTCTGACTGTATTTTCCCAAGCTTGTCTTTCCACCTTAGCTTAATGGTACTTGAAACGTATGAAAGCCCCTTCTTGAAATACATAAGTCCCCCTAGGAGGCAAATTCTCCAGCAACTCCTCAGTGTACTGGTGTTCGAATTCCCCTCTTTCTTCCTATTCCTTTCTTTTATCCTCTCTGTCTTCCTCCTCTTTTACTCTAATCTCAGCTGCTATGTTTTTTATTTTCATTAACCTTTCTTTCCCTGTTCCTTTACGTCTGCCTCTAGGACTTTACTGTTATCCAATACTTTTTCTACAGTCACAAAGACCCACATCACTTCTGACTCTTTGGTGCCCAAGTCTACTGGGTGCTTGATGTTGAGAAATCTGGGACATGTTCTGCAGGGGCACTGGACTGCTAAGTTCCTTGCGGTCCCATCCATACATCCATACAAAGCTATTCCCATACAAGCTTGGTTTTAAATATATATTCATATGTACATGGGGGTTTAGAAAGGTTGGAATCACCATAGGTCAGGGGTGCCCAAACTGCACCCGTGGGCTCAATTAGGCCCATGCATATCATTGATGCTGCCCGTGGTGAGTACCCGGGCTCACCGCAGACCGCCCCTCCACCCATCCCCACTGCCTGACACCAGCAGTAGTGGCAGCAATCACACTTTGTCCCTGCTTCTCCGAGCAGCCTCTGGCTCAGTCCCATCCCCTCTGCAGCCTTTGCCAAAACTGATTGCCGCATTGGGGAAATTTTTCGGAACCTCCTCTGTTTCAAAATCCACAGAGCTAGGAGAGCTCCCTGGTGTGACCAGGATGATGTCACCACAGCATGCCAGGTTTACCCTTCCAGCACCACAGATTTTGAAACAGGAGGCTCTGAAAATTTCCCTGACATGGCGATCGGCTTTGGCAAAGGCTGCAGAGGGGATGGGACTTAGCCAAAGGCTGCTCAGAGCAGCCTGGACAAAGCGTGACTGCCACCAAAACTGTCAGCAGCAGGAGGAGCCTGCCTCCGGCCCCCACAGCTGTGTGTTGGGGTGGGACCGGCCTGCGAAAAAATTTTTGGGCACCACTGGTTTAATTTTTTTCCATCAAGATTCAATGGGGTTTCACTTCATGTTTGCCTTTTCATTGTCTTTCTAGTTAGCTACTCTTTAAATTTACATTTAAGCTCTAGTGTGAAGATTCTTAACAATCTGAAAGTAAACGCATTAGTTAGTAATACTGGTTGTCTTGGATTATTCTGTTTTGAAAAGCCACATTCTGTTCATTATTTTTAAATGAACAAATAAGTGAACTATGAACCTATGTTGAAATTAATTCTAAGAGAGGATAAACAAACATGGCTGTCTGGATTTTATTTTAAAGCCCATTCATCTGTTAAATTGAATACAGCCATTGCAAGATTGTTTTGCATAATTTTCCATTAAATGTCTTAAGATAGTATTTCAGGTCCCAACTGAATGTGCTAGCACTATTTTTCTGTTGCCTTGAAACTAACCTACACCTACAGCTAATTTCTCCATTTAAAATGTATTTCATTGTAAATAAGTACTTCTAAGCAGGGAAGAGTTTATTTAACTCAAATTGATTTAAATCAAAATTTAAATCACTAATCAGTAAGACTAGATTTAAATCATGGTTTTCGACATAAAAACTCAGAAAAGCTCAAAAAGTTTCACTTTCATTTTTAATGATTGCCCCTTCCTCCCTCACTTAGCTTCTTGTGCAGATCTATTCCACTCTCAGCAATCTTCTTCTATTCATTGAATTTTCTGAAACGTAAGAGGTAAGGGATTACTTCTTTGCACATAGATTTGTAAAGGAACAGCCAGATTAAGGCCTTTTTTTCAATTCTATGTATTTATTTTGCAATATTTTTGTTATTAAAAAAAGTCATCTTTGCAAACACAAGTTCACAGTATCGACAATTGTAAAATCAAGCATCTGTGATATTTCCTAGATAGAAAAATTGCCGAATAATGTTACAGAAACCTAAGAAAGAGCATGGTATTGTGAATAGTTAATGTGATTCATTTACAAAAATAAATAAATAAATAAAACATTGCATCAATATACAGCCTTGTACTGCATAATTAAAAACTAATCCTTATTTGTTTACCTAATAACTATATTCTATTTTAAACACAAAACTGTCTTCAGATAGATTTTTCCTTTAAAAATCCATTTTTAGAAATCATTTATTTTATCCACTCTGTTTATATTGCTATTGTTCCAAATATCAAATTCATGCCCCAATACCAGGTGTATAGTGATAATGACATTAATATAAATATTCTGGCCTATTCATGGAGGGGAGGGGCTGGAAGGAGATCCCCTGAGATTTGTGGTAGAACCTTTGGTGTATAAGCTTTTAGACCTTCCAGAGTTTCAAAGTTACTGAAAATATTCTTAGAGCTGATAGTCTTCAGGGAGACAGAAAATACATCAGGTGTTTGAATACTTTCAAGGGACAAAATGTTAATTTTTCCCCCCAGTGTTCCCCTGAATTTCGGTTTACCAATTTACTTTCAAAATGTCTGCACTTCTCCCCCCCCCTTTTTTTCTGGGTCACTGTATCTTATTCTATACAGAATATCTTCACTCTTATTTCTTGAACTATTTAATGAGCATAAAATTTTACAATGTTCTAGGACTAGGCTTTATACGTATTTATAATACGCTCAAAAAGAAACACAGTTTCCATTCTAATATCTTTGTAGAATAGCAATAACACCTATATACCACCCCATAGCACTTAGAGCATTCTTTGGGCTTTTCATTTTGCCATCAACAGGCTGGGTACCCATTTTACTGATTTCAGAAGAATGGAAGTCAACCTTGAGCCCATTGGGATCAAACTCAGAATGTGAACAGAATTTTGGCTGCATTACTGCAACTTAAACACTGTACCACAGGGACTCTTTTTTTTAGGCTTTTACTTATCTTATAGAAATGTAATTTTTAAATGCAACTGCTGCTAAATTATTGGTTGTTCCGCTGCAAAGCCCTTTAATACAGCAAAAACACTTTATATTGACTTCTGCATAATTATTAGTCTAATAAATCTTGGTTATAGTATAGCACACCTGACTATGCTTAAGCATGCATTAGTAGGCATGGAGGCAAATTATTGTTTTGGGGTGGGGCAGATATTTTTATTTTTCTAGTTCTCTTAACAAGTGTCTATTTTGAAAAGAATGCTTATTTTGATTCATCAAGTTTGTGGTTTTGTACAATTCACAAATAGAATGAGAAAATCTTACAGCTGAGTCCATATTATGAATCAGTGCAAAAAAGTTTCGGTTACCAACCCCAAACCACAAATGACAGCAGAAATACTTTCTGATAGCTTGTGAAAGAGAGAAACAGATTTATAAGTTCGCCAGCCCTGTTCCCCTGATCAGACAAGGTGAGTTATCCATCGTAGATCTCTCAAAGAGGCAAATTGCAACACTACATATTGTCTCCAAGAGCCCTTAGAATGGCTGGCTGGGAGAGAGGATTGCTCAATATGGATTTAAGCAGGCATGTGGAAATAATGATGGAGAGCAGAGAAGGAAAGTGATGGGAATACCTCTCTGTGCTCAGCAACATAAGAGCTTGGGCTGCCACTAATGTTTACTACTGATATTAAAAATATTTTCCTTTGGCTTTTCATTTCAATTTTTTTCATTTTACACCAAGAAGCTACATGCTAACAAATTTATATCCCCTTAATCCAAATGGAAAGGTGTTTCAGAAAGCTGTGAATGCCTGCTATCATGTTAAGCAGAAACAAAATAGCATAGTTTTTTTAATGTGCAAAAATAACCAATAAATTTAGTGGGAAGGAAATAAGAAGATGGAAGATAAAAAGACTGTTTTAAATATGTTTTAAGCAAACACTACCAGTTTGAGATGATCCATAAGAGTCAGCACGGAAGTGTGACAGTTGGTTTTTGTATGTGACTTAGGTTTTTATTTATTCAATAAGAAGTCTGTATCTGATGTGTCATATTTTTTTATTCCTGAGCATACTCTCTTAATGCCTCAATTTATAGCGCAGATTCAGAGGTCATAGGAAGTGGCTCCTCCAGAGCAGCCTAGACAAAGTCCAACCCTTAATTCCTTGGAAAAGCACTGTAATATCAAGTTTTAGGGACTGGTTTAGGGGGCACAGGGCAAAGTCTGTTAGATAAGCGGTTATTTTTGTTATGGATCTGAGTTTTAGAAAACTTTACAGATGTAGCTCAACTTTTGCCTAGTGAGAAGAGAGAATAAGGGATTGTCTAGCTAGACTAAACTCAGGTACCTCATCATGATGCCCTAACTGCAACATGCTATTTGAACAGGGGTTCTCAACCTTTTTTGAAGATGGAGGCTGGATCAGACCCCCTCAGACTGTTGATGGGCCGGACTGGTATCCCCACTGCCAACACACACACCCATGCCAACACCAACACTCTCCCCCCACACGCCACTGCCATTGCCAACACTCCCCCTCCCACACCACCAGTCCAGGCTGCAAACACTCACGCCCATGCTGCCGCCACTTCCCTACTTACTGACTTGCTTGGGGTGAAGGCCCATACTCAGCCAGGGCAGCACCTGCCAACCTAGCGGGTGTCTTCCACTTCTGCCACTGCTGCCATCTTACAATTTCCGCCCTGCTATGGAGCGGTGTTAGGGACACACCAAGCCAGGCAGAGGGGAAAAGGACAGTGGCAGCAGCAGTGATGGGAGTGAGGGTGTGGGCTCCATGGGCCGAATCCAGCCCACAGGCTGTAGGTTAAGAACCCCTACCTTAGAACGTTGTTGTGACGATTACTTGGACCAGGGATTGGGAAAGTCTCCAGCCATTATCTCCCTCCATCAGCTTCAGTGGGTAGGCCAAATGAAGATTGGACACCAACAACAGCAGAAGCTCTGAACATTCAAATTCAGTGGAACCTCATTTAACAAACAGCTCAGTTAACATAAAAATTGCATAAAAAAAGGAAATCCATAGAAAATAGTGGCTCAGTTTATGGAATTTCCCCCCGGAATGGATTAATTGGTTTTTAATGCATTCCTATGGGAAACCACATTCTGGTCAAAGTATTTTGGTTTTCAATGCATTCCTATGGAAAATTTGGTTAAAGTAATTTTTGCTGTAAGAAATGTCCCGGTGAACACATTAATTACATTAACCAAGGTTCCACTGTAGTAGTGTTTAAATTCATCATGGTTTTAACCCTTCTTTAATCATGTATGGCAACAGTTTGCTTTTAACCTTATGGTTGCTATGTATGTATCCATGTAAACATTTCTGTATATATGTGTACATATGTACATATTACGTATGTGTGTTTTCCTTTTGCAGATAAAACGTGGATGCATACTCCTGAGGCTTTATCAAAGCACTATATTCCCTACAATGTAAAGGTGAGAGGGCTGTTGGTTTACCCTTTTTTCTGCTGGACTGAAAACTAACACTTGTCTCAATTCTAGTGTTGCTTTGCATTCCCTCTCATAAAATTTTTCACCTGCTCTGTGGGACTGAAAATGATTGAGAATTTGGGATGCAGATTCTGAATGTTGTTATTGTATGTAGCGATAATCAGTCTCTCTCACTCTCTCTCTCCTCCCCTTCCCTCAATAATGCTTCTTACCTTACTATATCAGGCACTAAGAAGGAGAAGGGAAGAGATAAAAATAATATGGTTAGAATTAGAATTTACTTCTAATTCTGTTCCTTAATGAATTTCTGTTAAAAGTCATTATTAAAATAGTTAAACACCAGCCACATTATTTTTTGAGTAATAATTATTGGTTCTTGTTCCTTGATTGGTCATTCTTTATAATTTTTCATGGTTTTGGTTGAGCTGTTTAACCAATTGATTAAATTACACTGCATCACAAAAAAATATTGTCTGCTACTTGGTCTAATCTATGTGTCCTATACTAAACCAAGTGTGCTGAATCCAAATCTGAAGTATGATTCTGCCTAGGACATCAGGATCTTAAGTAAGCAAATCTTGCCCTCTTGGTTAATTTCTTGCATTGATCACGCAGGACAGTGGTAGCATTCAAAAATATTTACTACCTACTCTGTGGGTGTGGTATGGTCGGCGTGGCCAGGGGAAAGTCCTGCATTGCACCTGAATTAGGACTACTTTATTTCAAATCTTGGATGGGTGGGGGCAGTTGGAATTTCTGCTACCGGTTCTGGCAAACTGGGGCGATCCTGCTGATGCCCACCACTGATGCAGGGTATTTTTGCCAAAAATGTAGCAAACATTGCCCAGTTTATTAACACAGCTCCGCCTACTCATCTTTAGCTGAAAACAGAATCACTATGGCCTATTGAATAAGATAGTTTCGCACTAGAGACAAGCCCTTCGTCCATCTTGCCTTATATACCTGTTTCTGATCTCAGCTCACTGACTTGCCCAAACATGCCCAGCCACTACTAGAACATGCATGCCATCAGGGAAAGTAAAAACTATCCAATTAAATGTAATTGTAAGTTTAGTTGTGTACCCTTTGAACTGCACATTTATTTGCAATTGCTGGCACTTAGAGAACCAAAAGGTGTATCAGTTCAACAAAACACTCTGAAGGGCTATGAGACAAAGCAATATTATAAACTAGGAGTAATTTCTGACAATTCCAGGAAGGCAGTTCTTAGATTTGTAAACCCAGACTGAGAAGGTAGCAGACTGTTCTTCGCTGGAGGTTTTTAAACAGAGATTAGATCTCCTCCCGCCAGGAATGATTTAACAGTGGATTTCCTGTTTCAGTAAGGAGGTACTCTTGATGAACTTTGGGATCATTTCCAGATCTACAATTTTGTGATTCTCTAAAAACCTCCTATGTCAACTGTTTTCAAGGCTCATCATCTTCATCCTTATTTTATTTATATCCTAATTTTCCATAAATAGTGGGTCAAAACAACTCACAACATATGAATAACAATAGGTACAGTAATTGAGAAACAATGGACACAATTATAAATAACTAGCATCAGTACAGTTGTACCTCGCTTAAACAGCATAATGTGTTACACAGGATTGCTCTTTAAGTGAGTTTGCTCTTTAAGCGAAACACCATTGTAAGTGACTACCGGTAATTGTGATTTCTGGTGGGGTGGGGGGACTTTGAGCCCTGATGTATTTGTTAAGCGAGTTTTTGGTTGGTTTTATTTGTTAAGTGAAGCGAACATTCAGAGAAAATTCTGCACTTTAAGCGAGTTACTCTTTAAGCAAGGTGCTCTTTATGTGAAGTTTGACTGTATATGGATATATGGATACATAATAATACAATGCAGTGTAGAATGTGAATAAGCTAATTTAAACTAGCTATTTATTTAAACTGGAGAGGGAGTAAAAATGATCACTTTAGATGCATCTTAAGAAGAGAAAGGTAGCATTTACTAACCATTGTCAGCTGTAGTTACAATTGGAAGAAAAGGGATGAAAATAAAGGACACTTCTATGCTTGCTTTTCAAAAGGTAGTCAGGGAAGAAGAGTGCAAACAACAGCAAAGGGATCCAAAGAAACAAACAGGAAGAAGGGTTGACTCAATGACAGAGTATGAAAAAACTTTAACATTAAAATTAGTGGCAAGTAGTAAATAACAATAAAGCACAAACCCTTCCAGCGACCATCAATTTTAACACATGGGAGATTGCAATTTTCTCAACACAAGTTATCCACATGGCTACTCTCATTGAAGAGTTAATTGACCTATAGATAGTACACATAAGACATGTGTCTTACTCTCCCTGGAATTTCTTGGAAAGGTGAATACTCCCAGAAATGCCACCAATACTGGAGCTAGTAAGCTGCCAATGAAGACTAGCTCTGAAATTAGATAATTTTTTCAATTATTTCAGATTTTAAACAGAAAGTTTAAAAGTTGCAAGTAGATAGAGAGGAAAGGAATGGTAGAAATGATGCATGAAGTACCAAATGCAACAGGGATCAGAAGATGTGTCTTGAGAAAACAATTGTGTTGGACCTGGGGTCCTCAACCTTTTAAAGCTGGGAGCCAGGTCACACCCTCTCAGACTGTTGTCTGGCTGGATAGGTGCCACCGTCGCTGCTGGGGGGGAGTGGTTGGGGCTTTGGGTGGTCCTGCCGCCTGCGGCAGCTGGACCACCCCCAAGCCATCCAGCACTTCACCCACAACACCATTGGTGATCACCCCGAGCCACCCACCACTCCCCCCCTCCTGCTTCCCTGCTTACCAGCCTGGAGGAGCTATATGGCACCAAATCATCAAGCCCACAGCCTTTGCTCGAGCCGTCGCTTCCACTGCCGCCTCAGTCCTTGTCTCTTCCGCTTCGCTTGGTGTGTCCCTAATGGTGCTCTGTAGCAGGGCGGATGTTGTAAACCTTACAGCATCCACCTTGCTATGAAGCACCAATAGGGACACACCAAGCCAAGTGGAGGAGACAAGGATTGAGGCGGTGGTGGAAGAAGCAGCTGGAGTGAGGTCATGGGCCAGATGACTTGGTGTCACAGGCTGGATCCAGCCCGTGAGCCACAGGTTGAGAACTCCTGTGTTAGACCATTATTTAAGGGTGTAGAAAAAGCCAGGTCTCTTTGGACCAGACAGCAGCAGGTATATGATTTAAGACAATGATCAGTTCCACAGGCAGCATAAAGCAAATTTGGTAACCTTCCATTCATTCAGATCCCTCTGATAACTGTTTTCTTCCATATCTATTGCACAACCCTTAACATAATTTGTGTTCCATATTCTGGAATACAGTACTGGTGTCTGACGTAGGAGGTCTTCCAGAAGGCAAATTCACCTGGTACTGTACTAGTACACACTTCTGACAATATTGATACACTCAAGTAGAGGCATGCTGTTCATGGTTGTATAGGTAACATTCTGAGAATGATAAAAATGCCTAACCTACATCCTTATTTGGAAGTCCTTTCAGATGCAGTGTTGAAGCTTCCATAATGTCAGAAAAGCATAGGAGGGTTGATCTGACAATTTAGTGTTACGATAATGAAAAGGAAAAGATTTTCATCTCTTGGGTTTATAGGGAAATCAATAAGCTAAAAGTGTAAGATAACACACAGTTTTGAATAATAGTGCAGTAAAGAGATTTGTAAGTGATTTTCCAGAAATAGTAATTGAACTGGGAGAGGGAACAATAAGGTGACCTCTGGATGTGAAATGAGGAGAATTCAGTATCAAACAAGAAACTGAAGGTGCAGTTTAATACAAAGACATAAAGGTTATGTGTGATTAATTTGTATTTGGGGTGCTTTTAAAAATATAGGTCATAAAAGTGCATTTTATTCAACGGGGAGCAATAAGCCTTGCTTTAGCAATACAGTTGTATCTTGCTTAAAGAGCATAATGTGTTCCACAGGATTGCTCTTTAAGTGAAACACCATTGTAAGTGACCAATTGTGACTTCTGGTGTGGGGGGGATTGCAAACCCTGATTTATTTGTTAAGTGAGTTTTTGATTGGTTTTATTTGTTATGCGAAGCGAACATTCAGAGAAAATTATGCTCTTTAAGCGAGTTACTCTTTAAGCGAGGTGCTTTTTATGTGAGGTTTGACTATAAATAAAAAAACAATTGGATTACAGGAATCAGTGCATGAAAGTTGTAGAGTGAGTGCCCAGTGGAAAAACTGAGTCATGTTAATAAAAATGCTATTCCAGGGTGAAAAAATAGAACGTTGCAGGTACCTCTCCAGCTGATATGTGGGGAAGGAATCTCACAACCCATATTACTGGCTCATTCACATAGCGCTTATGGTGAATTGGGTTCCAGGTAATTGCATAGGAGACATAGCTATAGGCATAGAAGAGGCTTCCCAACATATTATATATCATGTAACTTCCAAGGAATCATTTTATGATTCATCAATTTTCACTGTTAAAAAATTAGAAACAGAAAGTTGGGAGAGAGCTTTTATTTGTGACATATTTTCTGCTCACTTAAAAAGCTGAAACCCATAAAACTTGACTGTATAACTTAATTTTTTTGAAAGCTATTATTTTGGAGGATAGCCCTATCTTTAAGGTAATTAATAAATTATGTTTTAACATCTGTAGTTTAAAAAGTAACATAGTTAGAGTAAACTGAACTATAATATTAATTTGCTTTATTAGTGGGATGTGGGGAAAAGAGTAAAAGTGCCAACATGATGCAAAGTTGGCATTTGTAGAGAAACGATCATACCCATGTTTGGAGGCATATCATGGAACTACAAAGTATAATGTAAGAATCCCTTAACAATGAAGTTGAAAGATTTAAGAAATCTGTAATTTTCTCGCAGGTCACTATAATATATGTTTGTTTATTGATTTATTATACTTTATGTATCCATATTTCATCAATATAATATGAAATTAGGCTTGCGTTGTAACCATAATATGAACCTTATAAACAATACAGCTTGTCCCTATTTGATTTATAAGCTGGTGTGACAAAGACAAGCACGTTTAGACTCTTGGACATCAAGAACTGTGTATAATTTATCTTTGCCTCCTACATCTTTGTGATCAGTTTCACACCTCTTCTAGCATGTAATTGAATCTGGCTGAGTTGTTCTATCTATTGTTGCTAATGGCTGGGTGATACTGCATTCTTGTGCTTGCTTGCCTCTCATCTTGCTTGACACCAACCCTTCTCCCGTCGACCTCCTGAGTTTGGTATATAAGAACATGCCTGTAAGTTTCATTTCTTGTCTGATGAAGTGGACTTGATCCACGAAAGCTAACAATGAAAATATAGCAGTTAGTCTTTAAAGTGCTACTGTGTTTTTTATTTTATTTTATTTGGGTTTTTTTGTTTTGTTTTGTTTTCTGGTTCTATCTTCTGTAATTTGTACAGCTTTCTTAACATCACAAGATTCTACTTTCCTGTTGTGTTGTAGTAAAAACATCTCAGTAAAACCTACCTTGCAGGTATAGCTCTGTCATACAGCTAAGATAGTGGACCCTATAAAAGAGATGTGTACATTCCTAGTGCATATAAATAATGACACGAAATTGTAGGACTGCAGTTTATCCTAAGGGTCATCAACTCTAACTGCTGATCTGCAGCTAAAGTGTCCCTACCAAGTGACCATCAATGCTGTATTTTAACAACCCCAGTATAGGACATCTCATCCTCTGAGGTAGTCCATTCCACAGATAGGCTGCTCTTTCTGTCAAACAAAAAAATTAATAATGTATAGACAAAATTTCCTTTCCCATAAATTGAATAAATTATTTTGGAGGCTATTCTCTGGATTTTCTTGAAAACAAGAAGATGGCTAACATATCACTTCCCAGTTTTCTCTTCTCTGAACATAAACGTACTGGCTCCCACAACCGTTTATCACACAGCTTGGTTTTCATGCCATTTCCCACCCTAGTCCCCCTCCTCTGGACATGTTCCAAGGTGTTTATATCTTTCTTAATCAGTGGTATCTAGAGCTGGACACATAAATTCTATATAATTTCTGACCAAAGCAGAATAGAGTGGCATTGTTAATCCCTTTCTTCTAGGCCAGTGGTCTGCAAATAGTGGCTCTCCAGGTGTTTTGGACTTCAATTCCCAGAAGCCCAAGTCAGCACTACTGTTGATCGAGGCTTCTGGGAATTGAAGTCCAAAACACCTGGAGAGCCACTATTTGCAGACCAAGGTTCTAGGCAGTATACTTTTGTGGATGCAGCCTATTACTGCAGTCACTTTTTTTCCCCTGCAAAAACACTGTTGACTCAGTTATACTCTAATAAGATCTCTAGATTATTATTATTATTTTGCATTGTACTACTTCCACAAGGCTGCAGACACCTGTCTTGTATTTGTACACCAGATTCTTATGTAGAATGCAAAATGTAGAACTTCACATTTGCTCTTGTTTTATTTTTTATAATTTTTCCATTTTATCTTGAGTGCTCATTTAATCTTATAAAATATTAGCAACTCTTCCAAAGTTGTTATCATCTGAAAATTTGATAAACATCCTCTCTACACAATCCAAGTTACAGTTGTACCTCGCTTAAAGAGCATAATGCGTTCCACAGAATTGCTCTTTAAGCGAGTTTGCTCTTTAAGCGAAACACCATTGGAAATGACCAATTGTGGAGGGGGGGATTGCGAACCCCAATTTATTTGTTAAGTGAGTTTTTGGTTGATTTTATTTGTTAAGCGAAGCTAACATTCAGAGAAAATTCTGCTCTTTAAGTAAGTTACTCTTTAAGTGAGGTGTTCTTTATGCGAGGTTTGACTGTACTTCTAAAGATGTCGAACAGCACTGATCTAAGATACCATCCCAGTTATTACGTCTGAGAAAGAACCAGTGGTGTGCACCCTTTGAATTAAGCCATCTACTAACTACAAATCCACCTACCTTTACCTTTACCCTAATTAGCTTATAACTCTATAAAAACAAGTGGTAAAATTAATTCAGCATGACTTATTTTTGAGACACCCACACTGACACTTAAAACTCACAGGGCTATTGTCTAGAACAGGGATTGGCAACCTTTTTAGATCGGGGCTGGGTCACGGTCCCTCAGACAGTTGAGGGGGCTGGACTGGCCTCCCCCCGACTGTAAACATTGCTGTAAATGTGTCCACAGCTGTTGTAAACATATTTATGGCTGTCATAAATGTGTCTGCTTCCAGTGGCAGCAGTGGGAGTGAGGGCACAGGCGGGATGATTTGGTGCAATAGGCCAGATCTGGCCCATAGGCCATAGGTTGCCAATCCCTGGTCTAGAACCTTTACTGAGATAAATGTCAAATTGACCAGTCAATAGATGCCTTCTTCCTGTTTTTAAAAATGGTGATAACATTTGCTTGCTTTCAGTCATCACAGACCTCACTTGTTCAAAAAATTCTAGACAGAGGCTCTGAGATTTCATTTGCAATTTTTTTAGTATTATTGGAGACTGCTCATTTATCCCAGGAGACATGAATTAATTAAACTAGCTAGGTTGTTTCTGTACCACCTCCTCAGTTATCTTGATTAGCAGCTCTCCATGGTTAAGCACTACAGTATTTTTCTTTTGGGAGAAAAGAGAGACAAAGATGTTCAAAAGTTCTGCCTTCTACTTTAGTATTTCTTCATTGTCTTCAGGCAACAATTTTACGATTTCCTTGTTCTTATTTTGAACAAGGCTGAAAATCCTCTTTTCCTTGTTTTTAACCTCTTTTGCAAGTCTGAGTTTACTTGGACCTAAACTTGTGTTTACAAATATCTGCTACTTTGTTATATCCTTCCTTGATAATTTGTTTCTCTCACCATTTCCTGTCTATGTCTCTCTTAAATCCCAGATTATCTGAAAGATATTTATGAAGCCACCTGATTTAAAGTCCCCCATTTTCCTTTTTCATGGGAAGCAATAGTGATTCTGCTTTCAGTAAACAGTTGTACCTCGCTTAAAGAGCATAAAGCGTTCCACAGGATTGCTCTTTAAGCGAGTTAGCTCTTTCAGCAAAACACCATTGTAAGTGACCAATTGTGGGGGGGATTGCGAACCCCAATTTATTTGTTAAGCAAGTTTTTGATTGGTTTTATTTGTTAAGTGAAGCAAACATTCAGAGAAAATTCTGCTCTTTAAGCGAGATGCTCTTTATGCGAGGTTTGACTGTAATTCCCTCTCATCCATCATTGACTTCCTTTTTAATGTTTCTGGCCATGATATCCCCAGTGATACTTCCCTTAGCTTTTTGAAATCAAATTTTCTAAATTCCAGAATTTAAAAAAAAATATGTCAGAAATTACTTTGGGTTGAAAGGATTTTTGCTGTAGAAACTCCACTCAGGGGATGCCCAAATAAGGCTCCTTTCATGTCCTAAAGATCTGTCATGCAGCTCTTGGGTATCGAACCCTGACCTTCCAATCTCCAAGCACAGTGTCTTAACCACTAAGCCACTGCAGACCATTATAATATTCTCAGCTCTCCCAGTGCTCATTTGCTGCTGCAACCCTGTAGAGTAACTAGGCTTGCATAACTAGATGCTATGTAAATGTACAAATTCCATCAGGTTGGAAGTTCTGCAAGCATATTGTGCAATCAATAGAATCAGGGACTTTGTAACCAATTGCATAAGGAACTTGCACAATCCTTCTTGCCGGGGCAGAAAGTCCAGCACATTCATACAGGTGTAAAGTTATGCTGTGTTTAGGCAAACAGGATTACAGACCCTACAAAAAAATGTCGAGAGAGCATGGCCACTTCCACCCAAATTTCCCGTTAATTCCACTCATTGACCAGTTTTCCCCTATTACTTAGGTTTAGATCCAGACTAGCCAGTATTGATGGCTAGATGGCATTGTTGACACAATGGGCACAGAGTTGGGCAGGTTGAGGAGGATGGTGAACGGCAGAGGTGCCTGGCGGGCAATGGTCCATGGGGTCGCAAAGGGTGAGAATCAACTGTGCGACTGAACAACAAAAGCCAATATTATTGTCAGGTTTTCCACCTTCTGGAAACTGAAGTTCTCAGCAAGGCAAGTGAAAAATGTGCAGTTTGCATAATCTGCTGGTCTAATCAGGCAGTGCCTAATATGCCTAAAATGTGAGTAAAACTCTAGTAAGGAAACCATGCACTGTAGGAACAGCCTTTGTGGATCAGATCAGGGTACTCTTTTTTAAGCAAGCAGCAGGCATCTGGGAGTTTCTTGAAGTTGGACATGAGAGACAGAGAGCTGTGCTTGAATTGGGGCATTTGCTCTTAGCATTTGCCGTGCTACAAAAGTACAAGGCATGCATTTATGCTTCCCTCTGCACCTCAAGTGTGGTGGCTTAGGTGGTTAAGATTCTGAACATGACAACCAGAAAGTCAGCAGGTCAGAATTTGAGACCTGAGTGCTGCATGACGAGTGAGCTTCCATCTCTGTCCCAGCTCCTGCCAACCTAGCAGTTTGAAAGCAAAAAATTGCAAGTAGATAAGTAGGTACTGGAGATGAGCAATGAACCATAGAGTTGGAGACAACTGGCTTTCGAGCAAGAGAAACCTTTACCTATAAGTAGGTACCACTTTGGTGGGAAGGTAAACAGTGTTATGTGCACTCAGGTGTTGAGGCATGCCTGCCACATGTCCACGGAAATGTCTGTAGATGCAGACAGTGTTGGCTCTTTGGCTATAAACAGAGATGAGCACTGAACCCTACAGTTGGACACGACTGGCTTTGGAGCAAGGGTGACCTTTATCTTTACCAACACCTTCAGGTGAGAGGATCACTGAGATGTTCTGAATTCAGAGCTTCAGCATTATTATGATCCTAAACGTTTGAGCATATCCAAAAACAATGAAATCAGCACTTCTCCTTTAAAATAGAATGCAGGACACTCTTGTACCTTAGTTTGACTCCATCTCCCACCAAAGGCTTATGAAATTCTATTTCAGTCATAATTTAAAGTGGTGCACTCTCTAGAGATTCCTAGGGCAGAAAATTGGCTTTCAAATCGTCAGGGCTTTCTACATCCTTTCTGTCGCTTAAGTTGTGCTGCTTAAACCACTCTGCAGATGGAGAGGTTCAGTACCTATTTATTTGCAAGGTTGCAATTTATATTTCCAGGGTATCATTTATAGATAAAAATGATTTGAAAAGCATCCTTAACAATTTGATGAAAAGCATTGGTTTAGAAACAGTTGTGTTGCTTTTTTAGGTTTCTCTTCAAAGATTAGTACACTTTTCTGATGCACTAGCCCCATGTTATTGTCTAAAAAGAGATTTCACACACAGCTGAAAGAGTCAGAACTCTTCCTGAACGATTGTATAGCAAATGACCTGTGTTATTAATTTGCTGAATGAAGCCAGATTAGGTCAACTAGGACATGGATTTTATCCAAAACCCTGCTGGGTTTTTCATGCTTGCTTACAACTGTTTGGGGAAGGATTGATACTTTGGTTTCTCCAAGTCACTGATCTGAAATAATAGTTGGTACGGCTGGTTAGTGATGTGTTTATTGGCTGTAGTAAAAAATGGATACAAATCCCATATACTTGTCTACCGTAAAATATAGGCAGTAACTGTAGCAGAGGAAATAGTACAGTCTCAAAATCTTTTACTTCTTTCTTTTGGAAGTTATATATTTGTTGGTGTTTATTTTGACACATTGTCTTCCAAGTGGATGTGAATGAGTCTACTTAGCACTTGGCTGCAAGAAATTTCCCTGCACATTTAGGTTACATGTATTTTGAGCTAGAATTTAGCAATGGAAGCACAATCATTATTCTTTGTTCAAACATAAGATAAAGATTGTAAATTGTGGACATTGGTTCTATGTGTTGGAAACAGATGGTAACTAAACTCTGCGCTGATTGGCCGAGCATTGCTGATTCTTTCCCTGACACAGCAGATACAATTTTTTTTCAACATTTCAGGAATTGAGTATGTTTTAAAATACAGGCACCAAGCAAACATAAAATTAAAGGAACTTGTAAATGGAACTGCAAAAACAAATGAACAATCATGCTGAGGAATAGAGGGAGATAGATAGCACAGGTGGAATTCATTTAGCTGAGAGGTGCCTCTGTCAAAAGCAGTGTCAGCATTTGAGAAGTGAAGATTTTAGTACAGGAGTACTGCAAAGAGTTCTCTTTAGAACAGGAGTTTTCAACCTTTTAAAGCCAGGGGCTGGGCCATGCTCCCTCAGACAGCTTCAGGGACCAGACAGCCATTTTGCTCTTCCTCCACTACATAATACTTCCAGGTGTGGTGGAGGTGGTGGGTAGTCACATGAAATGGTGCCATGGGCAACATCTGGCCCACAGGCCACAGGTTGACAATCCCTGCTTTAGAAGGTGGCATTGTAAACTCCTTGGAAGTGACCAGAGGCCAACTACTGAAACCTTTGTATTGTTTTTCTTCTGAATTTACCCATAAAGGAGGAATATCATATCACAGAAGGTTTTAACCCAGGGGTGCCCAAACTATGGCCTGGGGCCCAGATATTGCCCCTAACGCCAATTCATCTGCCCTGTGAAGCCCTCTTTGCTCCTGGAAGCGGAAGTAAAATGTGTGTTTGGGCACATTTTACTTCTGCTTCCAGGAGCAACGAGGCCTTTGTGGGCCAGATGGATTGCCGTTGGGAGCCAGATGTGGCCCCCAGGCCATAGTGACTGGTTACCTGAACCATGTGACTGAGCCACAGCCCGAAAAGTTTGGGCACCCCTGTTTTATCCCCTGTTTTAAAACCTAGCGAGAGTGTATAGCTCTCATTTGAAATGGTATACAGCCAACATAGTACTAAGTGCAGATTGCTAATGTATGGATTTTGAAATGATTTCAAACAGACCTAGCCTCTATCCAGAAAAATAGATTGGAATGGAATAAAAATATAGTGGCCATCTATTTAGAGGTTTCTTTAGCTATAGGAGAAACTAAATGTTTTATCTGTGCAGGAGAACTTTCTTATGGCATTTAAGTGTAATCTAAGCACTGATAGATTTATAGGTCAATAAAGGTTGCCCTTGCTTGAAAACCAGTTGTATCTAACTCTAGGAGGCTGTGCTCATCTCTGTCTACAACCAAAGACCCAGTACTGTCTGCATCTGCTGACCTTTCCTTGGTCATGTGGTAGACATTACTAGATGCTAGAGCACACAGAATGCTATAACCTTCCCACTGAAATGGTACATATTTATTCACTTGCATTTTCTTGCTTTTGAACTGCTAGGTTGGCAGGAGCTGGGGCAGATGATGGGAGCTCACTCCATCGTGCAGCACTCGGGTCTCGAACTGCTGACCTGCTGACCTTCTAGTTGTCAAGTTCAGCAGCTTTACCACTAAGCCACCAAAGTCCCTCATAGATTTATATGTGACAACTAAATTATAAGACTGTTTTATACATAGACAAACATTTGTTGTTCATGATCAGACCAAAGATGATCTAAATAATTCTTAGTTTCAGGGGATTTTTTTGACTACAATATTAATTGCTGTAAATCTAAACTTGCACTTGTTGCAATCTGAAAACCAAATCAATTTCTTTTTCCTTTTCTTTTTTTGTTAACTGAGCCACTATTTTCTATGGATTTCCTTTTGTTATGTGAATTTTGTGTTAATAAGCCATTTGTTAAGCGAGGTTCCACTGTATTTCAGATGAAATATTTCATCATAGATATCACATGGTCTTGGTGTTATTTCGCTTCACATTCCCCAAACCTAATTTTCAGAAAATTCATGTTGTATTGAGGGGGGAAATTGTAGGCTTTTTTTTTTCACACAGGAAAATAAGACTGTTAAGGCCCAAATGATGATTTAAGTTTCCAGATCTTTGTCCCCATGAAATGACTGGTGGAGATTGAGTCCATGGGGTTGTTTTGCATTGTAGTTTGCATTGTAGTTTTGTCCACTGCATTTTAAAATATTATTATTATTAATTTGCTGGATTGACATATGATCTATTTATAAAAGAATTGGGGGGGGGGGGGTTTCCAAGAAAATCCTATGGCCAGAAAGGCCTGATTTATATTTTCTTGTCAATTACCATTTAAACCATACTTTCATGATAAATTAAAAGAGATTTCCAATGAGGTAGCTATGTTAGTCTGTTGTAGCCAGGAGTATGAAGTCATATTTAAGACTAAAATGATCTCTTTTGTTTCCTGGATTGTTCATTTAGTCCAGCCATTTGCAACCCCCGGCCTGTGGGCCTAATCTGGAACACACCTCATTAATCTAGCCTGCAGTGGCCACCTCTAGGACCACCACCCATGCCGGAAGTCATGATACATCACTTACTGCAGCAGCAGCAGTGATCACGCATTTCTTCAGGGTTTTTAGACAGCCTCCACTATTCCCAGGGTGGCAGGGGGCATTTCAGAGCATGATCGGTCTGATTTGAAAATTTTCCACTGGTTCCCCAATTGGTCCCAACAGCTAATCCACGGCACTTGGAGACCTCCATTGGCACGCGGTGCTGGCATCAGTGCCTGGTTTCCTGGCACTGAACCAGGAAGTATCCAAGTGCTGTGGATTAGCTGCTGGAACCAAATTTTCAAAATGGACCGATTGTGCTCCGAAAAGCCTCCTTCCGCCCTGGGAAGCGGCGAAGGCTGCCCAAAACCCCTGAAGAAATGTGTGATTGCCACCACCACATGTGCCACCAATGATAACAAAAATGTAGGTCCAGGGAGCAAACACGCCTCCGGCTCCTGGCAGGAAGTGTCGGGGGTGGGTCCGGCCCACGGCGGGAAAACGTTGCAAATGCCTGATTTAGTCCATGAAAGCTAATTAAGACTTAAAGATGCCACGAGACTCTTTATTGCTTTAACTTTATGGAGTAGTCCTGATTTGTAAGTTGTGAAGCAGTCTTTTATGCATAAGAAGTGGATTCACTGAGAGACTTATATATTAGATCGATTAAGAAGCCTAGATGGAATTATTTGCAGTGACAGCATCCTTTCTTGGTTTCTATTTATAGACCATTGCTTCTGAATACTTCAGCAGCTTGTCATTTATTGGGGCTGTTCATTGTGTCTTCAGAGAAATTGAGATCACCACCTGCAGTATATAAATATTTGCTGCAAAGTACTAAGTTTGGTGGTAATGAAATTAGAATGGAGTGGAATGAATAATTAAAGTGTTCTGTATAAGTAAAGTAATGGAAAATGGCTCTAACTGTAAGGTTGTTTTTTTGTTTTGTTTTTTAAGATTAAAAATTTTGGCTCTTCCAATGATAAATGTTATTCTGGATGTAAACTGAGATCACTACATCTTTTTAGGAACTAAGTGTCTAGTTCAGCTAAACATGAGCAATGTGATGTAATTGCCCAGTGTAATCCATTCTTGAGTTATACAGTATGAACTTGTCCAGTGTTGGCTTTCTTTTTTTCCGGGAAGCTTTACATCATATTACTTTTGTCTTTAAAATGTTTAGTATTTTTACAAGGTTATGTACTTTGACATGATTTTTCCATTTGGTTGGTATATAACTGATAGCGTGATGGTCTAAGGATCTTAACGCAGGGGTGCCCAAAGTTTTCAGGCCATGGGCCAGTTACATGGTTCAGTGGTGCCCAAACTACAGCCCAGAGGCTGGATGTGGCTCCTGACGCCAATTCATCCAGCCTGCGCTGCCCTTGTCGCTCCCAGAAGCAGAAGTAAAATGTGCCTGTAATTTGGGCACCCCTGTTTTAATGCTTTAGTTTATTTATTTATTTATTTCATTTGTACCCCACCCTCCTCCGAAGACTCAGGGTGGCTTCGCAACTAAAAACAATTAAAACACATACATAAAAATTAAAATTCAAGTTAAAAACACAGAGGAGAGAGGTGGGATATTTAAACAAGCCTGGCGAGCGATTTGGCCATCTGGCCCACTCCCCACACATGCCCTGCCAGCCAGGTCTTCACTCCTTTCCTAAAGGGCAGCAACTCCGTCTGGAGACGTAACTCTGTTGGCAGGAGGTTCCATAGGGCCGGAGTTATACTTCAGCTCCTCCATTTTTGTTGTAGTCTTGGCTTAGGAAAGAGCTTATAATAACAATTTTAGTTTGCACAGTCGTACTCCCATTGAGGAAGTTTCCTTTCATTTTTATAAGTAATTTCCATAGTAGTGTTCAGTAACAGGCCTGAACAAAAAGGAGCTTGCTTCTGAAGACCTAAGACTTTACTCCTGAAGTTGCTGCTCTTGATGTTACCTTTTTGCCCTTCACTTTCCTGTAAGCTATTTTCTTCCACTTGGCTCTTAATAGTCGCCTTTTTTGTCCCTGGAGTAGATTTTGCAGTACTAAGGAGTGTGCAAAACTTCCCAGGCAGCCAACATTTTCTTGGGTCCTCTTATGTGCACATTCTTGGCTCTGTGATTATACCACTTGACTCACTACTGAATTAGATAAAACATCAGTCTGATCCAGCAAAGCAGGCCTTTGTTATATGTTATAAATTAAAATACAATGAAGTGGTCAGCAAAATTTATTCTTCTCCTTCGTGTTGTTTGGGGATGCACACTGATGGGTTCTGCGCCTGCGCTGAATCCTGAGCGGAGCTGGAAAGCTGATTGGATAAAGAGTTTTGAATGTGGGACCGCCCACCATGCCCAACCCCTTTAGGCGCCATTTCGCGCTTTCCCCTCAGTTTGCTTTTTTCCGCTGCGCAAGCAGGAGCCTGGAAAAAAAGCTGTGAGTACTTTAACTGAGATTGTCTCAGAACCTTCCAATTTTTCTACCCTACAATTTTTCTCGGACTAGGGGACTTGATCCCTTGGTCCTCGTGTGGCTGGGGCTCGCCCTCAGCCGCCGGTAAACAAAACAAAACAAAAAAAAACCAAGAAGGAAACCGTTCTTTCCTGCAATCTCGTGCCGGGGCTTCCCGGCCGGGATAATTTTTTCTCTTCGGCCATCTACCTCGGTGGATGGCCTCAGCGGCAGCGTTCAAGCAGTGTCCGTCCTGCAAGAGAAAGTTCCCTAGTTCGGACGGACACGTGCGCTGCCTCCGCTGCCTCGGGGAGAGCCACCAGGTCCAGACCTGCGAGGTGTGTAGAGGCTTCTCGAAGGCCGCCATCAAGAACCGCCAGTACCGCCTCCAAGCCTACCTCATGGAGGCTGCACTCGCACCACCGCCTCCCCCAGCTCCAGAGCAGGCCGCTGCCTCAACGTCTGCTCCTTCGACTTCTGCTCCTTCTTCACGGCCGTCGGCCTCCGAACTGTTTAGACGGAAGAAGGAGCAGGAGAAGAAGAAAAAAGATAAGAAAGAGAAGAAGAAGCACCGTAGCTCTACATCTTCTCTCCCGCCGACCCCGGGACCGGCTCACCCCTCGCCGCCACGCTCCCTAGCATCCGCCCCGGTCGCAGCCCCACCTACGCCGGGCAGGATGCCGGTCGATGTCCGGGAAACCACACCGGAGAGGGCCCCCAGCCCTCCGCCGTCGCCAGAGGCCCTTCCACCTCCACCGCCGCGACGATCTACCTCTCTTCGCGACCATTCCGTGGCTCCTGGTCTGGCTTCCGAAGCGCCACCCCAGTTGAGCCTCATCGCCCCGTTTATCGAGGCGATGGTGCGGAAGCTGCATGCCGAGCTCCAAGGCCCTCGACCGACACCATCCGCGTTCGTGGAGCACCCTCTGCCTCCCGAACCAGCCACGGAGGCACCACCGCTCCGTGACGAGGGTCCGGCACCGAAGAGGCAACGAGTGGAACAGGCGCGGTCGGAGGCCTCTCTCCCTCCGTACCAGCTGCCTTTGCCGGGGAGCGATCCGAGATCCGCCAGGCCGTACTGGTCGGACTCGGACCCCGAGGCCTACCTGCCACCGCCCAGCGTCTCGGTGCGGTCAGGAGGCTCCGACGACTCGTCGGACCAGGAGGAGGAGGATCGGCCACCACCGGTTGCGGTTGACAAATCCCCGGACGATAACATTGGCTCCGTCCATGGCTCCCAACCGGAGGACCAGAAAACATACACGGCCCTCATCACCCGCCTTGGATCCACGCTGGGGATCCGGGCGGAGGCTCCCCTGGACGAATGCGAAGATGTCGTCTGCGGTTTGGCCGACCGGAAGGAGCTAGTCCCCGTCCGTCTGGGACTGCTCCCGAAGATCGCCAAGGCGGCCAAGGAGATCTGGAAGAGACCCGTCTCTTCCCATTCGGTGTCCAACAGGGTGGACTCCATGTACAGACTGCTGGAAGACTCCGACTTCCTACACGTCCACCCAGCGCCGAACTCCCGAGTGGTGAAAGGCTCCCAACACCGGACACCGATTAGTAGCACCCCCGTTCCGTCGACCCAAGAAGGGAAGAAACTGGACGCACTGGGCAGGAAGGTCTACGCCAATGCCTCCCTGTCCTTCCGTGTGTCCAACTACGCGACGGCCAGGGGGGCTACCAGTGCCGACTGTGGGAACAAGCGGAGTCCTTCAAGTCACTGCTACCGCCGGACAAGCGAGCGGACTTCGAGCGGGTCTGCATGGAGGGAAACCAACTCGCTCTCCAGCAGATCCGTACGGGCCGCCACGTCACGGAGTCAGAGGCGAAGAATCTGGCCTCTGCAATCCAGCTTCGTCGCCACGCCTGGCTCCGCTCCGCTGACTTGCAAGACGACGTGAAGCGGCTGGTGGAAGAGCTCCCCTTCGACGGTGAGGGCCTCTTCGCCAAGGAGACCGACACCTCCTTGGGAGAGCTGAAGGGGGACTACGCCACCATCAAACAGCTCCGCCCTCCACGCCGTGGGTCCCACCGTTACCAGCAGGACCAACCGTCGACGTCCCAGGCGGGTCCGTCCTACCAACCTCGCCCACCACAGAGGCAAGGCGACTACTCCCGGTACCAGCCCTACCGGCCACAACCACAACCCAGCCGCCCACGCTACCAGCAGCGTCACCAGACTGGTAAACGAACGGAACGGAAGGGCAAACAACGTGTTTGACTCTTCCGTGACCGAGACTCTACCCTACCGTCCCCTCGCCAACTACCTATCGGCCTGGTCTGCCATCACCACAGACCGATGGGTTTTAACCATCTTAGACTCTGGCTACGCGATCGAGTTCAGGAAATGCCCTACTGTCGGACGGATCCGCGTCACCGATCCGTCCCCACCGCTCCAGGAAGAACTATCAGCTCTCCTAGAGAAGGGCGCCATAGAACCGGTTGCAGCGTCGGAGTCTCACGAAGGGTTCTTCTCCCGCTACTTCCTCGTGGACAAAAAAGACGGGGGGGCACGTCCAATCCTGGACCTCCGCCTCCTCAACAAGCACATCGACGCGAGGAAGTTCCGGATGGTGACTCTTCATTCCATCCTCCCACTGATCAACCACGGGGACTGGTTCACCGTCATCGACCTGAAGGATGCCTACTTCCACGTATCCATCAGAAGGGAACACCGC
Source organism: Furcifer pardalis (assembly GCA_030440675.1). NCBI lineage: Eukaryota > Metazoa > Chordata > Lepidosauria > Squamata > Chamaeleonidae > Furcifer > Furcifer pardalis. The sequence continues at coordinate 146,008,117 of CP126894.1, read as the reverse complement.
CGATTCCTACGCTTCCAGATCGGCGGCGACGTCTACCAGTACACCTGCCTACCCTTCGGCCTCTCCACCGCTCCGAGGGTATTCACGAAGTGCATGGCGCCGGTGGCTGCTCATCTTCGGCTGCAAGGCGTCCAAGTGTTCCCGTACATAGACGACTGGTTGGTCTGCTCCCCAACCCAACAGATAGCCAAGGACGATGTTGCCCATTGCCTGGCCCTTATGCAGAGTCTCGGTCTACGGGTCAACTACAAGAAGTCTCAGTTGACCCCCACTCAAAGAATAGACTACATCGGAGCCGTATTGGACTCTCTGGCTCTGAGAGCCTGCGCTCCCCCCAAACGTCTGCTTGACATCCGCACGGTAGTGGCTCGGATCCAAGGCAGTCGTCGCGTCCGTGCCAGGGACGCTCTCCGCTTACTAGGACTCATGGCGTCGACCACAGCAGTGATCTCGCACGCCAAGCTCAAAATGCGGTCGCTCCAGTCGTGGCTCCTAGCCTCCTTCGACAGCACCCACGACAACCTCGGGAAGTGGCTCACACCGACCCCCGAACTGCGGGACCAGCTGAACTGGTGGACAACAGACCGCAATGTGACCGCCGGGAAGCTCTTCACCCTCCCCGCGCCATCCGTCCAGGTCACCACCGACGCGAGCACACACGGATGGGGTGCGTGCTGCCTCGGGTTACGGGTCCATGGCATCTGGACGCCCTCGGAAGCCGACCGCCACATCAACTTCCTCGAGCTATTAGCGGTATGGAAGGCGATGAGGTCCTTCAGACTGTCCCTAGCAGGCCGCGTGGTGCAGATCGCTTCGGACAACACCACGACCCTAGCCTACCTCAACCGGCAAGGAGGGACCAAGTCCCTCTCCCTCCTTCACCTGACGGTCCAGATCTGGGAGTGGTGCCTGAAGGTACATGTGTTCCCCATAGGTGTCCACATCCAGGGCACGCTGAACTTAGAGGCGGACTCCCTGAGCCGCAAAGGGACAGCGATGCACGAATGGGAACTGGACGGATCGGTGTTCGACCGCCTGTGCCGACGGTGGGGCACACCGAGCCTAGACGTGTTCGCGACACAGATCAACACCAAGTGCCGCCGTTACTGCTCCCGGGCGGGGATCGGCCACGGATCGGAGGGCGATGCCTTCATGGTGCCGTGGCACCAGGAACTGCTGTACATGTTTCCTCCGATCCCTCTCATCCAACGGGTCCTGGTACGGATCCGTGCGGAGAACGCCTGGGCGATCCTGATCGCCCCGTCCTGGCCGCGCCAACCGTGGTTCCCGCTACTCCAAACCCTGGCTTGCGACCGCCTCCGCCTACCCACCGATCCGAACCTCCTCCGCATGGAGGACGGTCGGATCCTCCACTCGGATCTGCCGAGCCTACACCTGACGGCCTGGCTTATCCGCCCGACATAACACGGATCCTTGAACTTTCAAGGAAACCTTCCACGCGAAAGTCCTATGATGCCAAGTACCTTCATATGATGCCAAGTCGCTTCATAGACTTTCTAGCGTCCGGTCACCGCACCGTGGACTCGGCATCCCTGCAGGACGTCATGTCCTACCTCCTGCACCTGGCTGAGTCAGGATCAGCACACTCATCCTTAAAGGTCCACTTGGCTGCGGTGGTAGCCAAGGCCCCACCTTCATCAGTATTGTCCTCCGCTTTCAGAGACAAGACTGTTAAAAGATTCCTCCAGGGACTGCGTAATGCCTACCCTCCAGTGAAGATACCACCTCCTCAGTGGTCCCTCACTGCTGTGCTCACTGCGCTCACGAAGGCGCCCTTTGAGCCCATGGCTACAGTGGACATTAAGTTTGTTTCTTACAAAACTGCTTTTCTCGTAGCCATCACCTCTGCCCGGAGGGCAGGAGAACTGGCAGCCCTGCGGTCTGACCCTCCTTTTCTCAAATTCTACCCCGATAGGGTAGTATTGCACCCGGACCTGGCCTTTCTGCCCAAAGTCCTCACTGAATTCCACCTGGCCCAGTCCATCACGCTTCCAGCATTCTTCCTGAATCCTTCGTCTGCACAAGAGAGAGTGTGGCATTCGCTGGATGTCAGGAGGGCCTTGCTGTTCTACACACAAAGGACTGCGTCCTTCAGGAGAGCCAAGCAACTGTTTGTGGCCTATGGTGGCAGGTCCAAGGGACACTCTCTGTCTGCCCAGAGACTTTCCAAATGGATCTCAAGCACCATCTACTTGGCCTATGAGATGTCATCTCTGCCACCCCCGCCTCATGTCCGGGCTCACTCCACCAGGACATTGGCTTCTTCCACTGCATTCCTCGAAGGCATCCCGATGGAGGACATCTGCAAGGCCGCTACCTGGTCCAGGTCCTCCACCTTCATCACCCACTACCGGGTTGACACAAGGTCTGCTTTCGATGTCAGACGGGGCAGATCCATCCTGACGGCTGGTCTCCGATCCTCTTCGCTGATGACCGCCCATCCATGATGCCATCGCGCTCTCCTACATCTCAGGATGCCGGCTGCCCACCATCCAAGTAAGTGAGCTTGCTAGTCACCCATCAGTGTGCATCCCCAAACAACACGAAGGAGAAGGACAGGTTTCACTTACCAGTAACTGTCGTTCTCCGAGTATGTTGTTTGGGGATTCACACAACCCAACCCTGCCTCCCCTCAGGGCTGCCGGCCTGAGATGGCCTTATGCTTAGCGGGCAGCTTTAATATCAAACTGAGGGGAAAGCGCGAAATGGCGCCTAAAGGGGTTGGGCATGGTGGGCGGTCCCACATTCAAAACTCTTTATCCAATCAGCTTTCCAGCTCCGCTCAGGATTCAGCGCAGGCGCAGAACCCATCAGTGTGAATCCCCAAACAACATACTCGGAGAACGACAGTTACTGGTAAGTGAAACCTGTCCTTCTATGCCAGGTCTGTATGTTACCATTTTGTGCGAATGGATTCAAAAAGATCTTGAAAGTTTTGAGCACTGAGGTGAAACCAACAGAATAAAATTTAACAGGGATAAGGTTTTACACCTAGGGAAAGTTTTATACCTATGAAACAAAAAACAGATGCACAGTTACAAAATGGAAGATACTACTTGGCTTAGTAATAGCAGAGAGTAAACAAAACAAAAATGTTGTAGCACTTTAACTGCTGTATTGTTGTAATACTAAAAGCAAGAAGGAGCTTCAAATTGTTGTTGATCACAGGCTGAATATGAGTCAACAGTGTGATGTGGCTGCAAAAAAGGCCAACACTGTTTTATGCTGCATTAACAGAAATATAGTCTCTAAAACCAGTGAAGTCCTATTCTCCTCTATTCAATACTAGTTAGATCACATCTAGAGTACTGTGTCCAATTCTGGGCACCACACTTCAAGAAAGATGCAAACAAATTAGAGCATGTACAGAGAAGGGCAACAAGGGTGATCAGAGGACTGGAACCCAAGCCCTGTGAAGAAAGACTGAAGGAACTGAGTTAGCCTTAAGAAAAGGAAACTGAGGGGGATGGGATGGGATATGATAATACTCTTCAAATAATTGAAATATAATTATAAATATGAAGGGAAGGATCTATTCTCCAACATCCAAGAATGCAAGACATGTAATAATGGGCTGAAACTACAGGAAGCCAGATATATTAGGAAAATTGTCTTAATGGTTAGAACAGTACAACAGTGAAACCAACTGCCCCAAGAGGTGGTGAATGGCATTCAAGAGAGAATTGGATAGCCATCTGTCATATCTGCTTTGATTTGGGATCTTGCATTGATCAGGGGTTTGACTCAATGGCCTAAAAGGCCCCTTCCAACTCAGTGATGCTATGATTTTGCTTCTGTTTATGTGAATTAGCTTCCGTGAAGTAGGATGAGGAGAAAAACAGGTCCCAGAATAAATTACAATTTTTCTGCTGGTATCTGGACAACTCAAGTCTCTCTAGTCTTTGATTTGCTGTCCCACTTAACCCTATAGTAAAAAAGCAAAACAAACTTGTGAGCTTTACATTTCGTTGCAGCTAAGAGAAAAATAGTAGGAAAAGGTTAGTAGTTTATTGAATTGTTAGTGAACTGAAAAATCTAATTTGTTTATGTTTAAGTTATAAGGAGAAATTAATTAACATTTAGGTTGGTGTTAATTTTCCATTAAGTTTATATTAGGTGAGTGCAGTAAAACTTGACCTACTAAAATTAACTCACATGCATTCTGAACAGTTCAAATTGGCTTCCTTATTCATTCAATTAAATCCTACTGAGGAGGGGCATACATTAATTTGGTTAAGAACATGACAAAATCTGTCAGAAGCCTCTTCCAAGTCATAATATGTTTCTGTACAATATCTTATTTTTGTGTATTAGGAATAAAATATATGGTTTGCATAGACAAGATTTTAGACAATAGCTGGCTGTTAAAATAGATGCTAAAATGCATGCTTAAAAGTATTTCTCTAATTCCATTCTTTATTTTCAAGAAGAATTTACTTTATGCTTCTGAATTATTTAGTATTTTAGCATATGACAAGTGCAGAGTTTTGTCCATGTATAAATCTCCTTCCTGATTTTTTTGGATGAGAAAAAGAACTCGCCCATCTGTGATCACAAATTTTCAATGTAAGATTCAAACTAGTTTTTTTATATGTTTAATGGAATCAGGAGACCACCTTTCCTTTAGACAGTTGTTTCCAACTTGGGGCCCATTCTCCGAAGGAGGGATTCCATTCCCACAAGTCTAAGTCATTACTGTACATTGGCTGATCACTACTTTGGGGAATTGACTTAGGTTTCTGTGAATTGAAGTCCAAAAACCAAAGGTCGGAAAACATTGCTTTAGACATTATTTTTATTGTATTTATAACTCTTTCTCCCCACTGTTATATATGGATACAGAGAATGTGTAGGTATGATCTGCTAACAGAAGATAAAATTTTATAGGTGTGATAAAGAGGCTGTAGTCCAGAAATGTATGCCCCAATAATTTACTTATGGGTAAGGTTCCATAGGATTTCCTGTTTCTGTTTTTATTGTGGTACATTAAGCAAAACATCTAAGATATGCAGTTACTCAATCATTGTGACATTTGAAAAATAACTTTGTGTGACAGAAATAAGTTAAAAGTAAACAGTTACTATAAACTTAGTAGCAAGTCCTGCACTGCTCTCTACTGGAAGACGAGCATTTATGTAAAATGGCACTTGGGTTCAGTTATACAGAACTGATTTCTAACCTTTGTGGTAGAGCAGAAGAACAAAGGGAAACAAAAAGGAATAAAACATGGCTGTATATTTGGAAACTGTTTTAAAGCAGTTTTTCATTTCTTAATTTAACACAATAAAATATCAACTTTCATATCTGTAGCCATTTCTTTGTGAATTCTTATTAAAGCCTAGTATCCATTGATGAGGCTCTATTCTGGAATGCAGGGAAAATGTAATACACTCAGGTCACATTGTGTAGTGGCTCATCTAACGCCAGTGATATTGTTCGTAGCTCCTGTTGTAATGTGCCATCAAGCTGCTCCTGAGTTACGGAACCCTATGAATTAGTGTCCTCCAAAGGTTCTTCTGTCCTTAACAGCCCTGTTCACTTACGCTTAAGGATGCTTCCAAGGTCTTTCGTTGCTGCCCTTCCAAATCACAGTCTTCTCATCTCTTGGCTGCAATCTTAGTTTTCATTGACTATTAAACTTAAGGTACAGAAAAACCTACTTCATATTTCCATTTTTCCATTGATTGTGCCACAGTTATAGAAGTGTTCTGTAATCTTGACATTCTGTCTGTGATCCAGTTTTTACACATTGTTTTTAACTGTCATTAGTAGTCATTCAAATTGTTGCTGTGTTCTGCCAGTGATGTGGTGTAACCTGCCTGTTTTAAATTATTCATGTGTCTTCCATTAATTTTTACCTCCCCTTCATCAGAATCTAATCCAGATGTCCATATGCTGTGGTCTGAATATAAATTGAAAGAGTGGGAGATGCTTTACACTTTTGCCTATTAAAGGCCATTCAGTTTCTCCATATGGATCTGTTTGCGCCACTGCCTGTGAATTGGATCCATGCCCTGCCTGGCTAGTCAAGGGATCTAAGGCTGTGGCAGGCGGTTGGGTCGAGGCAATTATAAATTCATCTCTGCAGGAGGGGCTTTTTCCAGCACCCTTAAAACATGCTTTGGTGCGTCCCCTCCTGAAAAAGCCATCCCTCGACCCTACGGTATTTACCAACTACCGACCAGTATCCAACCTACCCTTTTGGGGTAAGGTCTTGGAGAAGGCAGTGGCGTGGCAGCTACAGGAAGTCCTGGATGAAGCGGATTATCTGGACCCTTTCCAGTCAGGATTCAGGCCCGGATATGGTACTGAAACTGCATTGGTCGCATTGGTGGATGATCTCTGGCGAGAACGGGATGGAGGTCATCCATCCGTCCTGGCTCTTCTTGACCTCTCAGCGGCTTTCGATACTGTCGACCACGGTATCCTTCTGGGAAGGCTCCAAGGATTGGGGATCCAGGGCACTGTGTTGGCCTGGTTCTCTTCATTTCTGAGGGGCCGGACCCAGTTGGTGTGGCTGGAAGGCGAGAGGTCCAGCCCTAGGCCCCTGCAATATGGGGTGCCTCAGGGCTCGGTACTCTCGCCTCTCCTATTTAACATCTACATGAAGCCACTGGGTGAGATCATCCGTTCCCACGGGGTGAGGTATCACCAATATGCAGATGACACCCAGCTGTATATCTCAGCCCGTGGAGATCCAATTGATGCAGTGGAAGTCCTATCCAGGTGCCTGGAGGCTGTCAGGGTCTGGATGGGGGACAACGGGCTACAACTGAATCCCGGCAAGACTGAGTGGCTATGGGTAAGGGGTCCTGCGCTATCTCGGGATTTACCATCTTTGGTTCTGGATGGGGCAGTCTTGCCCCAAACAGACCCGGTGCATAATCTGGGGGTCCTCTTGGACTCACGACTACTGCTCAAGGAGCAGGTGGCACCCGTGGCCAGGAGGGCTTTTGCACAACTTCGTGTAATACGCCAGCTACGCCCACTCCTTGACCGGGATTCCTTGCTCATGATCACACATGCTTTGGTCACCTCCAGACTTGATTACTGTAATGCGCTCTACATGGGGCTGCCCTTGGTGACCATTAGGAGGCTGCAGCTGGTCCAGAATGCGGCTGCTCGGGTAGTGATGGGGTGCGGGCGTTATGCTCATGCCTCACCACTGCTTCAGGAGCTGCACTGGTTGCCAGTATGTCTCCGGGTGCAATTCAAGGTGCTGGTTATTACCTTTAAAGCCCTACATGGTAGTGGGCCAGGATACTTAAGAGACCGCATCGTCCCAAGGACATCTGTCCGTCCCACCAGGGCGGATCGGAGAGGCTCTCTTATCATTCCATTGGCTAGAGAGGCGCATCTCTCTAGCACCAGAAGGAGGGCCTTCTCCGTGGCCACCCCGGCCCTTTGGAACCTCCTGCCAACTGAGTTACGTCTACAGACAGAGCTCCTGCCCTTTTGGAAGGGTCTAAAAATCTGGCTGGCAGGGCAGGTGTGGGGCTCCAGGAATATGGGGTCCCATGTTGGGTGGCTGATCTGATGGGACAGCCACCCCTTCCTCACTCTTTTAAACTTTTTAAATCTTTTTAAACTTTTTAACCTTTTTAAATTTTTTAGATCTTTGTAAATTCATGGTTTAATTCTTTTTAAATTGATTTTTTAAAGTAATTTCGAACCTCAAGGTTTTAATTTATGAATTTTCTGTAAGCCGCCTAGAGTCAGGTTCGCCTGATTGGGGCGGGATAATAAATCTAAATAAATAAATAAATAAATAAATATATAAATCTATTGTCCTGCTGCTGATATTTTTCTTTTATATGTTGCTTTTATCTGACAACTACCTGCCTTATTTTTTTAAACCAATACTGTACTTAAGAGAAGGTGTTTCTTTGTTTTCAATAACTTAGCAATGTAGATCCTTATTGTAGTCATTAGAATCTGAAACACTTCTATGTCTGCTCATAGTATTTCTTAGTCTGAAAGGAGCTTTGGTTTAGGTCATATCCAGTATTCTCTTGGAACACACCAAATACACCCTCCCCCAACATTTGCATTTTTATTTATAGTCTCTGTGTCCAAATTATTTGACAGTTCACCATTCTGATTTACATTCAGTGCTTAAGAATGAAAAGAAAAAGTTAAGCTTAACATGAGAGTCTGGCCAGGTTATCCTGCTATGGTAATAGAGTAGACCATATTGCCAGTGACTCAACGCTGAGCGTCAGGCATCGGTTAAGTAACCTGACAATCCTTAAAGAGTTTGCCATTGTAAATGTCCATTTGTGGGGGGATTGCGAACCCCGATTTATTTGTTAAGCGAGTTTTTGGTTGGTTTTATTTGTTAAGCGAAACGACTATTCAGAAAAATTTTTGCTCTTTAAGCGAATTACTCTCTAAGCAAGGTGCTCTTTATGCAAGGTTTTACTGTATTCTAGGAGCTGTAGGAACAGCCCAAAGATATAAAGGTAAAGAGTAAAGGTTTCCCTTGCTTGAAAGCCAGTTATATCCGGCTCTATGGTTCAGTGCTCATCTGTTTCAAAACCGAAGAGCCAGCGCTGTCTGCTTCTGCAGACATTTCTGTGGTCATGTGGCAGGCATAACTAGACACCAGAGTGTCCGGAACACTGTTTACTTTTCCACCAAAGTGGTCCCTATTTATCTACTTGCAATTTCTTGCTTTCGAACTGCTAGGTTGGCACGAGTTGGGACAAATATGGGAGTTCATTCCATCCTGCAGTACTCAGAACTTGAACTCCGACCTCCCGCCTTCCAGTCAGCGTCTTAGCCACTTGAGCCACCACAATGTTAAGGGGAAAAAACAGTTGAATATCTGAATTTGTACCCTTTTAGTTGTAGGATGCATTTTTACTATGGAAACAGATAAGATACTGATTTCAAGATCTGCACTTCTTAAACATATGCTTACCATAGCACATAAGATTGCTATTTTAGATAAAGGTTTTGAGTGCTTTTCTGAAGATCGGGATAATACATCCCTAACGAGGGATGAAGGAGATGGCATACTTAAACTAAGCTACCTAGTGCTTAGGCTATGATAGATCAATAACCAACAGATAAATATTAACATAACCCCTCGTAGTTATCCTAACCATCACACATGTGGTTCTTTTAGTTGAGAGTTTGGTTATGGATCATAGCTCAAGTAGCATTTAATGTTGCTCAAGGAGCACTTGAATGCAAAATCACAGGTTCAGTTCAATGAAAAATGCTTCAGTCAAACAGAAGGCTTGACAAACAACAGGAATGATGATTCCCCAGTCATTTGGAATAGATTTTAGAGGAGGCAAAAGGATGCATACACAAGATAGAGGGAATTGGCACAAATTTCTCTTACTGCCCTGCTTTCTGTTTGAAACTTATAGGAATGGTTCAGTCTGGATCTAACTAAATCTTTCTTTCCTTAGAAAATAAACTTAGGAATTTGGACAAAAATAGGTAGGCAGTGGATTAAGTCCTAATGAAAAATTTCCATATTACTTTTTAAAAAATCATAGATGCCATTTGACCACCTGTGCAAATATTTTTTATTTTTGTGAATTTACTTAGTTTACTTCTTTATTATTTGCATGTGATAGTCATAAATCAGTTATCATCACCCATTTCCTCACCATTGCATGAAGCTGCTAAATACTGTAGTGGAAGACAGTTGAAAAATTAAATCATAAACTTATTATATATTCAGTGCTGCTAATGTAGCCACTGATTTGGGATTATTTGATGCCACTCTAATAAATGCTGAAATAACATGTGAGCACTAGTACTGAATGATTGAAATGCATTGGGGTACACAGAAAGAGGCTCCTTGAAGATTGCAGCATTTTTAACCACAATTGGGCATACAATTGGGCATACCCCGGGTAATGGCAACCTTGTTGTGCTGGCTAATCTTTCTTGCACTAGTCAGGCAAACAGAACTATGTAATGAATTGTGTTTTCATTTTGGCATTACGATTGAGTTACAGATTTGATTAATTTAGAAAAAAGGACAAGACAGGGTTGTCACTTATCTCCAATATTTTTTATAATTATGATGGAATTACTGGCTAATGCAATAAGACAAGATGGAGTTATAAAAGGAGTAGAAGGTACCAAAATTAGTTTATTTGCAGATGATACTTTACTCACTGTGAAAGAACCAGTTGAGGCTCTAGATGGGATTAAAAACAGTTAATGAGATGTGAACAAGCAACAGGCTTTAATTGGAATAAGACAGATATGATTTATGATACACTTCTCAAAAAAAATGGAGGAGTAGGAATCCTGAATATTAGGAATTGCTATATATCTTGTCAAATAAAAGAAATACTAAGAATAATGTTTGAAAAAGAACTAATATGGAAAGATATAGACTAGAGTATAGAGAAGAACAGAGTATAAAAAAGGGTGGTTCCTTCAAGAAAGGAACATGAAATATATGAAGAAAATACAGAATTTAGAAATATGCAAGTAATTAAGAAATATCTATGTCAAGGAACTTCTCCACTGGTGAAAATTAAAAAGCTTGTTGTTGTTGTTGTTGTTGTTCAGTCGCACAGTCGGTTCCGACCCTCTGCGACGTCAAATTAAAAATGGAAGATGTAGAAAGGATGGAGGATAGAGGATTGAGAACTATAAAAGACTGGATAGATAAGACTAGAAATAGAGAGGAAAGAGGAAAGATTTACATAGAATGTCAGTTGAATTGGCTCAAAACATTACAAATTGAGAAATGGAACAAGGATTTGCTAAAGAAATACAGTATACACAAAGTAGGGAGTTGACAACTAGAACAAAAAATAATATCAATAAAAGGCATAGTTAGTAGGGTGTATAAAATATTGGTGAAGTATAGAATAGCCCAAAAAACACAGAGAAAAACATGGGAACTGGTTTTAAAAAGTAAAATTACTGAAACAGATTGGAATAAAATATGGAATCAAAGGATTATAAAAAATATGTCAGTAAAAATGAAGGAGCATTGTTATAAAGTACTATGCAGGTGGTATATTATCTCAATTCAATTAATCCACTGTGTTCCTAGCTATAAGAATGAGTGTTGGAGGTGTAAAGAGAGTCCTGGAACTTATTTTCACTTATAGTGGAAATATGAAGAGGTGAATAAAATATGGATAAAAGTTTTGGAGGAAATTAATAAGATATTTTCACTTATATTGCAAATATGTCAAAGGAATGGAATTGGGAAGTATAAACTTGGAAAAACAAAAAAATCTTATTAATATAACAGCATTGAGATTGTTAATATAGTAATACCTCGGTTAACGTTTATCTTGGATAACACTAAAATGGCACAACGTTAAGTAATTGGGGAGGAGAATTGGATTGAATAACGTTAAGGTCCTATGGGATAGATCGGATAACAACCGCTAAAGCCTGTGCGGTTACAATGTATCTCTATGGAGCTTTAATGTTACCCGATCCATCCCATAGGATTTTAACATGCATCGGGTAACACTAAAAATCAGATAACACCAAGACTTGTGGAACCAAGTCTTAGTGTTATCTGAGGTATTGCTGTAGCTAGGAACTGGAAAATGTATAGATATTTTGGATTGCAGGAATGGTACAAAGAATTGTGAAATATGGCTATAAATGATAAACTGACATGCAAATTAAGATTGAAAAAGGTGTTACAAAGGAAAATCAATTTATGGAAATTTGTGGGAAATTTATTGAGTAAAGTTGGGTCAATAATACAGTATATGAAATGTTGGCAATAGTGGATAAGATTTGTATAAATGAATAATAGGTTTAGTTAAACAAATATAGATAAAAGGCAAAGTCCCCAAGGTGATGGGTATACTCTGTATATTTATATATATATTCTTTTTGTAACGTAAGGATTTGAGTTATAAGGGCTTTTTTGGAATGTTTTATGTTTAAATCTTTTTTAAATTTTAATTAAAAAATTAAAAATTAAAAAATAAATTCACAGTTACTGTTAATTATGAAAAAAAATGTTTTATAGTATGAGGAAGTCTCTGTAATTAAATGAAAAAAATAAAAAATTCTACGATAAACAGAAAGGTAATCTTTATGCAGCTTTAGAATGTAATATTATCCAAAAGTTTGCTTGCAACAAAAAAATCCTGATTGTTGATGTCCAAGGTATTAAAAGGTATCTAATTCTTATTTTCTCACAAATTCTAATGTTTTTTAGTTTCTTGGCAGTACTGAAGTGGAGCAGCCCAAAGGCACAGAAGTTGTGAGAGATGCTGTTAGAAAGCTTAAGGTATGGGAATCTTTTCTAACATTCAGTACGTATAGTTAGGAATAATGCTTGTAAACTAAAGTTTTTTGTACATATTTGCAATATACCAGTGTTGTGCTTCCTAATTACCGGAACATCTTTCCCACAAAATAGCTACCCATCTTCAACACCAGGATTCTGTCTACATTAGAATCAGCATCTGGTATTCCAAAAGCCAAAGTAAATATTTGGTTCCATATAATTTGGCAGATTGTGAGCAAGAGAAATGCAGACATTCTATGGAGGAGCCCTCTGGTAGGACAATAATTGAACAAAGTGGAGTAAATAGAAACGTTCTTACTCACACACCCCAATGCAGGAGTCCAAGTCCAAATTGGGACTAAAGCAAAAGCGGACATTTAAAGTAACTACAGTCAAACCTCACATAAAGAGTGACTCGCTTAAAGAGCATTTCGCTTAAAGAGCAGAATTTTCCCTGAATGTTCGCTTCGCTTAACAAATGAAACCAACCAAAAACTTGCTTAACAAATAAATCAGGGTTCGCAATCCCCCCCCCCCCCACAATTGGTCATTTCCAATGGTGTTTCACTTAAAGAGCAAACTCGCTTAAAGAGCAATCCTGTGGAACGCATTATGCTCTTTAAGCGAGGTACAACTGTATATCTAGATTCCCAGGTGCTTGCGGTATATTTAAAGCAGATTTGTAAAATTAATGTTGAAATTCATCCATTGGTGCTTCCAGAGGGGAAAACTCAGCTGAAAGGATGTAGCCATTGCCTTGGATGTGCTTGTATGTTGTGTTCTCAGTCCTCACATTCTTTGGGAAGACTTCTCCCATGTCCCTTCATTTTTAAAGCTGTTCACACAGTTGCTGTTTTATTTAAAAAATAAAAGTAAAATAAAAAAGCTCCAGTAAAAGTCTGGTCGATAAAAGCAAATAACTGCCCCCGCCCAATTGTCTTCTCATTCCTGAGCAGAAGTTTTCCATTTAAAAAAAAATTGACACAGCATATATGCACTGGCTTAATATACTTGGTGGGACTGCAGTGGCTTAGTGGCTAAGATGCTAAATTTGATGACTGGAAGATCGGCAGGTGTGCAACTTGAGACCTTACTGCTGCATGACAGAGCGAGGTCCTGTGTTTGTCCCAGCTTCTGCCAACCTAGTGGTTTGAAAGCAAAAAATTACAAGTAGATAAATAGGGACCACTTCAGTGAGAAGGTAAACAGCGTTCCGTACACTCCGGTGTCTAGTCATGCCTGCAACATGTCCAAGGAAACATCTACATACAGACACAGAAAATGCTGTCTCTTTGGCTATAAACAGAGATGAGCACCCTAGAGCCGGATACGACTGACTTCCGAACAAGGGTGACCTTTACTTAATTTTTTATCATTTATTTGGCCTATCAAAAATGCAGAGGAAGTGTTTAATCTGCCAATATCCTGAAGTGGTTTTCTCAAACCACTTCACAGTTACTGGCAAGGCAAACAGGAATACTCGGTTTTGGGTCATTTCCAATGGGAGCACTAGATGATCCGACATCAACCAGTCACAATTATGAGAAGTTGCACAGACCTTATGCAACGTCAAATAGGATTCTGAATACTAATTAAAGAGGTTGCCTCAACAGATCCATCCTATAAGAAAGAATCCAAGGCATTTTAGATCCTTTCCTATGCCTGTTTTAAGTTTGGGGATTGTTTTATGCAAGATTACACTTGTGCAAAAAGTCAGATGGATGTATAAATAAGCACAGATGAGGACTGGAGAAGGATATTCAATGATTGAAGACTAGATCTTGTTTCTTAAACTATGAAGTTAGGCAATTAGAGAAATGAAAAGATACCCAATAATTTCCCCCCCCCCCAACTCTTTTTAATGATGAATCATAAAGGTTCTGTAATCTTTCATAGGCATGCTCTGCATAATTATGAATGGGAAAAAATAAAGATGAAGTTTGTTCATAATTAGAAGGAAAAATAGAAATGTCAATTAAAATTTCATGAGATCATAGAAACATAACAACTTCAAAAAGAACTGAATTCATTGAAAAAGAGAAGGAACATGTTTTAAATGCTTATACTTCTATTAATGAGGAGGAATCAATCTTTGTTAAAGTGTCTTGCTTTTTTGTCATGTTCCATATATTTTGAGTTGTAATCCACTTTCAGGGCACTTGTTTCATCAAAGGCCCCAATGCTTCAAAGATCTCAAAGCACAGTGAGCTAGCATACCCTCAGTTCTTTTTACTATTAAATGGCTACACAGTTTTGTATTCAGAAATAGTTGACTGTCATATCTTGTAATTATTTCAGCCATATTAAAGCAGTATGCATAACTGATCATAATTTGGCTGTAGAATCAACAACATAGCAAGGCCAAATGTTTCATGTTTTCCTGTTCCTGTTCAAGTGGGTTTTGACTTATGGAAATCCATTTTAGAGTGTTCTAGATGGAGAATTATCAGGAGTGGTTTATCATTCTCTCTCTCTCTCTTTTTTTTTTGGTGGGGGGGAGGGTCCCTTGGACTGTGTAACTTCTTCTGGCAAGCATGATGGGGAATTGAACCTAAACTTCGGACTCCACAGTCAGATGTCTAACTCACTGAGCTATCCAGCCAACCTGTAATATATTACACTATATATAATTTGATTTTTGCCAGCAGGTGGTGCTCATGTTCCATAACAGGAAAGAAGTGTTGGCAAAGCTAATTCTCTTTCTGCTCCATTTTAATTTATCTCCCTACTGTGTCCATTCTGCATTGAACCAGTCACTGTTTAGGACTGGGTTATTGAAAAGATACAAACTTCTAGCATTGTCAACTTCCTAATGCGGCATCCTCCATCTGGAATATTACACTTTACTTGGAATGTTTCCTGTTTGTTTGCACTGATGTGGAGATTGTATAAATCAGAGAGACAACAAATGTTAAGAAAATTGGTGATTTATTATATATGTTACTTATCTGCTTCCAAAAATTTTGATTTGAACATTTTGCTATTGTTTCTAAAGTAATCTTTTCCATGACTGTAACAGTTTAGTCAGGGCAGTCTATAACAAGGGGTTCTGAAAATCGTTCACAGTGAGCCTTTTTTAAGCCAGAGCTAATCGTTGAACAGAAACATATTGCCTGAGTAATGGGATAGGTTTTATTTCAGCAAAGAAAAAAGAATGGTGGGTGAAATATCCAACCAAAGACGAATATATTTGGAAACTAAATAGTTATCCCTCTCAGCTATTGTCTTGGAGGTGGGTTTGATCCTGTTTTACGGCTTAACCACTGATGGTCTCCTTCCCTCTCTATTCAATTTGCTCTCCATGCCTACTGCAGTGTCAAAAGCAGCTACAGTAATACCTCGGATAACGCTAAGACTTGGTTCCACAAGTCTTGGTGTTACCCGATTTTTAGTGTTATCCAATGCATGTTAAAATCCTATGGGATGTATCGGATAACGTTAATGCTCCATAGAGATACATTGTAACCGCACAGGCTTCAGCGGTTGTTATCCGATCCATCCCATAGGACCTTAACGTTATTCGATCCAATTCTCCTCCCCAGATTACTTAACATTATGCTATTTTAGCGTTATCCGAGGTAAACGTTATCTGAGGTATTACTGTATAAGCATATCTAACCAGATATGCAACTGGCATGGAAAACATAGTAATTTAAAATAAATTATTAGCTTAGAAGTGCAGGGCTGGAAGGAACCCTATGGATTGAGTTCTAGCTACTATCAAGGAGGCACAGCAGGGAATCAAACTCCAAACATTCGACTCCCCAGACAAGTACCTAAACCACTGGGCTATCCAGCAGTTGTCAATAATGGTTTAGCATTGAGTAAGAAGGGTTTGAGATGGACTTCACTTCATTTTCTTTTAGTTAGTTGATTTCTTCTAATAGAGTGGTTTTTGTTCCCGTAACATTTTTGTATTGTATTGAATATTATGTATGCCTTTCACCAAGGATTAGGGTTAAATCATGCAAACATAGCAGCTTCAGTAGCACTGATTGTACCACTCCATGTTTCTCAGTACACTAGAACCTCCGATAACGATGACACTTGGTTCCACAAGTCTCGTCGTTATCCAGTTTTTAATGTTGTGCAGTGCATTGATTGCACAATGTTAAAAAAAGCCCTGTTTCCCTGGATGCTGCCACAAGCCAGAGCGTCAGGATTTGAATCCTGACATTTTGGCTTGCTGCAGCCTTCAGGGAGGTGGGGCAACTTCAAAAATAGCGCGGCTAGGGTATTCCGACCTCCCTGGAGCCGGCAGGACACACACACACACACACACACACACACACACACACACACACACACACACACACACACACACACACACACACACACACACACACACACACACACACACACACACACACACCAGCTCCAGGAAGGTTGGGAGACCCGATCCAAGCTGTTTCCAAAGTCCCCAACCCTCCTGGAAGCTGTAACAAGCCAAAACATCAGGATTCAAATCCTGACATTTTGACTTGTTGCAGCCTCCATGGAGGTGGGAGAAGTCCAGAAACAGCTTAGATTGGATCTTCCGACCTGCGAAATGGGTTAAAAAAAAGTCCTTTTTTTTTTTACCCATTTTGGGTTCCCTGACCCACCACCCCCCGCCTGCTCCAGGCAGACCAGAGGACCCGATCTAAGCTGTTTCCAGGCTTCCCTGACATCCCCAGCCAGTGCAACAAGTCAAAACATCAGGGTTCGAACCCTGACGTTTTGGCTTGCTCCACTGGCCAGGGATGTCAGGGAAGCCCGGAAACAGCTTGGATCGGGTCCTCTGATCTCCCTGGAGCAGGCAGCAGGGTCAGAGAGCCAAAAAATGGGTAAAAAACCAGACTTTTTTTTACCCATTTCGGGCTCTCTGATCCCCCTGCCTGCTCCAGGGAGATCAGAGGATCTGATCTACAGCTGCAGGGTGGCTGGGGAAGCTGACGGGGACTCCCTGTCGGCTTCCCTAGCCAGCCACCCATGCCTCCGCAGCTGTGGGGTGGCTGGGGAAACCGACGGGGGAGCCCCCATCAGCTTTCCAACCACCCCACCCCTGCCTCCGCAGCTGCAGGGTAGCTGGGAACCTGAACAGAGAACCTCGTTCAGCTTTCCAGCCACCCTGCTGCTACAAAACGACTGCATCGGATAACGCTAACAGATTGTTATCCAATGCAAAATTTCTTTAGAAATTTTTCATCATTATCCAATTTTAGCGTTATCCGATGCAGTCATTACCTGAGGTATTACTATACAGTACTTGATTTAAGGATGTTGCTCTCAAGGCTAAAAGTCAGCTCAGTGGTCAGTGAAGTAATAATATAGCCAAGACCTGAACTGTTGTGCAGGTTTTATGAGCAAGCAGAGGAAGGAAGTGCTGAACATGGTGGGGTGTGTGTGTGTGGAATTATTGCAACCTGTCGTGCTACTGTAAACATTTCAGAATATCTGGTACTGTGCTTGCTACCAAATCTGAGTAAATTTTTCCATGAGTATTAGCTTGCACAAAACAGATTGATTAGCGTGCACAAAACAAATTGAAATGTGTCTCCTTTTGATCAGCAAATCTAGTTAAATTCACTGCCACCCAGTTGTTTAATTATGTATACATGATCAAGAACAGTCATTGAACTATTAGTAACTGTCCTGACTGCTGCATTATGTATTTCAGTATACCAGTAGTGTAGGAGAAATATATATGGTTTAAGAGCAAGAAAAGTAATTTATAATCACATTGTAGTTAAGCATGTACAATACAGCCAGATTTTCACGATCTATAAATTGCCAAAGCAGGAAACTTAAAAACAATGGTTAGTTAGATGGATGGATAGACAGACAGTCACAGACAGACAAAGCAGTAGAGTATGTATAATTCAGGGTTTTTTTTCAAATGGGGAAATTATTCAGTACCAGATGATGTTTCTAGCGCATTTAAAGATGAAATGCTTGCCTGAAAAGGGGAGATCTTAAGTGTTTAAACCAGCACAATTGTGACCTCAAATCTGCAAATTCCATAAACACAAATTCACCAGCATAAATATTCAGTAGCTATTGATGAAGCCTTGTATGTGACTAAGGCGGTAGCTGTAGCAAATTTGATTGGAAAATGTTATTTTCAACCATAATCTATGGTAAATAACAATGTGAAGGAAAGTGCCATAACTTTTTTGTTAATGCTTATTTACCTTGGGTGTATTTGCATATGATTACTTGTTTCTGATTTCCAGTTTGCAAGACATATCAAGAAATCTGAAGGCCAAAAAACACCAAAGGTTGAGCTGCAAATCTCAATATATGGAGTAAAAATTTTAGAGCCCAAAACAAAGGTAGGAATTTTCTTTTGTCACCCTGCATAGTATAGGAGAGCATATTGTATATATTGTACATGCTTAGGTGAGAAGCTGGTTAAAGAGGTGATAGGTAACCAAGTTGCCTGATTAAGAGAAATTAGATATTCTCTGTTAAGTGTTGTCCTTAAAATGATATTAGTTATACATTTATTCACTTCATATCTTGTAGTCCTGTGTCATTCTCTGTTATCTTTATTCAGCAACAGGGTAAACATATTCAAGGCTCACTGAAGTTTATAAAAGACTCATGATGACTTTGTTGTAAGCATGTCTTTTGCTCAGTAAGAGTGTTAACGGGTACTTCCTAATGAGGCCTGTAATATGTAAATTCTGTGTTTTCTTCATGCAATTTTGCATAAATCCATCGTAATCCTCTGATATTTTCCCACTATTGTTTCCATTTAATATCCAGCTGGAGAACATCCATTCTTGATGGGTGGGAAGGAGTAGAATAGCTACACAATCTCTTTGCATATGTAATTAGGAAAAAGTGTGGCTGAAGTATCTTGGGAAAAACATTTCTGGTTTAAGCACCATTTCATCTATTTTACCATAAGATTTTCTTAATTTCTGCCTGGAATAAGGTTTCTTTAACCAAGATCGTTCAATTCACTGTTTAATTGAAACACTGGGGAGGGGGGGGATCTTATGTCTGTATGTAGATGTATAAGTTCTGGTTCTAAGTATAGGAGGTTGCAACCTCTAGTCCAGTGGTGGCAAACCTATGGCACGCATACCAGAGATGGCACTCGAAGCCCTCTCAGTGGGCACCTGTGCAGCAGCCCCAGCACAGATTTTGCCTCATCCCTCTGCCCACCAGCCCAATGGGAGCACTTTCGCCCTCCGCCCAGCACAGATGTCACCCGGCCCCTCAGCCCAGCAGCCCAAAGGGAGTGCTTCCTCCCTCCCCTGTTGCAGTGTTGGCACTTTGCGATAAATAAGTGGGGTTTGGGTTGCAGTTTGGGCACTCTGTCTCAAAGGTTCGCCATCACTATCCATACACAGCAGGCTCCCCTCCCCCCCAAGTTGTGGTTTTGTACAGTGGTGGGCATCAGCAGGTTCGCACCAGTTCACCAGAACTGGTAGCAGAAATTCTGACTGGCCCCACATTTCCAAGTTTTGAAATAAAGTAGTTCTGATCTGGGTGGATCGCAGGGCTTTTCCCCTGGCCACACCCACCACCATACCATGCCCACAGTGTGGTAGCAAAAAAAATTGATCCTAACACTGGTTTTGTACACAGAGGAGTTCTACAAAAAGGACCTCAACATCACTGATCACAGTCATGAGAACATTGAACTTTAGCCGGACATCCTGGAGAGTGAAGTCAGGAGGGCCCTAAAAACACTGCAAACAACAACGCTAGTGGAGATGATAGTATCCAAGTTGAATTATTCAAAGCCCTAAAAGATTATGGAATTAAAGTATTGCATTCTATATGCCAGCAGATTTGGAAAACACAACAATGGCCACAGGGTTGGAAAAGGTCAGTACTGTATATACTTGAGTATAAGTCTAGTTTTTTAGCCTCCAAAATGAGGTCTATAAAGGGACTCAACTTATACTCAGGTCAACGACCCTGAGCGTCCCAAAACAAGGTGGTGTGAATTCAAACATACATTTTTTTAAAAAGCACTAACACTACCGTAAAAACTCAAAAACAAACCCACACAAATGTCTAAATTAATTTTACCATATTTTATTTTTTTAAAAAAAATAACAATACAACAAACAATTACAAACAAAAAACATTCGCCAACTACATCTTACAATATTAAAGATAAACAAAGAAAAAAATTAAAAGTAATAACATATTAATTCAGCTATTTTCAATACATTCAATGTCTTAACCATACTATTTATATTCATATATACTGTATACTTTCACAATTAAATCAAATATCCTCATCAGTATGGTGTTACAACTTTATCATGTTTTTTCTTTCTTTCTTCATTATTATTATTGTTTGTTTTTTTAAAACATAATACATATATCACCCAGTGCACTAAGGTCCTTGAGTCTGCCAGTCCTCCCTTTTACAATTCAATCATTCTGCCAAAAGTACATTGTATTCGGTGCAGGTTTTTCACCTTTATTTTCCCTCAATGTATATTGCAAAAAAGGTTTCCAAATGTCCCAAAATCTATTTTGTTTTATTAACCCCTTTTTTATATTTAGTTCCCATGTAAGTTTTTCGTTTAGCGCCATGTCCCAAACATCGGTATACCATTTACTAATTTCTAAATTCATATCACCTTTCCAGTTTCTGGCCACTTGTTGTCTTGCCAACGTTAGAAAAATAGATAATAACTCTTTTTTATTTTCCTCTAAATTCAATTCCTCTAAATCTGTTAATAAAACAATTTTTTCATTCAACTTTAATTTGAAGTTTAAAATTTTTTCTATTTCTTTTTCCATTTTATCCCAGAAATTGGAAATAGTTTTACAATCCCACCGCATATGTTTGTATGTCTCAATTTCCTGATGACATCTCCAACACTTTTTTGAGTTGCTACTATTTATTTGGTTTAGTCAAACTGGCGTCATATACCACCGCCACAAAATTTTATAATTATGTTCTTTAACTTTTGTGGACAGATTTCACATAATCCTATTTTTCCATTTTTCTTCCAGTTCTTATCCGAAATATTAATACTTAAATCCGTTTCCCACAATCTTTTAAGAACATCCTGAGTTTCTTCAGTACTATTTATCATTTTGTATAACTTTACCATATTTTCATGTATTTTAATTATTGAAACTCACTAGCATCTGCTGCATTTTCCACCCCCAACTTATACTCGGGTCAATCTACTTCCCTAGTTTTAGAGGTCCAAATTAGGTAGCTCGACTTATATTCAGAACGACTTATGGTCGAGTATATACAGTATATGTTCCAATCCCAAAAAAGGGCA
This sequence comes from Furcifer pardalis, assembly GCA_030440675.1. Lineage (NCBI taxonomy): Eukaryota > Metazoa > Chordata > Lepidosauria > Squamata > Chamaeleonidae > Furcifer > Furcifer pardalis. The sequence continues at coordinate 145,986,595 of CP126894.1, read as the reverse complement.
ATGCCAAAGAATGCTCAAATTATCAAAGAGTTGCGCTCATCCCATATGCTAGCAAGGTCATGCTCAAGATAATACAGGATAGGTTTCAGCAGCATGAGTATAGAGATTTATCAGAAGTGCAGGCTGTGTTCTGAAGAGGCAGGGGAACTAGAGACCTCATTGCTAACATACATTAGATCATGGAGAAAACAGGAATACCAGAAACAAGTCTACTTCTGTTTCGTTGACTACACAGAGGCCTTTGACTGTGTGGACCACAATAAAATGTGACAAGTAATTAAAGAGATAGGAATACCAGAACACTTTTTATGTCTCATGAGAAATATGTACATGAGTCAAGAAGCAACAGTTAGGACAGGGTATGGAATGACAGAGTGGTTTGGAGTAGGAAAAGGAGTAAGACAAGGCTGCATTTTGTCACCGTGCTTATTTAACTTATATACAGAGCACATAATGTGCAATGCAGGGCTGGACAAATCACAAGTTGAAATTAAAATTGCTGGGGAAAACATCAACAATTTGAAATATGCAAATGATACTACCCTAATGGTAGAAAGTTAAGACTTAAAGAAGCTCCTGCTTTGGTTGAAAGAAGAGAATGCAAAAGCTGGCTTTAGTCTCAACATCAAGAAAACCAAGATAATGGCAACAGGCGCTGGAAAGTAGATGGGGAAGAAGTAGAAGCAGTGACAGACTTTACATTCTTAGGATCCAAGATCACTGCAGATGGTGATTGCAGCCATGAAATAAAAAGGTGACTGATGCTTGGGAGACAAACTGTGAGAAGCCTGGGAACATTCTTAAAAGTAGAGACATCCCTTTGCAAACAAAAATCCACATAGTCAAAGCAATGGTATTCCCAGTAGTAATGTATGGTTCTAGGAGCTGAATCAGAAGGAAAGCTGAGCACAGAAGAATAGATGCCGTGAAATGTGGTGTTGGAGGAGAATTTTATGAGTACAGTGGATAGCAAGGAGAACAAATAGGTTGGTCTTAAAAGAAATCAACCCTGATTGCTCCTTGGATGGTCAAATATTGAAGCTGAAGCTAAGGTACTTTGGACATCAAATGAGAAGAGAGGATTCACTTGAAAGATTTGATGCTGGGAAAGATGGAAGGCAAAAGCAGAAGGGAATGGCAGAGAATGAGATAGCTGGATGGTAATGTTGACACAAAGGGCACAGAGCTGGGCGGGTTGAGGATGATGGTGGACAATAGTGGTGCCTGTCATGCAATGGTCGCAAAGGGTCAAACTCAACTCTGTGACTGAACAACAACAGCGCAGCTAACAATTGGGGGGGAGGGATGATAATCTTAGTATATGTCCTATCCCATCTGTGATACCAACTAGGCTGGGTTGTCTGGCTAGACGAGGCTATGAAATTGATTAGGAGTAGATCTATTTATAAGACTTGCAGTTGAATTTGTAGCCAAATCTCTTAGAAGTTTAGATGCAGCCCCGTTATCCTATTTTGCATATAGTGTACTTGTTATTTATTTTTCTTTAAAAAAAACTTCATAGTAATAGTAATGCTTGCAATTTTGGTGGTTCAAAAACTGGGAATGCAATCAGTGTTAGAACAGCACTGAGAAGGACCTGTAAGCTAGGAACCACTTGTGTGGTTTTTTTAAAACTCCCGTTTCAAGAATACCCCAAGCAGAATTCTGTGAGTTTCATCCCACAAATACCTGTAGAGATCTTTGTTTCACTCACCTGGAAAAAAGTCTGAGGCCTCCTTCCAGGACTTGTGTCCTGCTGCAGTGTTTCCAGCGGGGAGGGCCTTGTGAGCAGTGAGATCACTACCCCAGGAAGCATTACAGCAGTCCCACCAGTCCTACCCCCACCGGGAAGCATATTCTAGAAGGAAGCCTCAGTTTTCTCCAGGTGACGGAAATGAAGGTATCTGCAGGTGTATGTTCTGCTTAGGCAATTCTTGGAGAATCCTGAGATTTGGGTACAAAAAAAATGGTGTGTTGTGGGAAGCATGGCACATCCCTGGCGTCTGCTTCAAAATGTTTGGAGAAAAGTATGCTTGTCAGCCGCTTAAGATATTGGCCACACAGCTATGCCATGTTTGTAAAGCAGAAGGAATATAACATAATGCATAAACTCAGGGGTGACTAGGCCACAGAACTGAAAGTAGTTTGTTACAGTTCATTCTAGTAGTACAGCAGAAGCTTAACGATTGGTAACGGTGGGAGTCATTGATCTGGAAGCATCTGGAACTCTTGGGAAATATATTCTGAACCAATGTAATATTGCCATCCTCTAGTTGCTACAGTAAATGTGCAGACATGTCAGCCAGCAGAACATTATGTACAACAGTAAGATGTTTGTCCAGAAAGCTCTTTGACTGTGATCCAGCAACAGAGTCCAGTAAATGAAGCTGGACACTTCCCAGTGTCTGTAATGGAACATCTTGTGTTTATACTTTCTTATGTAGCTGTAAATTGGACCCAGATGCCTATACAAGTTGCAAACAAGTCTAAAGAAGGAACTAATCTTATGTATAAAAACAACTTTTAATGTTAGGGGAAAATATTGTAGATCATCATGGTAAAACCCTTCCTCATTCTTGAGTACTGGGTTACAAGATGTTCAAGATGTGATGGAACGATGTTGAGTTATATATTGTATATTTATGTGATGTGTCTATGAATTTGTTGTTTACTCTGTGCTTGTGAACCGCCCTGAGTCGGCCCAGCCGAGTAGGGCGGTATAGAAATTGGAGTAAATAAATAAATAAAAATAAACATAACTTATAAGATATAATTGAACGATTACTGTTTTTAGGAAGTGCTGCACAACTGCCAGCTCCATAGGATATCATTTTGTGCTGATGACAAAACCGACAAAAGGATATTCACTTTCATATGCAAAGATTCTGAGTCAAATAAACACTTGTGCTATGTCTTTGACAGTGAAAAGTGTGTAAGTATGTCATATTTGATTTGATTTGTATTTGGGTGTCTTTATGTTGTAAATATTTCTCTTTTTTTCTCTTTTAAGTAACCTAAGGACAGACAAAAGAAAGCATGCAGTAGTTTGTATCTGTGAAGCCAGATTTTTCACATATGGATTCCACTTCTGGCACTCACAATCCCATAACACATTTTACCTCTCACTGATATTTTGTTACTTTCCATTTGCTGACGAATTGATCCAAGCTGTCTGACATGTCTAACAAGAGTCAGCATATGTATAACCTGAGCCACTGTTTGCACTCCCTTTAAACGTCCCAGTTCTGCAAGTTTTGTGTGACTAGATGCAAATGATGTAGTGCAAAATGCATATGCCTATGTAACATGAAGACTGCTTGTTTCTCCTAGTGCAGTGATGCCCAACCTTGGCACTCCAGGTGTTCTTGGGCTTCAATTACCAGAAGCCCAGGTCGGCACTCCTGCTGATCAGGGCTTCTGGGAATTAAAGTCAAAGAACACCTGGAGTGCCAAGGTTGGCCATCTATGTCCTAGTGCATTGATATCTTAATATTCTTTGTGGGTGTGACTAGGTTTGACCTGGGTGTTGTATTTCTTTTTAAAAGGACTTCACAAAACAAAAGTTCTTGTCCCCTTAGCAACCAACATTAACTGTGCTTTAACCTATAGAATCATAGTATGCACATCCCATATGAAAAATGCCCAGCTGTAATTCTCCCAGTAAAAGATTTTGTCTACAACTTTGCTTTAGATGCAGTGTTTCCCAAATGCTGGTTTTTGGACCAATTCCCAGAAGCCTAAGTCATTTCCCCAAAGCACTGATCAGCCAATGTATTGACTTAGTCTTCTGGGAATTGAAGTCCACTAGTGGGCTGTGTACCCCTTGTTGGAAACCACTGCTCTAGAGCTTTGACCATTTATAGAACTGTAACTGTACCTTAATTGCTAAAGCAGGGATTCTCAGTGTTTTTGTGCCATGGGCCGTACCATGCCCCCTCTGACAGCTTAGCAGGCTGAACACATGGTTCCCCCTGCCATACATGCTGCCATAAAACACATGGCAGTGGCAGAAGCGAGGTTGGCACTTTTTTGACTGTTTTCACTGCTTCTGCCACTTCTGAAGATGGCAGAAGCGAGGGCCATAGGTTGCAAACCCCTGCGCTAAAGTAACATCATGGTTATTTCTGTTCTGTCATATCACTGCTCTTTATTCTTCTGCTTCCAGAGATTGATATACAGTCAAACCTCGCATAAAGAACGTCTCGCTTAAAGAGTGAGTCGCTTAAAGAGCAGAATTTTCTCTGAATGTTCGCTTCGCTTAACAGATAAAACCAACCAAAAACTCACTTAACAAATAAATCGGGGTTCGCAATTCCCCCCCCACACACACACACAATTGGTCACTTACAATGATGTTTCGCTTAAAGAGCAAACTCACTTAAAGAGCAATCCTGTGGAACGCATTATGCTCTTTAAGCAAGGTATAACTGTACTTTGCTATTCTACATGGTTTCATCACCTATATATTGATAGGTTCACACAGGAAACCACCTTAGACCACTATCCATTTAACCAAGTACTGTCACTTCTAATAAGACAGCAGTGGCTTTTTACCATTTCAGGCAAGATTCCTTACTTGTCTTAAATGGAGATTCTTGTCATTTTCTTGTAATCTCCCATGTAGTGGTTCATCTCAGTTTAACCTCCAAACTCAGGTTAAATTGATATGTTCAATATGGTATAATGGGGCATGACACAGAATCAACCCATTGTGGCTTAGTTGTCCAGTTCCGGCATTCAGAGTGAATCATAATCACTGGTAAGGGCCATGCGAAACAGACACACAAATCAGGTTCAGAATCAGTCCCAGGGTTTTGCAATCTCTCTTCCATTTGCCCAATTTCAGCAATCTCAAAAACAGATTATATTATAGTCTCTCTGGCCACTGTTTAGATGTAGCTCCATAGTTGTGTCCATGTCTTAGTTTCACCTGAACATATTTTTTTGCCAGCACTTTCTAAGCTGTATGAATGCCATGTCTTTTTCATTCTGTTTTGCTAGTAAAGGTTTCCCATGCTCGAAAGCCAGTCATATCCAACTCTAGGGTTCAGTGCTCATCTCTGTTTCATGTGGCAAGCATGACTAGCTCACGGAACGCTATTACCTTGCCACCAAAGTGGTCCGTATTTATCTACTTGCAATTTCTTGCTTTCAAACTGCTAGGTTGGCAGGAGCTGGGACAAAGACGGGAGCTCATTCCATCCTGCAGTACTTGGGAATTGAACTGCTGACCTTTCGCCTCCCAGTCAGCGTCTTAGCCACTTGAGCCACTGCAGCACTGCTTTTATTTTAGTTTTTCTGCCTTCAGCAAGTGTATTTAAAGCTCACTGATTATCATCAGATTTCCATTTTTCAACTGTAAATTTTAAAATATCCTCATTGCTGTAATTAGACTGTCTTTCAATAAGTCATATAAGAATTATATTGTGGGCACATTTAATTACAGATACTTTCCTCTAAAAACAATGGTTTGGATTCACTCATTTCGCATTGAACTGATGTTTATTGATTATTGCCATCAAGACATTCACAAAAATTATAATCACCTATTTAAAAAGACAATGGATTGCACATTTCTAATTTCCTTTTGTTGTAATTTGGCTAATGTGTTCTTGGCAGATTCAGAGTTTTGCATACTTTCCAATCTGTTAAATATATTTTATGTAAATGGTTTATAAGTATTGAAATGATATATGCTTTTAGAGTTGTTCTTTCTTACATAAAATAATGTACATGCTAATAGTCATGCTTGTGGGTTTTTATAAAGGCAGAAGAGATAACTTTAACAATTGGTCAAGCATTTGACCTGGCTTACAGGAAATTTCTGGAGTCTGGAGGAAAGGATGTTGAAACAAGAAAACAGATTGCAGGTTTACAGAAAAGAGTAAGTTGCAGATGTTTGTTCTTTCTCTATTTAAATAGCATACCAGGCAAACTTCTAGAAATCTTGTGGGAGTAAAACGGAATCGGCACCAGAAGAACTATAAATTTGATTTTATAAGAAGCAAGTTTTAAATCTTTGTGGTTGCAGACACAGTAGTCTTTTGAGAATTTCCAGCTCAGGCATGGAAACAGCAAGATTTGGCAACAGTAAAAGAAAGAGTAGATATAGCTCTATATATGAAATTTTGCAGCATTTGAATCTTTGATTGTTGCATATTCATCCATCTTCTGGTTCCAGTAATTTATAGAATAGCACCAAGTGAGGTTAATTAGAGCCAAGGTGGGCTTAAAATGGCCTCCAGAAGACTGTAACAACCTCTGGAAAATAAAAATAAAATAAAAAAAGATTCACTTCCACAAGTATTTGTGAGATAATAGCTAAGATTATTTACAGGCACCCATTAAATGCCAATTAAATTAGCTAATATAACAAAAATACATCAAATGTTTGAGAGGATGTGATAGTCAAGACTCCTTTTCTCATAGCTGCTAGCATTGTCCTAAAGCTGGAGTTCCCAATGTTTATACGCTGTGGGTCTGACCCCGACAGCTGAGTAGGCCTGGCGATACAGGCTGTTGTAAATGCACCCACTTCCACGTTTACGACAGCCACATGAGTGTTTACACATGTGTGGATGTGTTTTGCAGCTGACATAAATGTGTCCACTTCAACTTCTGGGTGTGGCGGCAGGCCAGATGAAATGGTGCTGCTGGCCAGGTCTCACCTGTGTTCCATTGGTTGGGAACCCCTGTCAGTCCATAAGGAGTTTGAGAATATCACTAACCAGAAATTCCAGCTAGATCCATCATGGTGCTGCTGAATCTTTCTTGGGCAACAATGCTAGATTTCTTCATAAAGAGTTTATTGTACAGGTATTTGTATTTCTGATAACAAAACAAAATATTGCTGGTTACTGGAAAAATGCAAAAGATATAAGTTATGTTGTAGGCTAAAATCAACCACTAGGTGAGAGCCTTGTTGAGGTGCAGGGGCTTGAGCAGTCTAACTAAGCAGTGTTGTCCGTCTCTTGTCAGTGATGCTAGGTCAGGACTAAAACTAACCAAAGTGTCCTCCGTCGGATCCCTTGGGCAAGGTGAAAGCAGAAGGCACAGTTCATAGTCTGCCTAGCCAGCGGGTGATGTGATATCCCAATGGCTAAAAAAACACATGCAAAGGGACTTGATTTCTCAAGTCCATTTGCATGTGCGGAATGTCATTGGGAGATGTCTACCAATGCATGGACTCCTCACTGAATAATGACTCTAAGGTTAAGGCTAATGACTCTAAGGTCTAAGGTAAGGTATTAATACAGTTAGTCATTTAACTATTTGCTTCTATGCTCCACAAAACTATGTCCAGTTTAATCTTTAAAACTCATACATCTATTCAGCGTGGAGGAGTAAGTCTGATTCCCAATGGTCATAGAGTTGGAAGAGGCCATGCCAGATGGACTGGCTGTGAAGGCGCACCTTGTTAATATTCTCAAGACTGTGTCAGTCCATTGCAGCCCCAGTGTCAAATACTGCATGTCTCATTTCATATGTGGCACAGGAGATGGTTCCGTGATCATAGTGTGTGCTTCACTTTATGGCAAGCTGTGATCCACCTTAAACAAATTCATGCCAATGGTGTTTTTTCTGCTTCCAAGAAAAAATGTATTCTCGGATACGAGTTGCAGCTGATGATACCAAATCATACTTTTAATTATGCATTAGTTTTTCACTACTGCTGATTAATAGGTATACATACTCATATTTTCTGTAAATATTTGTCTTTTAGATTAATGAACTAGAAACAGAAAATGTGGAGCTGAAAAACAAGGTACAAGATTTGGAGAATCAATTAAGAATGACCCAAGTACACACATCACCTGTGAGTACCCGAGGGAGCTATTTTTATTTTTAAAAATTTATAAATTAAATACCTTTTACAACTGATTTGTTCCATAATAAATATAAAGCATTACCATCAAGGTTCGTACATTGTTGGTTTGAATTACCCCCTTTCATATATCTCAGAAAATAAAATAAAATAAAAAAACACAGTAGCACTTTAAAGACTAACTAAAATATAGCAGTTAGTCTTTAAAATGCTACTGTGTTTTTTATTTTATTTTGTTTTGTTTGTTTTGTTTTGTTTTCTGAGATGCCTGAGCCACAGACTAACACGGCTACTATTCCAAAAAATTCAAGTATGAAGAGCACCCCCTTTCATATGTTATTTGGTTATGTTTGTTGTTATTTTACTTATTTTTTTTCTCTTTTGACGTTTTTCTGTTCTTATTGTTGCTGGGAATAAATGCTGATTGATTTAACAGAAAAAAGATAATGTATTTAAATAACTGTGAAATTAGGACAAGCTGGAAAAGATTCCAAATCATGCTTCTTAGCAACTGCTGTTCAATGTATGCTAGTTAATGCAATAAAATAAATCGGCTATAGATGAGAAGAGTATGTCCTGCATTTTTTGGGAAATCTTGACAGAAGGGCTCAGTTTGTCCCATGATCTAAGACCTAATATCTTTTTTCAGTGCAAGAATCCAACAGGGGATTCAACTATGGAACATAGTAAATGAAAATGTTAAATGAAACTTATTAGTATTAAACATATTAAATAGGAATAGATGAAAGGACTCTTTTAGTGATAAATAATTTATTTTCCTAATTACTAAGCAGCTAGAGAGAGTGCCCAAACATCCTTTAGTAGAAAGAGCTACTGATCTGAATGTGGTCGGTGTCTTTCTTCTTCTTAAAAATTAAACAATATTTGAGATTCAGCCTTGGACGTTCCTAAATTTTCTGTCACAAAAAATATACTTGCTTACTTGCCTGTACATTTTCTTTTCAAACTTTCTTAAAAGTGAATATGAACTTGGATTCCATGTGAGATTCCTTGTAATTTATATGGCTGGTTTATTATTGGCAATCGGTAAAGGTAAAGGTTTCCCTTGCTCGAAAGCCAGTCGTATCCGAATCTAGGGGTCAGTGCTCATCTCTGTTTCTAAGCCGAAGAGCCAGCACTGTCTGCTTATGCAGACGTTTCCATGGTCATGTGGCAGGTATGACTAGACGTGCAATAGTAACATGTAAAGTAAAGGATTTTTTAAAATTATTTTTCAATAATCGATTGTAGATGCACTGGGATTTTAAAAAGAAAAAGAAGGGGCATCAATTTTTTTGCCAGGATTGGCAACGTCCAGAGATTTGAGGGCTGCACAAACTCACCCCTGGACTTTAGACCATGCCTCCGTGCCCTACCCACCCCAAAATAATTTTTCTTTTTAAAAGGCTTATTTTTAAATTGACAAAGTATTCTCACACCCTCTAGTGGCCAATTTATTTTTAAAAAAATTAAGGGAGGATGTAGGAAGTGAACAAACTTAAAAAATAAAATACAGTAATACCTCGGATAATGCTAAGACTTGGTTCCACAAGTCTTGGTGTTATCTGATTTTTAGTGTTATCTGATGCATGTTAAAATCCTATGGGATGGATCGGATAACGTTAAAGCTCCATAGAGATACATTGTAACCGCACAGGCTTTAGCGGTTGCTATCCGATCCATCCCATAGGACCTTAACGTTATTGGATCCAATTCTTCTCCCCAGATTACTTAACGTTATGCGATTTTAGCGTTATCCGAGGTAAACGTTATCCGAGGTATTACTGTACAATAAAATTTTGAGATGGAGGGGGTTTGGAGGCCACCAGTCATTCTATGAAGATCAGATGTATCCAGAGTCTGCCCTTTGTCTACACCAATTTAAGACAATAATATTGTTTGCAGTAATATTATACCTATTATCTGGATCATTTGACTGTTTTGGAAAAAAAACAAGATTACCTCTAAGTGTTCTGTAGTTGTAACATTCCACTGCATGGGGCTGTTTATAAGTGATATATAGAATCCTGAAGTACACATATTTCCCAAGTACTGTACAATACATTTTATTTTGAATGTATTTTTAAAATCTGCTTAATTATAAGCTAACACCTTGTGTTCCCCTTCTTTAAGAACTCATCCTACACATTATGTTATTATTTATTTTTTACAGTCAAACTTCACATAAAGAGCACCACACTTAAAGAGTGCCTCGCTTAAAGAGCAGAATTTTCTCTGAATGTTTGCTTCGCTTAATAAATAAAACCAACCAAAAACTTGCTTAACAAATAAATCAGGGTTTGCAAAAAAAAAAAAAAAAAAAAACCACCAGAAGTCACAATTGGTCACTTACAATGGTGTTTTGCTTAAAGAGCAAATTCACTTAAAGAGCAACCCTGTGGAACACATTATGCTCTTTAAGCGAGGTACAACTGTATTTAGTTTTGTATGGCCGCCCAATCACCAAAGTGACCCCGGGCAGCTCACAATCCCATTGCACACAACCCTGCATAAAAACCCCAACTTATCATTAAAAACCTTACATAAAACACATTGTTAAAAATCTTTGTAACAAATGAACTAAACAAATAGACTAAACATTCGGATGGCGATTAGCATGTTCATAGCAGGCAACGGGGGGGGGGGGCTGTTCCTCTCTCTGCTCCCCACACCTGTTGGGGCAGCCATGTATTCAGTCCTTTCCTAAAAACTGACATTTCTGGCTGAAGACGAAGGTCCATCAGCAGGAGGTTCCAAAGGGCCACAGCAGATACCGAAAAGGCCCTCTTTCTCATACTGGCGAGATGAGCCTCTCCGACAGATGGTACCTTCAGCAAGCCCCTCCATTCCACTCCTGTGTGACGGGCAGATAACCTCAGGATCTCTCAGGTAACCTGGTCCATTACCATGTAGAGCTTTAAAGATGATAACCAGCACCTTGAATTGGACCCAGAGGCATACCGGTAACCAGTGCAGCTCCCCCAACACTCCGGGCTTGTATTAATACAGTCAATGTCTAGTTTAATCTTTAGAGGTCACATATATTCAACCTGTGAAATCATAATGCTCATTATGGAGAATGACAATTTTACAATATAAAATTTGGGCAAAATTAAGATATTTCCTAAATATTAATTAGTCTTTCAGTTCAATATTATTATTTTGAATGGTAAATGTTGTTGAAAGGAAATGAGTAAACTTTAACAGAGATACACAGTAGTTTCTGCGCTGAGGAGTTTATGAGTTGGGCGCACTGGAGACCAAACACACTGGGGTACATGTTGGGGATGGGTCATTTTGTAACAAGTGGAAAAAAAACTGTGAAGAAAGCTCCTCCCCCCTTTTTTTTGTAGCCTTTTGTTGGTATCCAGAAACAAGGTTCTTAAAAATGAATAACAGTTTTAACTAAAAAGGGATAAATGAACATTGGAAGATTTTTTTTCTATTTCCCTCTTTTGGTTGACCTTTCTTTCACCTAATGTCTGTCAATTCACTGGGGAAATTTTCCACCCAATGGCAAACTGAAAGAAAACTGAAGAAATCCCATATGAAAGTTCTTGCTGTGCACATCTGAAGCGTATGTTCTTCCAAGCAGAAATATCTCATTGCCCTTTCTTTCCAGTTCTTTTCAGTGTAGATTCTTTATTCAAGTCAGATGCACCACTGGCCTATAATAACATACAAAGCTAAAATTAACACATCTAAAACAAAATAGAATTAAAAAGGACTAGATGACATCTGCCCACTTCAACAGCATTTCCTCTTGCCAACATGAGGTCCTCCTGGGTGCACATTGAAGGATATTGTGTGCATTGTATCATATGGGAGATAGTTGTACTTCTCCCCATTCACACAGGTTATCATCCACAGGGAAACTCCACTTTCTCTTAGTAGCCCTTGATGTACATAAAGAGTTCTCAACCTTTTAAAGCTGTGGGTCGGGTCACACTCTCTTAGATAGCTTCGGGGTCTGGATGGCCATTTTGCCCTTCCTCCACTTCATGGCACTTCCTGGTGTGGTAGAGGTGATGGGGAGACACATGAAATGGCACCACAGGCCGCATTTGCTCCATGGGTTGAGAATCCCTGATAAACCATCTTACCTAGCCAAAGAGACCTAAACATTACTGTGTGGAGAGAAGTGAAAGCCTCCAGCATTATTACAAAGATTCTTATTGATGTGCACTTACTATTGTTTGGAAAACCAAAGATTTCAAGAATGGGACTCCTGGGGATCAGGAGACAGTTTTGGCACACCCACCTGCTCTGCCCTGAGATTGTTCTTTCTCTGCCACCACTAATGTGAGGGCAGCAATCTCAAAGGCCAGATTACTAGATGCAGTGAAGCACTTCCTGTTGATTATTTTTGAAATGTTGGGTAAATTCATTTTTGCCATTAAAAATCAAAAATATAGACCCCACGAGGAAACAATAGCTACAAGTTCTTCCAGAAATCCACCCCCAAGATTTACTCCAGAAACATCCTGATTAAGAAGAAAAGCAAATGTACTTACAGTCTACTTGTGGACACTTCAGAAGAATAAATAAGATTAAAAATATATCAGAGAGGAAACAAAACAAAAAGACAACAAAGGTTGTGGCTCTTTAAAGACAAACTGTTGTATTTTAATATTAGCATTTGTGGGTCAAGTCCACTTCATCACACAGAAGATTGAGGCTTTATGGCATCAATTTATACATATCAGGTAGAGGGGTACAGAATGATTAGCATAACAGATGAGTGTACAAATTAATGTGGGGTTTTTTTTTAACAACTGGTAACACCTAGTACAGTAATATCCCAGATAATGATTGCATCGGATAACGCTGGAATTGGATAATGATGCAAGTTTTTTGGGAAAAACTTGCATCGGATAACAATTCTGGATAATGATTCTTAGCGTTATCCGAGGCAATGGTCTGTGGGTGTGGGGTGGTTTGGGTAGAACTACCCAATCCCCCACCCCACCCGTAGCGGTCTGTGCGACTGCAGTAGGGTCAGGGAAAAGCACGAGCCTTTTCCCCGACCCTACTGCAGTTGCAGAGACTGCTTGTGTCTCTTTCCCTCCCTGTATTTAAACTACAGGGAGGGGGAAAGAGAGAGATGTGATTGGGTCTCTAGAGAACCAATCACGTCTCTCTCTTGCCCCCTCCCTGTAGTTTAAATACAGGGAGGAAAAGAGTAAGACACGATCGCGTCTTACTCTTTTCCTTCCTGTATTTAAACTACAGGGAGAGAGAGACTGCTTATGTCTCTTTTTTCCCCTCCCTGCATTTAAACTACAGGGAGGGGAAAAGAGAGAGACGTGACTGGTTCTCTAGAGACCCAATCGCTTCTCTTTCTTCCCCCCTCCCTGTAGTTTAAATACAGGGAGGGAAAGAGACGCAAGCAGTCTCTGCGACTGCAGTAGGGTCAGGGGAAAGGCGCGCCTTTCCCCGACCCTACTGCAGTTGCAGAGACCGCTGCGGGTGGGGGTGACTTTAGGGCAGAGAGGAAAAGAAAGAGACCCGATCGGGTCTCTTTCTTTCCCTGCCTCCCTTTAAAGCAGTTTGTCCCTGAAGTCAGGGCTTTTTTTTAGCGTTGTTCGATGCATGCATCGGACAACGCTAAAAATCAGATAACGTCATGACTTGTGGAACCAAGTCATAATATTATCCGTGGTATTATTGTATTCAGATTAGTTGTGGAGCCATCAAATGCCCTTGAAATAGGAAGAGGCTTCTTTTCCCCAGCTGTGGTCATTGTATTTGCATTGCATCTTGCGGGATAACTCAGTGACCCTGCACTGAGATTGGTACCGGGATCATAGGTTCTGCATCTCAGTATTGTAGGAGGATCTTCATTTCACAATTGTATATGATCTTGATATTTTTGAAGTGTTTACTGTGTTAGTCTGTGCAACCATTTTTGGTAATGTTTTTGTCGGTTTTAGGATTATCTTGATAGTAATACTCTAAAGATTCTTTACTGTACATGTGCTTAAAAGTTTTCTGCCAGTAAAGGGATAGTTTGTGAACTAAACTCTGTTAAAACTAGTGTGTGGATGAAAAAATTTCAATCCCTGATAAGCACGGAGAAGCATATTTACTGAACTGAGATATCCTCATTCTGTCTTTACTTTACCAGGGGAGCGTTTAATGCATTTTACCTTATCACAATATGTATTTTTCATGTTAAAAAAATTCTTACATTCTTTCTAGTTTATCCTGTCCTTCCATTTAGCTTATCTTTTTTGGTTCTCTTCTGTTTCCCCCTGCTTTTAGTATCACTGGCAGCTGGCTTTTTTTGTTGTATTTTCAAGTTTATCTTTTTTTAGGCTTGTTTCACTCATTTGTATCCTTGGCTTTTTCTCTTTACAAGAACCAATAAGCATACAAATATATGTGAATACATGCCTATTCATTGACCTCTTGCTCAATTTAATTTCTATCCTGCTTTATAGAAAAGAAGATGAACAAATTTTTAATCATGGGTGAGTTACCATTGGGCTCTACATCTAGGGGAAAGGTATGACATAGACCAGGGTTTCTCAACCCTTTTAAGCCATGTGCCAGACCACGCCCCATCAGACAGCTGAGCAAGCCGGAACGCTGCCATAAATGTGCCCATGATTGTCATAAAAGCGTTTATGACAGATGTGGGTGCATTTACGGCTGTCATAAATGTGTCCGCTTCCTCATCTGGTGGCAGCAGCAGTGGCAACATGGGCCACATGAAATAGTGCGATGGGCAGGGTCTGGCCTGCAGGCCATATTTATTTTATTTATTTAAATTTCTATACCGCCCTCCTCGCCGATGGCGACCGAGGCCAGAGACCCAGGCCATAGGCTAAGAACCCCTGATATAAACCAACCAAACAAATTATTAAGTAATAAACCCTAACACAGTTCTCTTTTCAGTGCTCTCTAATTGACTATGTAGGGAAGACAGACAAACAGAGAATCAGAAATCCTCAAGAGATTGCTTCCTGATATGGTTAGGATCTGTCCTGCACAAATGATAAATATTAATTGCTAGTACAGTAAAACCTCATATAACACTAAAACCTGGTTCCACAAGTCTTCGTGTTATATGATTTTTCGTGTTATCTGATCCTCTATGGGATCCATAGAGATACATTGTAACCACACAGGCTTTCGCGGTTGTTATCTGAAGCATCCCATAGGATCTTAATGTTATCTGATGCAATTCTTCCCCCCAGATTCCTTGATGTTATGCGATTTTCGTGTTATTCGATACTAATGTTATATGAGGTATTACTGTATTATTCTTTTTCTCACTTCTGATTAAAAATGTCAGCTGTAATACTTACATTGCGCCTCAAGCTCTAAAAATATTTTGTTGTAAGCTTCAGCAAGTTCAAAATCACATTATTCATCTAAACTGTATTGCAAGAAAACTGTGGTTCCAATTTTACATTCAAAATAGAACAACTATTAATTTTTTCTCTTTGGTCAATTTTAAATATAGGGATTTTAACATGAATATTAATCATACATTATTGGAACCATTACAATCTTTGTAATGGTTATGTATTTGATGATTTTTTTAATGACATAACATAACCAAGTACACATTACTAATCTTCCCATTGCATATGAGAAACAAAGTGCTTAGATGAAAGTGGTGTGTGGGAAAGTCTTGAAACAGCTCTCAACTGAGATATCATGCTTTAACTGTACTCTTAGTCTTCTTCCATATTTCTCCCCCAATTCTACCCCACAAAAATCCTGTGCTTCCTTCCCATGCTATTAAGCCTGGAACCCAAGAAACATAAATTCTGCATTTAGAACTCATAAACTGGAACACATTCATTTTCCATCTTTAGTTCCATCCTCTTTTTATCAGCTTACGCTGTCTGTAGAGGGTGGAATGTCCCAGCCAGTTTCTACAACATTTCTCTGACATTTATTTAAATAAAGTTGGTGGGAGATGTTCGTCTAATATCCCTGCCATAGTCAGTGAATGTATTATTTGGATCTGTTTCACTTCGTTCCACTATTGCTGGTAAAAATATAGAAGAAAATTTCCGGGATATTAAAAATGAATCTTCCCCTTGCTTTTCTTGGTGCAGATATTGTGTGTTTTTCTTTCCTTTATATCATGTCCACAGGGATTAAAACAAGGTCAAGTCTTTGTTTTTCCAGCTTTCTTCACAAACAAGGCTTTTCCTTTGGCAAAAAAACCCATATGTATTACATTTCAACTTCATTTTAAGCTACATAACTTAGGCTCAACTTCCTTGACTTAAATCCCCACCCACCCCAGCTAATGTTTAAACATTCCTCTAGAGAGAATTGGAAAAGGCTGCTGCGGCCACCAGTTGAGCAGAGATCACTCAGTCCAAACATTTTGGAAGAGGTCTGCAGCTCATTGACAGGGACCCCTCCCTTGTGCCTGGCTTTAGGAATACTGAATTCATAAGGAGACAAGAGTTGCCTTAACACCTGTGCAGCCCTAGCACATAGGGAACATTTTAGTGAAAAGTTCCTTAGACTTGCTCTTCAGAAAGAAAGAAAGAAAGAAAAACCCAAAATTAATCTTTGTTAATAAAATTATAGGGAAAGTGAAGAAGGGAAAAAGGAAGGCAACAATCATACTCAGACAAAGTAGTTCAGTGAAGCATTATTTTGAGAAGAAACATGTACTGTATTCGTATCCCTTTTCCACAGTTCTTTGCTTTGTTCCTAGTTCATAATGCTCATTTCAAGTATTTTGTCTGTAAAATTAAATTTAAATGTTATGTAGAAATTTGGGATTTCAGTTTAGTGTAGATATGAAGATAGCTTCCATCTCTACTGCAGCAGCAGCAATAATAATGATGATGATGTGTCAGAAATTATTCTGGGCTGAAAGGATTTTTGCTTGAGGAACTTGGCTCAGGAGATGCTCAAATGAGGTTCCTTTCATGTCTCCAAGATCTTTTCCCACTGAAGGGATCTTCTGGCTTATATCATATAAGCCTGCTGGTTTATATAATTAAGATTTCTCTCTCTCTTTTAATGGATGGGAAGTGTGGGTAAATTATTTTGAATTTTTAAGGTGTTTTTTTTTAGGGTTTTAGTTAGTTTTGATATTGCTTTTAATTGTTGTTAGCCGCCCAGAGTCATTGTTGAGTTGGGCAGCAATAGAAATTTGAATAAATAAATAGATAAGTGATCCCTATTTATCTACTTGCAATGTCTTGCTTTCAAACTGCTAGATTGGCAGGAGCTGGGACAGAAGTGGACACTCAAATCGTCATGTATTTCTTTTGTATAGGTGGATATTATAACAAATGAGACTTTGAGGGAAGAATTCCACAAAAGCTTAAATTAGATCCCCACATCTTCTTCTGATATCATGTCCAGCAGTTTGATCTGTTGTGAGAAAGATTCACTGGCAAAAAAAGTTGCCATTGCACAGGGTATGCCCAATTGTGGTTCAAAAATGTAAAAAAAAAATCACAATCTTCGAGGAGGCACTTCTTGTGTGCAACAGACCCCCTACTGAGGATACACATTGAGGATTTTAATTACAGTAATACCTCGGATAACGTTTACCTCGGATAACGCTAAAATCGCATAACGTTAAATAATCTGGGGAGGAGAATTGGATCGAATAACGTTAAGGTCCTTTGGGATGGATCGGATAACAACCGCTAAAGCCTGTGCAGTTACAATGTATCTCTATGGAGCTTTAACGTTATCCGATCCATCCCATAGGATTTAACATGCATCGGATAACACTAAAAATTGGATAATACCAAGACTTGTGGAACCAAGTATTAGCGTTATCCGGGGTATTACTGTACTTTTGATGTTTTTTTCATTGCTTCTTTACAAAGCTGAATGCAAATGATTTTAATTATAAAGAAAATATTTCTAATTGCTATCATTGTTATTATAATATATAGAAATTAGAGATAAATTTGTATGCAATATAATGTTGTTTCAACCATTTCCTGAATAATGTGAGAAGCATTAGTAAATGGTTTTGGCTGTATTCTATAGTTTTCCTGCCAACGAAAAATGTCACCATGCTGTGTGTCATTGGCAAAGGTTCCAGAATTGCTGAGTGTCCAACCACAGTTTTCATTATGTATAAAAGTGTTGGATTAAAGGAAGTTTCTTACCTGTCTGTTTCTTTCCATCAGTCTTGTAGACTTATTGGTAGCATGTCTGTGTGTCCTATTCATTTTTAAGATTTATTTTAGCATTAAGTCAAAGGTCTTCACAATTGTTGATGACATTACAGTTTTTCATAATTACTGCTCCCATGTGGCAGTTGTCTTGATCTTTCATACCATAGTAAGTGTTTTCATTCTTAAAATCTTTTTATCTATCCCCAAACACTGCATATTTTGACCATTCCTGAGAGAACCTTAGAATATTGTTCCGCACCTTTTCTGAATAGATAAGATCATTTTTCCTGCTGATGTTTCTAGGAAACTATGAACATTGGTAGCTGGCTAGATAGCTAGATAGCTCAGTGAGTTAGGCATCAGTGAGTTAGGCATCTGGCCACAAAGCCAGAGGTTGGGAGATTGATTCACCACTGTGCCTCCCAGAATATCATGTCTGTGTAGCCTTTGGCAACCTGCATTGTCCTAGGCTGAGGGTGGTGATGATGATGACTGCTGCCAATTGTTTGCAATCATTTTTTTTAAAAAAGCATATTAGAAAGTTTACTTGCCACTTAATGAATGAAACTATATCTATCTGTACCAACCCATATCAATAGCTAAGAATAGTTAGTGTATCTGTTGTTAACAAGTCACTATCGAGCAGTCACTATTTATGTAGATTTAAGCAGTGACTTGGTGATTAAGATGCTGAACTTGATAACTGGAAGGTCGGCAGGCCAGCAGTTTGAGACCCAAGTGCTGCACGACAGAGCGAGCTCCCATCACTGTCCCAGCTCCTGTCAAACGAGCAGTTTGAAAGCAAGATAAATAGGGACCACAATGGTGGGAAGGTAAACAGCATTCCGTGCACTCAGGTGTCTAGGCATACCTGCCACCTGTCCACAGAAATGTCTGCAAACGCAGGCAGCAATGGCTGCTTGGCTATAAACAGATGAGCATTGAATGCTAGAGTCAGATATGACTGGCTTTCGAGCAAGGGAGACCTTTACCTATGCTAAAGACGAACCCCTGAAAAAAATTAGTCTTTGCTCTCTTGGAGCAACTATGTATGACAGGGAACTTCTTCTCTGCAGACACATTGCTCTTCCAATCAACTAGTTTGTGCTCTCTAAGTATGTTGCCAAAAGCTGAGTAAGTAACAGGAATGAGGCTAAAAATGTCAATGGAACCCTTATCTAGTAATGTCTAAAGAATCAAGACTACATAAAGGAAGTAGGACTTTTACCTGGCACCTTCTTGTGCAGATAAAAACCCTTTCGGCTTCAGTCAATAATATTTGTAATCTCTTCCTGTGCAGCAGAGATGAGACCAAGCTATACTGGCTGAATGTTATACTAATGGTCAATGGGATTCTGTCCGTTTTCAGAAAATGTAAAGTGATACATATGGGGGAAGATAATTTTAGCTTTACACAGATATCTGTGGACCTTAAGGAGGCAGTGACAGATAAAGAAAGAGAGCTGAGAGTTGTGATGGATAGGTCAATGGATATATTGATTCAGTGTAAGAATTTTTTTAAAAGACTCTGTACTGGGAGTAATAAGAAAATTAATCCAAAATAATACAATCAATACCATATTGCTATTAAAATCCATCGTGCAAGCATGTTTGGAATATGATAGTCAGAATCCTATTATTTATTTATTTATTTATTTAAATTTCTATACTGCCCTCCTCGCCGAAGGTGAGTTTAAAATTTTAAAAGTTCTTAAAATTACAATTAAAACCAATTAAAACTACAACTAAATATTTGTATAATTTAAAACTTTAGAACTTAAGGGAGCGGGGGGGGGGGAGGTCAAACCAACCAGCAGGCTGAGGTCGTTGTGCCTCCAGTACCCCAGGCCTGACCGGCCAGCCAGGTTTTTACACCCTTCCGGAAGGGCAGCAGTTCTGCCTGGAGGCGCAGCTCAGCTGGCAGGAGGTTCCACAGGGCCGGAGCAGACACAGAGAAGGCCCTCCTTCTAGTACTAGAGAGATGATCCTTTCTAGCTGATGGCACAACTAGAGAGCCTCTCCAGTCTGCTCTAGTGGGATGGGCAGATGTCCTTGGGACAATGCAGTCTCTTAGCTATCCTGGCCCACTACCATGTAGGGCTTTGAAGGTAATAACCAGCACCTATGAGAAAAGATATAATGTATATCACAGTGGTGAATTGCTGCTAGTTATCAAGCTAGTTGTGAGCCTGGTTCATGAATTATCAGTTTCTTGCCACCTTGAATTTCATGATTTTATTTACATGCATTTAAATTGTCAATAGGATTCTGTTATGAATTTCCTGCTGTGAATATAAATGTTAAAGAATATCTGATGTAATTTTATCAATTGTATTACTCTACGTTTCCAACTTCCTGTATACTATTCCTCCAGTCTTCACCCCCATACTCCTTTTTTGTTATCATTTGACTGGTGGAAGGAAATGTAGATTCATAATACAGCAGCTAAATTTCTGCATCACAAAAACTAGCATCTTTAACAAATTGAATATTATATAGTACAATTGTTTTAATTTATATTTGTAGACTCTTAAGTTGTGTGTGCAGATTCTCTCTTTCTCCTGTGCTCAGATTGAGAGAGATATCAAGTTTTTTAAGATATACCCTAGTCAACTTGAGCAGAGCAATAAGCATCTTTTGTGTGAGTAGTTTACGAGACAAATGTTTTCTGAAGTTGTATTAAATGCACAAAATACTAGGCCGTGCTTTAACACACACCTATCCTTGTATTCAAAACAATTTCAGTCATGAAGATTCACAACCATATTTGGGCGTATTTTTATGGATACAGTAAATATGAAACGTTCATTTAATTTTGTGGGTTTTTTTAATGAACATGTTGCCCTGTTTTCTGTCATCAGAACTGGATTATTATTGCTGTGGGATAAGATAATTCTTCCATAGCTATATACATTTTGTTTCTATATTGTTGAAACTAGGTTTACCAGTTTGTTAAAGTGCTGTTTTCTTTTCTAACCCATCTCTTCGAACTTTCACTCCTTAGAATATTTTTCTCTTTCTGTTTCTTGATTCCTTTACAGCTGCTGCACATACAGTCTGATTATGAATGCCACATGTTTGAAAGACCCTCCACCTTTTTCTGGTGTTACAGTGAGGATTCTGCTCCTTGTTTAGATCTCTCTTCTTTTACACTCACACCTCTGAGCTCTCCTGACTCCAGGCAGTCTTCTGGAATCTTGACACCACCACCTTCCAAAAGTGGTCTTCCAAAACCAGTCAATGAACACAGCATCCCAAGACCTCGTGTAATCCAGCTGGGCACAAACTGTCCTTTTCCCCCAAAGCTTTCTGTCTTTCTTGTGTATGAATTATATCAAATGCCTCCATTTTGTACAGTGGTTAAAGGGCAGACCAGATGAGTCTTATATCCTTATGGGTAATTGAGAGATGATTAGCATTCTTGCCCTCCTGTATCTCAGTCATAAAATGTGATTGTGATTCCAACAAGACTACCTCCTCTTTTTGGAGACGGTATAAGAATGAACTTCCGCTGTGTTACTTGTTATATATGGAGGGTAACTAATGCTCTTATACCACAAGCCAAAGAGCACTGGCATAGAAGTAACGTTCACAAAGTTGAAGACAATTAAATTGTACATGGGTTAGTTTAACATCTCAGCCTTCCATTGTCGAAGGTTGGTGATAATAGTGTTAATTAGACATGGCTTCAATAAATTAAGTTATTTATGTAAGAAAAATGACACTTGTTGACAGATTCATAGTGTGAAAGTGACCTTATCTAAGTTGCGATTGGGCAGCATAAAATATTCGCATACGCATGGGAAGTGAAAATGAAGCATACATTTTTAAATTTCTTTTTCAAAGTTTTTTTAACTCTGTGCAAAATGAAGATTGCCCATTGTTTCTTGCAAAGAAGAGCTGTAATATGGTTACTGATTATAAAAGATGGGCTGATATGACTTTTCATTTCATTTTGCAATTAAACGTTGGCTGTCCCTGGCAAAATTTTTGGCTTTATGCATGGATTTATTCAATTAAAATGCTTCTTCTAATTATTGAGATAATGCTTGCACACAGTTCTTTTTGAAAAGACGTACTAGTTCTCGTTAGTGCTGATGTACTTTGAAAAACAAAAATAAATATTTTCTCTGTGTGAATGGGAACATAGTTTAAAAGATTTAGGTATTATTAATTTGTCTTAATTTTCCAAACAGCTGCAGCTCTATGAATTCCTCATAATATATACTGGCATTTGTTTTAGATATCAGCAAGAAATCTGTTTATGAAGCATATGTTTAAATATAAATGAAGCATAAGTTTAAATATAAAATAAGTTAAATAGTAAGAATCCAGGAAGATATTATAGTTTTGCTTAAGGAAGTGTCTAGTGAGAATTTTAAACTTATTCTGAGAGTGCCTTGAGTTTAAAAAACACATTGCATTAGGTCTGAATCAAAGTCACCTTGGATCCTAATGAAATAACAAAGAAAACTTCTGGGGCCAGGAAATGACAGTGTAGATTTCCTCTGTATTACAACAGAGAGAAGTATTGTTTACTTTCTATCAGGTTTTTTTTCTGTGTTTTCCCTTCTTGCAAATCCTAATGGGAGAGAATTCTCTTGTAGCACACCAGGCTGATGTATTTGCTGGGGACAAATGAGATCCTGACTGGGAAACCAGAGCAGCTTTGAACCCACGTTTTGGGATATCTGCTTGCTATTGCTGGCAAGAACATTCCATTTTTACAGCTTTCTGCCATGCACTGTGGTAGCTTCTGAAATGGTTAAGAACTGTCTCCATTGGCTGGTGAATAAGCATCTCTGCTAGTATCTCTAACTCCACTCCAATCATATTCAAGAATATGTCATGGTGGTTGGTCTAGCCATCCTTCATCCCTTTGATTTCAACAGAAATTAAACTAACTTTTGTCCTATTCAGTCATTAAGGGAGCATGTGCAAAAACCCACATGCACCCAGACCCCATGCCTGGCACATAAAAAAGGTGATAGTCTGAAGAGTGGGAAGCTGCTCTGCCTAGGCCAGTGGTTCCGAATGTGGGGCACATGCCCCACAGGGGGACTTCAATTCCCAGAAGCCTAAGTCTGTACATTGGCTGATCAGTGCTTTGGCAAATGGACTTATTCTTCTGGGAATTGAGGTCCAAAAACACTGATCTAGATCCTATATTTTTCATTTCATTCTTCTTGAAGGTGATAGAGTAACCTGTTCATGGCATTTAGATCGGCAGGGGGAGGGGGACAGATCTAAATGCACTTTTGGGTCATAGCAAATTTTTGTGCTGCTTTGGGTGCATTAACATTGAAGTTAATGTAACCAGAAATAAACACTTTTAAATTCCACTGATCTTCAGCATATTACCCATAATTTCCTGTCAATCTGTAATACAAAGGAGGAGATAAAGATGATGGGGGGGGTTGTGATGGGCTTCATCTTATTATTGTTTGCATTGCATTCATTATGAAAATGAATCCACAGGTGAATGAGCAACATACAAGCAGTGTATGCTGTTTCTCCATAAGGCTTGTGATGTAACTTTTTTGCTGAGATATAGTTTAAGATAACAATCAAGTTGTATTGCTTGGCATTATTTATTGAACTATGGTTTGTAGATTGGTATATTATTTGCAACAAATACTGAGCATATGAGAAAATGGGGTTTATGAAGTATCTTATCCATAAGGATATTTTGTTCTGGCAAAAGCTGAGTACATTTACCAGAGCTATCATAAGTGTCAGTAACAAGTTAAAGTATCAGCCTCGTGAAGAATGAGATGAAAGCTAATTTGGATGAAACTTGATCACTTTTTAGAGAACACAAGAGGGGAACACATTGTTTAAAAATTATTTGTACTAAAATATAGCTAAAATGAAAAGCTTTCATTAGCATTTCATTAGTTTTGAAAGAAATGTGTTATACAAGCAAGTGTTCCTAAATACACAGAACTTTGTGATAACTTGCTGCAACATATGAGGAACATAAATCTTTGCTTATTTCATTTTTGCACATCAGAAGAAAAGGTTGAAAAAATATCCTAGCTGGGTGGAATTGTGTGTACTTCTTTCATTTTGACCCCTTATTTAAAAGGAGATGGGTTGGGGTGAATGTTTTTTGTGCAAATTAAAAAATATAACATTTTTTCCTAATACTGGTCGCTGACCAGAAAGAGAGACATAAGATGTTTTGTGTTCACAGAAGAGTAAAAACTTTCATAATGGTCAACATTATTTTCATTTGGGTTTCTCAGTAAATTGAAGCTAATTTTCCTGCTGGGTGTGAGAATTTTGAGTATTATATTTTATATTGTTCTGTACAATTTTTTATTTTTAGGTAATACAAGTAATATAGTCCTATTTAAAGAAAGCACAATCAGGTTAAGCTTTTTGTCCTAGACAAGAAGCAGTTTCTAAAATAGTGAATCATGTTCATTGTAACACATAAGATCAGGAAGCTTAGAGAGAAAAGGCTTTAAAAGAGTCAAATAGCCAACTAGAGAAGGACCCTATAAGCTGCAGTTATACTAGTTGAAATCTCTAGGTAAAATATAAAGCCTAAATGATCTCCTTACAGGCTAGATTCCTGTTGCTTAGTGTAATAATATACAGTACTGTGCAATAGGATTTGAACCAATGCCTTGTAGATAAAGTGTTGGTGTTAAGTTCAAAATATGGACTTAACATGGTGTTTATATGAATTGCCAGTGCTCATTAAGGCTATCTTAGATGATAGACTGCTTCAGTGAAGGTTTTTAGCACTGGATTTGTTTCATTGAAAGGAGTTAAAATCAACAGTTCTAGGATAATCTGATGAGATATGTCATTTCTAGTAGGATTCCATAACACTTATACCTGTATGGTAGATTTCACACTAGATTACACATGTCTATTGTTGATTGGGCACTAGAAAGATGACCTATTTTTGGAGATCTTATAAGGAGCAAAATAGCTATTTCATTGGTAAACTAGGAGAATGTTGATGCTTTCTCTAGTTGTATGCATAAGAGACTGAAAAACCGTCGTGTTATCCTCTACATTCTTACAGTAAACCAAGCTCCTAACCTTGCCAGTAACCCAACAACAGAAACAATGATTTGTTACTCTTTGAAGATATGGTGTGCAGGGGTACTCATTAAATTTCTAGGAAGAAGGTGATTTTCAAGTGTCTTCACACATTGACCAGAAGCCTGTGGGTGTTTTAAATTGACAGAAATGTAAATTGCCATTTAATTAACAAACTGCCATTTGCATTTCTAATTGAGCATCAGCATTCATGTCTGGCACCAGACAAGGAATATGAGCAGCAACTTGTTAACTAATGGCTAATCAGCACCGTGATATATGCAGTTATATTCATGTAGGTGTAAATCCTCAATATGAGGCTAGACATTATATGTGTAGTAAGTGATGTTTTGGATTTTCTGCTGTGTTTGCTAAGTACTACTGTCAGTATGGTAGATAAACATTAAATTTGTTACAGTCATTCAGTGACAGAAAGTGTAGATAGTTGTATCCAAGGGAGTGCTTCAGTAAAAGAGTCATCTCACAGAACATGGAAAGTTACAAATACAGATTTAGTTCATAGCAGATCTAAGCAGATACTTCTGGTGGCTGAAGAGGAGTGAGACCATTTTAATCAGTCCCCACCCCCCACCCCTCCTCTACAGATCTATCCCATTCTCCTTCCATTACTGCAGTAAAATGTGGCATTGGTCTCAATCTATGTTTGTTACAAGTAAACTAAATGGATGCAGCAGACATGAACACATACAAAAACAAAGGCACATGAAAGTGACTTCAGACATGAGGTTCTGCTGATCATTTTCACCTAAATATACTCAAAGAGTCACCTATAATCAGGAACCCTGTTATAAGTGTAGGCATACATGCTTGCTGTTCCCTGTAGTAATTTTATTTATTTATCGTATGCTGAACTTCAATTGTCTACATTAATGTTGATATATACAGTAAGCACAAATTGTCCAAATTGGAACAAATACCTGTTCTACTGTTACAGAAAAGATAAGCATACATCTAATGAGCTTTGTTAATTTAAACTTAGAGTAATATGTTGTGAAACAATTAAGAAATTGCTCAGATTTTGCTATGGGGGGAGCATATTTTTTTGCAGACTCAGTAAAATGAAGGTGACTGTTTTCTTATATAGTATCTCATCCCAATCACAATGACTTTTCTATATTATATTCTTTCTTATATTTCATTTTTAGGACTATCTACTCACTTTGTTAGTAAAATGACTATCCAATATGTTATTATTCTTGATCAAAGAAAAGATCTTACAACAAATATCAGTTTGCTGAAGCCAAGATCCTGGGCTTTATTTAATAACAATATCTTTTCATTGCTAAGCAAAAGTGAGAATAACAGGTTGAATACTTTTATCATCATTAATGTACTGGTACCTAAATGTTGATTTACCATGGTAGAATATTCTCCAGCATTTTATGTAATGTTGTCAGAAAATTAATCCTATTATGACATCAGATGGAATTAATAAAATGAAACTAAGGTCTTTGTTTGGGTTCTCGTTCTCTTTTATAACCTGAAGCCTTGGTAAATGAGCATTATCTCTCTTAGTTCATGTTATCCCAAAAGAGGCTTAGATTCTTGTATCATATCTGTCAGCCATTTAATTGAATAGACATACATGATATAAAGGAAACTTGAAATGCTATACTATTAGTTGTATGGGTGAAGGCTTCAGCATGGCTCATAAACCTTAGGCTGCAAATGCTATGTTAGTACTGGCTATTTGTTTTGGCATGCTGCTTTGTTTGATAATGTAGCCTTTCATCTTCTGCATGCAAAAAAATGTAAAAAGTTCAATATTGTGATTCTTTTTTTACATATTTTGTCAAATATTGCTCTAATGTTTCCTGTCCTCCTTCTAGGCAGGCAGTGTGACATCTAGATCACCCTCCACAGACATCTTTGATATGGTTCCCTTTTCTCCCATATCCCCTCAGTCATCAATTCCTACTCGCAATGGCACACAACCTCCACCAGTGCCAAGTAGATCTGCAGATATCAGTAAGTTTTTAAACAAATGACCTAACATTTTATGTAATTGGGAGGGGGGAGGTCCCCAAGCAGCAAGAAGGGTTTAATTTCATTTTCATGCTAACCCATATGCAGAGTTTTGCAGGTTTTTCTGCAAACCATAATTTAACAACGTTTTTGTTTGAATAGTGGGATTCACTGCAGGATTGTACAATTGAAATAGCAGCATCCCCTAGGTTAGAAATTAATAAGTAGTCCACAAAATCTGATGCTGTTGCAATTGCAGTTATCTACTTCTGCTGATTATTACACCTGGCTTTTAAAAAACATACAGAAATACTCTTGCTATATTTACTTATATTGACTTCATTATTGGATATTACAAAAGATTCATCTGCTATTGTTCCCTTACTACTCCTGTAATGAGTAAGTAGCAACTATCTCAAAATCAAGTAACTGGAGACACAATGTCAAAAAGATACTGTGAAATATACTTTGCACAGTCATTTCTAGCTGAAAGAACTGGTCTCATTCATACTCTATTTCAGAAGCATCCATACAGTGCCTTTAACATACCATATATACCCAACTGAAAGTCATCCCGAATATAAGTCAAGGTACCTAATTTGTACCTCTAAAACTAGGAAAATAGATTGACCCAAGTATAACTCGGGGTGGAAAATGCAGCAACTGCTAGTGAGTTTCAATAATTAAAATACATGAAAATACAGTAAAATTAATTAATTTAGACATTTGTGTGGGTATTTTTTTTTTTGAGTGCTTACGGTAGTATTAGACCATGTTTTTTACTGTGGATTTGAATTTGCACCACCCAACCAGTAATAGCTCTGCAGTGGAAGTGGGCAGGTGGGCCAATTGCATTTGCACCAAGGCAGGAAGCGTCGCTCTAGCCTAGCTTCTTGCTCTCACTGCGAGCAAGCATGTATTTCCCCGTCCATCTTGGCCGCTACATGGAACAGGGACATCAAGGCAGGTATCAGTAAGTGAAATCCTTTCTCCACGTCAGTTTGAAAGGGGGATATGTTCCCCTTCCAAACCGTTGAGAGTAAAAATTCTTTCTCCGCATTGGTTTGGAAGGGGGACATGATTGCATTGCAGAGCGCTATGGAGAAAGACCCTTTTCTCTGTAGTGCTTTGCAGTGTGATTGCATTCTCCATTTTGTTGTCCCCCCATGTTGTTGAAATAAAGGATTTTCTTCATTCCTGTTTGAAAGGGGGACACGATCATACTGCAGAGCACTATGGGGAAAGATCCCTTCTTTCTCCATAGTACTTTGTAATGCAATTACGTTCTCCATTTTGTTGTTCCCCCGTGTTGTTGAAATAAAGGATTTTCTCCACACCAGTTTGAGACGCGCCCAGTTCCCTTGTCTTGTTAGTCAGTGCATCACAATCCAGCGCAGTTTTGGGACCATCGGAGTCGTTGCCCCACATATAAGTTGAGTCCCCCTTTTGGACTTCATTTTGGGGACTCAAAAACTCAACTTAAACTCAAGTATATACGGTATCTGAGATTTTCTGATTTTTATTTAGCCCTGGTCTTCTGATAAAGTGTCTCTGATTACTACTTGACATACTAAAACTACCAAACCATTTTCTGTTCAGCATGCATCCTACAATATCATTAATTAGTCTGTCCAATTACTTAGATTTTAGAATCACCAAAGGAAATAAGTGCAGATCAGCAACTGATGCTGAAAGAAGGCCACAATTAATTTTAGCTTTCACAATCTTTAAAGAGGTGGCTGCTATTGTGAGTTTGTACTAACAGCATCTAAAACTCAGTCATGAACAAAAATGTACGGTATGTTTTCTCCATAACAAATTGGCTGATCTCTACTCTTCCATCCTCCTTGCTTTTATGGTGGTTCCTAAAACCTGAGGCAATAGCTTTCTTTGAGGTCATATGATAAGCTGCACTAAGGTTCACAGACCAGATTTCCCCCCAAAAGAATTATAAGCTATACAAATGTTGCTCTTTTCTTCAATTAAGTATGGGAGAAATATTCAGGATACACTGCCTTTACACAATGACACCACAGGATTTAAGTTAGGCACTTTCTATTTTAGAATTAACAGTGTAAAAAATCTCAGTGAGGAAAAATAATACACTAGTACCTCGGATAACGATGAGACTTGGTTCCACAAGTCTCGTTATCCGGTTTTTAACATTGTGCAATCCATTGATCACACAACATTAAAAAAAGCCCTGTTCCCTTTCGGAAAAGGAAAGGGAAGAGGGAGGGTGATCAGCCTGTCTCTTTGGAAAGGGCAATGGGGATTCCATGAGTGGGGATACGAATCCCTATGTTTTGGCTTACTGCAGCGGCTGGGGAGGTGGGGGAACTCCAGAAACAGCACGGATCGGGACCCCCGATCTCCTCAGAGGTGGCAGGAGCAGCAGGGAGCCTGAAATGAGTGGGAAAAAACTTCTGTGGGTGTTTTTTTTCCCACCCATTTCAGGCTCTCCAGCTCCCCTGTTATCTTGGGGAGGTCAGAGGATCTAATCCATAGCTGCAGGGTGCCTGGGGAAGCTGATGGGGACTCCCCATTGGCTTTCCTAGCCACTTGGTCCTGCCTCCGCAGCTGCAGGGTGGCTGGGGGAGCCCCCCGTCACCCCACCCCTGCCTCCGCAGCTGCTACGAACGACTGCATCGGATAACGCTAACAGATCATTATCCGATGCAATTTTTTTTAAAAAAATTGCATCACTATCCGATTCTAGCATTATCCGATGCATTCGTTATCCGAGGTATTACTGTACTGATCTATCACACAAAGCAGGATGGCTACACCATAAAAAAAACCTCAGGATTTATACCATGGATTAATCAAATTCATCCCCTAGGTATTTTCATCCAAAACATCTTTTTTTTCCTGTGCTACTGGAAAGCTTTTACTTTTTTGATGTTGGTGCATTTTGATAGGGTTTTGCCCCATGTAGATGGTGCTGGATGCACCATGGAGGGAGGAAAAGAGTGTTTCTGTAGAGGGAGTTTTTGTGACTTTGACTCTTGGACATGATGTTCAAGTTTGTGTAAGACACTCTTACGGTGTTTCCTCTGTCCTGATCATCCTTCTTTGTCACCACTTGGACTGTTACACGGCGGAATCCTCTGTAGCCCACGCAGATCAATGTTTAAAATATAAATAAATTATTGAGATCAACCATTGAGTGATATATTACAGGCT
Organism: Furcifer pardalis; assembly: GCA_030440675.1. Classification (NCBI taxonomy): domain Eukaryota; kingdom Metazoa; phylum Chordata; class Lepidosauria; order Squamata; family Chamaeleonidae; genus Furcifer; species Furcifer pardalis. Next base: position 145,956,415 of record CP126894.1, on the reverse strand, counting down.
CTCTATTTTATTCTTGGAATCTTTTGTTCATGGAAGATCCAAGCCAAAATTTATTTCTAAATCTAGTAGTCCAGTAACTTGTTTTTATGATAAAGTCAAGGTAAAGGTTTCCCTTTCTCGAAAGCCAGTCGTATCCAACTCTAGGGGTCAGTGCTCATCTCTGTTTCTAAGCCGAAGAGCCAGCACTGTCTGCTTCTGCAGACGTTTCCATGGTCATGTGGCAGGCATGACTAGACACCGGAGCGCACGGAACGCTGTTACCTTCCCACCAAAGTGATCCCTATTTATCTACTTGCAATTTCTTGCTTTCGAACTGCTAGGTTGGCAGGAGCTGGGACAAAGACGGGACCTCATTCCGTCCTGCAGTACTTTGGACTCAAACTGCTGAACTTCTGCCTCCCAGTCAGCGTCTTAGTGACTTGTACTTAAAATCATTTTATATATAATAGTAGAAGATGCAATTCTCATTCAAGATTTTGAAAATGCAAATTTAAATCCCTAGCTTCTTGGTCCTAAAAACTTAATAACCACATGTAAAATATGCTTTGTGGTTTGTGATTTAACTCTAGTTAAGATGTCCATGTGCATGGCAGTTTGAAATGTTCTCTGGGATACAGTCAGTCTGTCATGTCTAAGAGCTAAAATGATTTTATCATGGAAATTGTGAAACATCTGGTGGAAACTGATTCTGGGCAGTAAAAGAAAACCTACAATGATGGAGAAATATTTTTTTAAATAAAGACCAGAGATGTGTTAATTATATAAAATTGAGCTCACAATAATCTGCAGATATTTTCAGCCAAATATAATTTAAAAAGCAACCTCTGGGAAATAAAGATTTAAAGAATATAACACGAAAAAAGCCCCAAAATTGCTATAAACTTTTTCGTGTGATAAAACTTTTTGAAAGTGCATGAAACCCCCACTTCCTTTGTTTAAATCTGTTCTGTTCAGGTAGAAGCCCACCTATATTTTTTCGGAACTAGTTTTGATTGCTGGGTTCACCAGTGGCATATGAAAGCTAATGAAAGCAAAGGTATTTACAGATTACTAAAGAAATGCTGCAGAGTAATTAGTAAATAGCAACAATTTGGTCAGCTGAGCATAATATACCAAACAGTGTACTAATTTTGCATATTTGTTTACTTTGTGGCCATTCATGTCCACTTAGATCTCAAAATGACCTGGCAGAATGGTAAAATTAAACAAAGATCACGGTATATCGTAGAGACATCACCAGAAATTTCTACAAATATCCTGTAATCAGACCTGCCCAGGAAACATACTTAAGAGCAAAGTATGAAAATGATAATGAGTTTTTTTACCTTTTTATGATTGCTTTTTGTGTGAGTAAGATATTGTAGTTTGCAGGATGATGGTGAAAAAACTGTCCATTTTCCAACATTACAGAAAGCACCATAACTCTGAGATTATAAATTGCTTTCAGGGTCACTTCGGCTGATAGGTTTACCAGACATCCTTCATGCCTGAGATCTTATATGTTTTACCTCAGGAATTCTCAATCTGTGGCCCTTGGGCCAGAAGCAGCCCATGGCACCATTTTCATGTGCCCCCCATCTCCACCACACCAGGAAATGCCATGTGGTGAAGGAAGGGCAAAAGGGCCATCCAGCCCCCGAAGCTGTCTGAGGGAGCATGGCCTGGCCCCTGGCTTTAAAAGGTTGAGAACTGCTGTTTTACCTTATGTGTGTGGCTAACTCGCTGTCTTTTGCTCTTTCCAGAGAGAGACCTTTTCGGAGCAGAACCTTTTGACCCTTTTATCTGCGGAGCAGGAGATTTCCCTCCAGACATACAGTCCAAATTAGATGAGATGCAGGTGATCAAATATTTACAATTCAAAAAACAAACAAATGTTTCCTATACCATGTGAACCAGGAGTGCCCAAACTACGGACGCATTTTACTTCCGCTTCCAGGAGCTATGAGGGCTTCGTGGGTGAGATGAATTGGCATCAGGGGCTGCATCTGGCCCCTGGGCCATAGTGACCAGTTCCCTGAACCACATGACCGGCCCGTGGCCTGATTTGAGCCTTATAACATTATCCATCCTCACAGAGTTAGAAACTATCCCAGCTCTGTTGATTCAATAGTATCAGAATTAGAAAAAATATCATTTAATTCTACAAGATATTTGTATTTATGTGACAGAAGAATATTATAAAAGAGTATCAAGTCTGAGCAGTGGATTAATTTTAAATTTAATCCTATAAATTTCTACTTTTGCAGATATTTTGTTAGATCCAGTGGGACTTACTCTCTAGTAAATTTGTATAGGATTGGAGCTTTAGATCACAAAAACCTTTTAGTTTCAGGAAATTGTGCATATTCTGCAACTTCATAATACAGTAATACATCGGATAACGCTAAGACTTGGTTCCACAAGTCTTGGTGTTATCTGATTTTTAGTGTTATCCGATGCATGTTAAAATCCTATGGGATGGATCGGATAACATTAAAGCTCCATAGAGATACATTGTAACTGCACAGGCTTTAGCGGTTGTTATCCGATCCATCCCATAGGACCTTAAGGTTATTCGATCCAATTCTCCTCCCCAGATTACTTAACGTTATGCGATTTTAGCGTTGCCTGAGGTAAACGTTATCCGAGGTATTACTGTATGAATATCTTTAAAAGAAATGCAGTGTTCATTTCATGTTGTAGGATTTCATATTCAGTTTAGTTGTGTAAATGTCTATCTAAATTGGGAGTATTGTTCTTTATGTTAATCGAATACTTATTCTGTCTCTTGTGCTTTCATGGACATGCAGCGTCAGCGATGGTTGGTATATAGTTTTTCATAATTATTTCCACTGACACCTCCATTTTGTAATATTACTGTCCAAATTCATTTTGTGCCTACCTCAGGTCAAATTGGGATAGTCTTCCCCACATCCACCCACCATCTATAGCACCCAAAATGTGTTCTAAAATGGATTTTAACCATTTGGACTAGGATTTTAGAGTATACAAAGAGCTAGTGGAAGAAGGGCATTGATTATGTTGCAAGCAGTAACAGCAAAATACTCAGTGGGTGCTTCTTTATGATCTGTATGAATGCACACAAAAGGGTTATCTTTGCAGTCACATGAGCATCATAGGAACCTAGAGCTAAAAGAGTCAGCTTTACTCGTGGCAGAAGTCTTTACAAACTGTAAGCGAAATACCCAACAATTCTGATCAACCTCTGCAAATTTGTCAAATGAAACCTAAATCAAAACTAATGGATGAGCCTAATTGACAAACCCAAAATTCTCCCAATGAGTTAGACCAATCATCGACTTTGACATCGGCTAAACAGATTAACAAAACAAGAAAAGAACTCAAGAAAGTAAAACCAACGTCTAAACCAACTTCTGGGAAACAAGCCATCATGTTTCTTCCCCTAAGAATAAGGCACCACAGTTTTCTCCATCTCTCTCTGAGTTTTCATTTAGATTTCGTAAAAGGGAATTTGTAATTCGCCATTCACTGTCCCATTTTAAAGTCATATTAGGAAATTCTTCACTAAAGTTTAAAAAAAAGATTTTAAAAACATCATAGAAGTCAAGAGCAATAGTTTTATTCAGGAAAGATTATCTCCTCTAAGGGAAACTAAAATACACAGTAGGAACTCAGAGATGAAGCAATTGCTGATTCCCAGTGTTACATCATAGAGCAGATCTTAAAGACCATCAAGAAGATCTGATCCTTGAATATCTATCAGTGCCAGAGCAGAATGCACTCAATCCATTTTTTAGGTATCTAGGGATAATGGCTTTGTAAAGGTAAATGTTACCCTGGCTCAAAAGCCAGTCGTACCCAAATCTAGGATTCAGTGCTCATCTCTGTTTATAGCTGAAGAATCAGCGCTGTTTGCATCTGCAGACGTTTCTGTGGACATGTGGCAGGCATGCCCAGTGCATGGAACATTGTTTACCTTCCCACTGAAGTGTTCCCTATTTATCTACTTGAAATTTCTTGCTTTCGAACTGCTAGGTTGGCAGGAGCTGGGACAAAGACGGGAGCTCACTCCATAGTGCAGTACTCGGATATCAAACTGCTGACCTGCCACCTTCCAGTCAGTGGTCCAGTGAAGTTCACGTCATATCTTCAGAGCCTATGAGTAGATAATATATAAAAGGAATTGCTTATGAGGTTATTATCTTTCTGTAACGCTTACAGCCAAGTTTCATTTCTATAACTCCTGAAGTAACTTGCAAAACAGTTTAAAACAATCATTAAGAGAGAGAGAAAAACCACTAAATATAGTAAAATGCAATAAAATAAGAACAAGGACACAATCAGCAAACATAGAAGGCCTAGATCAGGGGTTCCCAGCCTGTAGGTGAGTACTGGCCCCTGAAGCATCCCATCCAGCATACCCAGAAGTGGAAACGGGTGAATTTACATCAGCCGTAAAATGCACATGCGCAAACGTACCTGCTGCTGTCGTAAGCATGGAAGTGTGCACATTTATGACAACCATAAATGTGCCCACTTCCAGGGGCATGGTCTGGCCAGGTCAGCTGTCCAAGGTGTGGTCAGGCCCATGATGTAAAAAGTTTGGCCACACCTGGCCTAGATAAACAAAAAGATATCACCACCTATTGGTGAATGAGATGAGATTTGGCTGAAGGCAGTTTCCAGCAGAAGAATATTTCATTGTGTGCCTCCTGTTTAATGAAAGCAAAAATGGTTACCCTACAAAAGGGCACCACAGGAAAACTGTAAAAACAAGCAAAAGGATTGGAGCCTTAAATGTTAAAATGGACTTTCCAAATTACCTTTTTGTGGGCAAGCAGTGTGCATAATATGGCAGCCATTGCTGTTGCTGTCTGATGTAGAGATGCCAGAATGGGTGGCTGTCTTGCTCAATAGTTTAACAGCAATAAAGTAAATAAGATTGGGAAGTTAGTGATGAACCTTACACCTTCAATTTGAAAGACACACATTCTTGAGGCACCCAGCAAAGAAAGCTCCTAAATACCAGGACTTGAGGGAAAGTTGTGTTTTCCAATTGATGGGTTCTTACAAAGTATCTGCAGGAATTTGGTAAGCTAGGGTTTCTCAGATGTTCTTGGACTTCAGTTCCCAGGAGTCCTAATCAATGGTGTACTGACTTGGGCTTCTGGGAATTAAAAGTCCAAGAACACCTGGAGACCCAAGACTGAGAAACTCTGGCCTACATAGTGGTACATTACCATATTTCGCATGACATTGTAACAAAGTGTGACATTTGATTGTAGCTCATTTTTATTATAATTTTGTGGGGCTACTTTTAAAAAGTCTGTTTGTTGTATGGGAGATTTTATGCTGTTAGCCACCTCGTGTAGGGATTCCTCATTCTCCCTAGAGAGGCGGGATATTAAGTGCACTATAATAATAATAATAATAATAATAATAATAATAATAATAATAATAATAATAATAATAATAATAATAATAATAATAATAATAATAATAATGGTAAAATAAGCATCACTTTGTTCTTCCAAAGGCACCCACAACACATAGGTAATTTGGAAAAAAATATACCAAAACAAATATTTTCTGCCATTTACATAAGAACTTTTTTAAAAGGTAAAGTACGCTAAGGAAACTATGAAAGTGTGAATTTTGTTTTTTGTCCTTTTAACTGCAACTTATTTAATGAAAACTGATTTTACAGTGTGTCTTTCTGTGCTTCTGTTTAGGTACCATGTTCTGGGGTCTCTAAGGTGTTCAGGGTAGCTAAATAGCTTCATCAGAAGGTTAGACTTCATAGGGATAGTAAGATTAAGCCTATAGTTGTGTCATGATATGTGAAGAAGTAAAAATTGATATAATATGCAAATGTCCATTGCAACTATTTCTATAACCATTCATAAATTAATAGCATAATAGTTTACATTTTGGGAGATCATGTAAAGCAAAAAAAAGTTGATTTTTATTTGCATATTCAGCTAGAGATAAGATAATGGTTAATCCCTAAAACAAAGTAAATAAGGGGTTGTGATACTACAGTAAGAAGATTGAATGAAAGCTCAAATTAATTATACATTCATAGCATATTAAGAAATGAGAGATTTTTTTAAAAATCTTATGAGAAAATCTTAACATGGCAATAGAAAATTCACAGAGTAATAAAATAGCTGAGAAAAGTCACGTGAAAAGCAGTCTTAAGAACACTAACGATGATAGGGTTTTTGTACTAAAAGCCATTTAAATTATGCATACAACATATGCAAAAACTAGAAAATCTATTGGAAAACTGTAAAATGCTATTCTGCCTCATCGTCCTTAATGGAACAATAAAGTGGGGTAATTGTGTTGGGGGGGAAATCCCAGTGAATTTACCACAGGAAATGAAGCCATGGTTGAATCTGATTCTTTTGAAGGAGGGAGGAGGTTTCATTTTTTAGATGAAGTACCAATAAATGTTACCAGTTTAAGGTCAGAAAGACAGCATAAGTAAGAGTATACCTTATAACATTACCTGGATAAATCCTCATAGCATATATTAAAAAGAGACAATAGGATTCAAGCAGGGCTTTTTTTCTGTGATAAATTCACTGGGTTTTTTCCCCAATCCAGTCTACCACAGTTTGTTGTTAAGGCATTTTACAGTTTTATAATAGATTTGCCAGCTTTTTCATACGTTGTATGCATAATTAAATTGATACAGTTAACATTCTGCAACAAGGATGAGATTAATAGCAGAAAGATACAATGCATTTATATTTTCTCCCTAATAGTGGAGGGTATCAGAAAGAAAAATCAACAATATTTAGCTAAGGATCCTAGTTCAACTTCAAACAAACATTGTCCAACTCAGCATGTCATTTGTAACTTTTAGTTTTTCCATTTCCTGTTATAAGAGACAGAGATCGCTTTTGCATTTCCTGTAACAGTAAAGTGAGTAGTAGAGGAGAATTAAACACAGTTTTAAAGTTGCCTTTGTGTTGCCTACATTTCACTTGTTCTCAGGTTCCACCTGCTCTCATTTCTTGTACTGAAATATTTCAGGTGTAATCTGCCACTATTTTCACCAAACAAACCCAAATAATCAGTGCTGAATAATGCCCTTCCTATTATGCAACATCTCAATGGCAGATAAACACTTCCAAAAATTCACTCGTCTTATTATGGCTCAGCACAAGATCCTCCAGGAATTTTCCCTGATGAGGAAAATTTGAAATCCATATTTGCCAGAATTTTTGTGGGAACTCTTCTTAATTTTAGAATGATCTTCTGTTGTGCTAGGTTGGTTGTGCTAGGACAGTATAATGATTAGATAGTGGCACATCTCATACACTGACCATACACAGTTAATCTAACTAAGCATACACACAGGCAGCTTAGGTCTTAAAAGCATATGCTGTGTAGGATACAAGCAAACTGTATTGTTTGATAGTTGTGTTTTTAAAAAATACACTATCAAACAATACAATGTGTTTCATTTTAAAACAATTCTAGTTAGAAAAGGCTCTCCTCCAGAGTGGTTGTCAACAAATTCCCATTTTCCATTACTTGGGTGTACCGGTGGTTTAAGGCCAACATAATGAAGGCGCTACCATGCTTTACGTCTTTACTCTCTGTTGCTTGTGTTGCCCCAAACACACATTATAGTGTCATGTTGTCACACAGATATTTCCTGTCCTCCATTTCGATATGCCCAATGGGAAGATGTACAGGGAAGTGACACATACTTCCCAAGAGGTGACTGGCAGGCTTTAAACCAGCTCAGAAAAAAAAATCTGGTTTGTCCATGTTCAAAAGTTTACAGATCATAGGGAACATATAAGTCACAAAAGATCTTTTATGAAAACAGGCCCCAGTTTATGAAATGCTTCGTAGAAAACCAGGATTACTTCGGTGCCTAACTGCCAGACCCAGGCTTAGTGAAAGTATCCCACTTTTCTCACCAAAGGCAAAAGCTTGTAAAGAATGTATAATCTTGGTGCAAATTCACGTAACACAAAAATGCCAGTAAAAGGGCACATGTGTTTATAGAACGTTTCTTCTTTTTAAGACATCTTTCTTGATTTTCTCTTTCATGTCCTTTCTTTGTTCCAGGAGGGGTTCAAAATGGGACTGACTTTGGAAGGCACAGTGTTTTGTCTTGATCCTCTAGACAGCCGGTGCTGATGTCAAGCATAGGAATTTGAAAAGATACTGCGATTTTAAGAAAATGTTTTAAAATATATTGCAAATACTCTTAATGTGCCAAAAATGTTTTTCAACATGTTAATTTCTGTGAAGTTTGCTTCTTTAAAAAAACCTCCAGATACTTTCCAGTATTATTCCTGTACAAATGTAAAAAATAGTCACAGGTGTGTATGAAATGAAAGTGAGATCACTCTGCTGCTTTTTCTTTCCTTCCACTTTTTGGGAAGTTGCCGTCTGTACCTAATGGCAACTCACTGTGCATTATAGGAAGGTCTCTAAACTATTCTTGCATACAACTTTACATCCTTTGGACTAGGATTGCCTACGAGAACACTTTTTAAAGAAAATGAAAAGAAACACCACCACCCCCACTTATTTCTTAAGTCCAAATCTGTACCATACATGAATATTTATACAGTATTATCAACGATCATAGGAAATACTGAAAAACCACAATGTATAACATTGCATTTGCCTCAAAATGGATTCCTGTTACTAGACAAGAGCCAATAGACAGTGCTGCCTGCTGTGAATGGCTTTTGTACATGTACAGTGCTTCTAGGCATAGAAGTGACCAATGAAGACAAGCTTTGGCATGCTTGTGCACTTCTAAATCAGTGGAATTGTGATTTGCAGTTATACTGTTGAAGAGAGCTCCACTGAACACAAATGGGTGGCAATACATCTGAGGCTTCCTTCAGCTCCCCAGAAGCAAACCAGAAGGAGAACTTTGCTTCTGAGCTCTACCCCACAGGTTCTGCCCTTGCAGCACCAACCACTGCTACCAATTGCCAGCTGAGAATATTCCTCTGGGCAGAGAACCACATAGTCTTCTGGGCCATTGGCTATGTTCCAGGGAAGGGACTTGAGCCACTCAAAGATATGGTGATGAGCAAGCGCCTGGATCAAGCCTTTAAAAACCTGAATGTTTTCAGTCTACAACTTTTAATTAATACCAGAATGCCAAATGCTCTTCTTTGTTAATTTCAAAAATATCAAAAGGCTTTAAAGGTTGCTGAGAAGATACCTTTTTAGATAAGCTCATTTTAAAATTCTAGAAGGTGTTTCCATTTTCATATGTGTGACACAGAAACAACATTTTTCAATGGCAGTCATGTTGTGATTACTGGTTTGCACTTCTACACATACATGCTGAAAACCATATTTCTGTTTGAGCACCATTATTCAGATTGCCAACACAGCTAATCTGGAAAACATCACTATTTCAGAAAAAGTCAGTTACACATATGCTTAGAACATTGGTGCTTGTTAAATTTCTGCGTGCAATGTGGAAAAAAATTGTTTAGATTACTAAGAGGTACTCTACATCTGCTGCTCTTCACTAAAATGAAGGCCTATGTGTTCAGAAGTCAAACTTTCTACAGATTTCAGGATTCTCTTTCAGGTCAGGATGTTAAATGGGCTAGAGAATAGACTGAGGGTCCATGAGAGTCTACACGAGTCTTGTGAGGTAATCGGAGATCCCCCCAGAAGCCCTATGATAAAAATATTCATTTGTCATTCTTGGCGTATAAATACAATGAATGAATAAATAATCTCATTCTGCATCCTAATGGAAAATTTACAGATGAATAAATTGACAACAATTATTGTAGGAAGGAGTAGCACCACACTAGTAGTGTAGGACAGGCAAGCCTGTTGTGACTTGTGGGGGAAGCCAATTGGCATGTTTCTGCATGTTATTTCCACTAGCCTTCAGACCTAGCAATAAATGAAGACTTCAGTTGTCTGTTGCTTCTTTGTGTTTCCATTTTTATCATAAACCTTGTCACCGTTTATTAAACATTTACTTTTCTCTTTCCTTTAAAGATCGTTTTACTGGGGTGGGGAGACTGAAGGGTTGGGTGGGAAGAATGAGAGATGAAATGTTAGAAAATATTTGGGCAGGGGTTTTTTCTGGGGGGGGGGAGAACTAGTATTCTGGTACTTGGTTTGGAAAATATAATTTTAGACCTTGTATTTCAAAGTCTACACAGAAAATAGAATGCGTTTATGCAATATTGCTACCTTTTTCATCTTGGTTCCAGTCTTGAAAGATGCTTAAGCAGATGCCTAGGACCAACTGGGATTCTTCACTTGCTAAAAAATGGGGCACCACTGAATCATATTCTTTTTGCATTATGTCAAGTCTTCCTTCTCTATTATTTGGGCAGTCTGCACGCATATGCATATCTGTGGCCAGTATCCAAAGAGAACCATGTGCAGGTAAAAAGTGCTTCAAGGTTGCAGGGCCCCCACTTCAGGTTGAATGCCTTTCCGAAGGAAGAGTTCCCAGACTTTCAGAAAGAGTCTGGGAAGAAGGAGTAGAAGTGCTTGCCTTAGAAAGGAGGGAAGGGAAACTGTGAGTTGAGTATGCAAGCCACCAAAATTGACCCTTTGGATGCTGGCTTATGTGCCTATCAATATAGAGATATATGAGATCACTAATGAATATAAAGTAGGCTACATTTCGTAGAAAGACATGTATAATTTTGTTTGTCACATAATATTTTGCAATTTGTACAACAAGGATGTTTAGCAGCCATGTTGATGGCTTTTTTAAACAAATAGAATTTGTATTTTTATCGTACTTTAAAGAAAGCTTTATGTAATAGGCATATATCTAGGGGCCATTTACTATGACTGGTTAAAAAAAGTCAAAAGATCTTTGCACATTTAAAGAAATCTTTATTTTACTGATTTTTACATGGGTAGATTCTGCAAATTGCTAAATTCAATCTAACTGATTGGGTCAATATAAGAGCACCTAAATTAATTCAGCAGGAACGTACATTTTCAATGAAAAGGTTCAGTCCTCTGGTTGAAATTTTTATTTCTATGTAATCTCAACTGTCTTGTTTTATTTTGCTTAAAATAAATGTTTTAAATAATTTTGTCTTGTTGAATTGGAATATTTATTTAATACCAATGCTCAATGTGGAGAAAATGGAAAATATAAAATCAAAGGAAGCTGTGATGTTTCAAGTAACTAGCCCAGTCCTGATCCTAGTGTAAACTGATATGTATCATAAGAAAAATATTGCCCACTATTCTTGTGAATGGGGGATTTGGATACAAGTATGTCTGTGTGTCAACAAATCTACAAAATTTATGTCCCCAATCTAAAGTTATATGGATGAAGAAGAGTACAGTACTGTACATACACAGTTCTTTGTCATGGTCTCTGTCATTTCACACAAAAGAGTTAGGTTCTGTGTCTGCACAGTCATAGTAAAGAACACAGATGACAACTTGAAGAACTACAGTTACAGGAAAGCAACCTGTCCCCTCCAGTTCTTCTGTAATAGGAAAACCAATGAGAGTGAACAGTACTGTCAAAACCTCATGAAAAGCCTGGATGCCAAAAGCATCAAGTAAACACTTGAACAAAAAGAAGCAATGCAGAGAAATCTACTTTTGTGTGATGTATCACCTTTCTTAGACTGGATTCATCTGTTTGTTGGGGATTCTTTTCATTATCAGTGATATAATTTATGTAATTCTTACTCGGCCTACCTTCTTCCATCTTCTCAATGTGAGATTCAAATGATGTGCCATGCAGCTGGAAACTTTATTATGCACTCAATGAAAACCTAAACACCAGAACTCTGGACCATGATCCTCAGTTACTTCATTGAGTCTTTAACTGTCTCTGGCAAATATCTCAGTATCTGAAGCCGATACTTCATGCATAGGACCACTTCAAATGATTTTTGTAGTGAGAACAGGTTGCAGGAAAATCATCTTGTATTGACCTGGGCATTTTCAAGAGAGATCTCCAGGACCTGAGGCTGGGATCTCAATAGCAATGTCCCCCGCCCTGCCCCAGTAAGATGGCTTATCAGACTTCTCCTTAGCATGCTGCTCAGATTCTTAAGGTCCCTCAAAACTACAATCACTCTTCAATCCAGGGATGACTTAAAGATGCAGGTCCATCTGGGTCAGTTCCACCTTCCCTCCTAGAGACCCATATCCCAGGTCCATCTCTTTAGACTCTAGGGAACCCACCATCACTGTTATAGCCACCGCTGCCCTGTTCATTCTCCTCTACCTATTCTTCGTCTAACATCGGATCACCCAAAGTTTGTCTTAAGTCTCCCGAGTCCTCTGCTCCTTTTGCTTCCAGAAGCTTCTCCACATCTCCCAGTGTTTCCCACTTTTCAATGGCTCCTTCCAGGCTAGCTTCTTTCACTGGGAAGGTCCCCTCACAGTCATCAGTGCCCCAACCCAGTGACAAAGGGGATCATAAATTCTGGGCCAAGGTTTGCTGGGGGTGATGGATCACAAATGTCAGAGGGCCTCTCACAGTACTCAATCCAACTCCCTTCATCTGACATATTTCTGAAAACGGTTCTCAGTACAGAATATTTTCTCCTTTTAGCTTTAATTTTCTTCGAACTGAAAAAAATGAGTGTTCATCTGTTACCATCTCTTTGAAATGAATGGTTGTATAGGAGGAATTTTCATTCATTAATGCTCAATTCTAAATCCTGTAAATTCAGTTTGACCTCTTCAGAATTTTGAACCGTGCTGATTTAACTGGTTATATTTTCCCAAAGTAGATGAGCATAATGCTACACATGTGTAATTTGGTTGGTGTTTTGTTTGCCTGCCATTCATTTGTGTTGGTTCCCCTCTTTGTTTAGCAGATGCATACATACATTTTGTCTAAACCTTTACCAGAAGAAGAATTTCATGTAGAATTGAACCCATTTTCTTTACAAATGAACAGGTACCATAAATACTTGAATATAAACTGACCCAAATATAAGCTGAGGTACCTAATTTTAACCTAAAAACCCAGGAAAATAGATTGACCCAAGTATAAGCCAAAGGTGGGAAATGCAGCAGCTGCTAGTGAGTTTCAATAATCAAAATGTATTAAAATATGGTAAAATTAATTAAATTGTTGGCGTGTCTCAATCTGGTGCGGTCTTGGGACCATCATGGTCATTGACCTGAGTATATGCCATGTCCCCTTTTGAGGGCTCATTTTTAGGGATAAAAAACTGCTTATACTTGAGTATATACAGTATACCTCTGTGATCCACAAGAAGAATCATGATACAGTTCTGTGTACCATCATATTCTTCAGTTTTGTCAGTGCATATGTATCGACTCCAGAAAAAACAAGATTTGTTTTTATTACATAATTTATACTGAAGTCTATCATCTTCAGTGTTTCCCACTATGTACTTTTTGAATATGTGACTTCTGTTCATTTATTATCCATACATTTACAAGGCAAGCACCATCATTACCAACTAGTATAGAAAGAATACTTGCTGAGCTCCTCATTTATCTCAACTTAAGCTTTCCTGACATGGCATGACATCTCAACAAGGAATTTTAAATTCCTGCAAGGTTCTTCATTTCTAGCTCTTTCTCTGCTCAGGTTCTCCATACTTTGTGTTAAATCTCTTCTGTGCCCCATAGCTCTAAGAGGCAGAGTGCATACACAGAGAGAGGGCAAGCACAAAAGGATTGCATGACTGTTAAGAAAGTTGCCAACAATCCATCTAGTACTTCAAGTTCCTACATCAGGAGTTCTCAACCTTTTTAAGTGGGTGGCAAGGTCATGCTCCCTCAGGCAGCTTCGGGGGCTGGATGGCCATTTTGCCCTTCCTGCACCACACGGCACTTCCTAGTATGGTAGAGGTAGTGGGAAGCCACATGAAATGGTGCCATGGCCCACAGGCGCAGGTAAAGAATTCCTGTCTTACATGAAGCTATCTAAACACAGAATTTGCACTGCTTCTGTTGTTTACAAATTTTGGAAATGAGTGCAAGAAATAGGCTCTCACACACGCACAATGCAAGGGATTTACTGAAAGCTCAAGAAAAATGTCCTTGCTGACAATGAAATTGATAGTTCCTCATTTGCACCTGAAAGACAAAAGGAGCGAAGATTTACATCTTTATTATCAACTAACAAAACCTATCTGGGAGGGGGGATGCAAAGGTATCTGATTCTGAATTTTTAAATCAAATCCTACAGATTTTCCACCACTAGACTTGAGACCAGTCAGCCCACTGTCATGAACATGCTCACTTCAGTATTTAAAGGTCAACTCCAAGTACAGCTTGTTGAAAATTTGGTTGTTTTTTGAAAAGGGTGGAGTTTTTCATCTGCTCAAATGCCAGTGATCTTATTTCAGTTATCTTTTAGTTGCCTGGGTAGGCAGAAAAGCGTCCAACATCCAAACATTTTCTCTCTGTTGGAAGTGCTCATGGCACCAGCAATTTTGGTTATTTGTATAACTAGACCAGGGGTCACGGACCAGTGCTGGACCATGGGAGGTGAGTGGTGCTGAGAGCCCAGTGGCAACCTTATACCCTGGGCATGGTCCACCAGGTCTGCCCGGCGGGCGAGGCAGGGACACGAGTTTCAGACACAGCAGATGGGTGGGTGTCCAGGCCCTGCAGTGGAGCCCTGCTTCCCACCTGTGTGTAGTGTGATGCCTCGCTGCCCAAGTCAGGTGGTGTGGGTGGCTGAGCCCGTTCTTGTTTTTGGGCTGCAACAAGGCTCCTCCCCCACCTGTGCACAGTGTGCACTTTGTTGTATTCTGTTGTGCACTTGCACCATCAGGTCCCACTGACCCCACTTGCAGGTTGATGGAAATGTTGTTCGACATGAAACCAGTCCATGGTGTGGGAAAGGTTGGGAACCCCTGAAATAGACAACTCACTGGTCCACAGCATGAGAGGACAAGCTGCCCTTCAAGAGCAAGAAGTAGGTTAGGCGGCACAGGCCAAGCTGTATGACACACGGTTGTCTCATCCAGCCCTTACAGCTGCCTCTCATAACTGACTTAACCTGTTTGATGTTAGGACCAGCTGTAAATGTCATCTAGTTCAAGGTGCTTTCCATAGGTTTTCTCCTTTTATTTATTATATGTTATTTTGTTATTTGTAAAAATCTTTCAATTCATTGTACGCCAACTAGAGTGGGAGAATATCCCAGATGGGTGAGAAAGATATTTATTCATTAATTCTTGTAACAGCCATGTAATGTGGGCCAAAATTCCTCAACATCCCTGTAAAGCAGATATAAATACCTAGTCTGTTTACATATTATTTATTTAATATTATTCTATACCACCATCTGGGAGACATTCCTACTCTTGGTAGTTTGTATTCCTAAAATAAAACACGTAACAAATAAATAAACATAAATATGAATTAAAAGAATGAAATTCCAGTACCCAACCAAGTGGTAAAAATAAAATTTCTCTTATTCTCCTCACTACGGGATATCATGTCTGAAAAATTAAAGCTAAATCTAATTGGTTGAAGGGAGAAAGTGTTTAAACACCTTCCTTAACTGTGTGGTTTGAAATTATTATTTTTAATATGCCCAGGGAAGGGTCCTGGTGCAGCTCCACTGGTAAGGTATTCCCCAATGGAGGTGTCTTTCTAAGTACAGCAAGATATGAACCTAGAAACTTGCTATTTAGATCTCTTGTTCCTTGATTTTAAGCCAGTGTTTCCCAATGTCAGGCACACACACCACAGAGAAACTTCAATTTCCAGAAGCCTTAGTATATTGGCTGATCAATGCTTTGGGGAATTGATATAGGCTACTTGGAATTATAATAATTTTGTGTCAGAAATTATTCTGGGTTGAAAGGATTTTTTGCACGAGAAACTCCACTCAGGGGATACCCGAATCATGTCCCCAAGATCTTTCCCAATGAAGTGGTCCCTATTTATCTACTTGCAATTTCTTACTTTCAAACTGCTAGGTTGGCAGGAGCTGGTACTCAAACCATCATGCAGTACCCGGATCCTGAACTGCTGACTTGAAGTCCAAAAACCAAAGGTTGGGAAACACTGCTCTAAGCTAACCTGGTTCTTATAACCTTGGCTGTCTTGCCTTCCTCCACTTTCCTCTTCCTCCATGGCCAATGAGGGCCTCCAAGAAAATGGTGCCGTATGGGAAGCATTCCTGTTCCATCCTCTTAAGCAGGCCCTTTTCTTCTAGGGTAGTCAATTCCATTTACATACACACCTCTTTTCCTTGCCAACATCCATGGGGAACTTCCTGCCTCCAAAATAATCCCTCTTCTATCACTTCCTTTCCTCCTCTTCTTCTACAGTCTTATGTCAAGCATGCTGATACCTCTTGTTCATGGTCAACAGTGCTGCTTGGTTACATAAGGAACACCATTGAGAGAAGTAAGTTTGCTGTTTTACAAGATTAAATTCCATCCCCAGAGGGGAACAATAGTCATGACATCAGTCAGTTTCATTTTTGTGATGCAGTGGGACCTCATACAACAATCACCCCATATAGCAACGAAATCGTATAACAATTAGGTTTTGTTACCAGTTCGGACCAGTTTGCCTGAACTGGTAGCGCCCATCTGGAGGGGGTTGTCGGGGGTGGTAAACCCCCAGGCGACCGGTTCAGTCGCCTCTCCAGGGGCCCCTCCGGAAGTGTCTTTCTGGGCAGCCAAAATGGCTGCCTGGAACTGCGCATGCATCAAACCTTTATTTGATGGATGTGCACTAAAAAATAGAACTGCACATGCATCAAATGGAGGTTTGATGCATGCACAGTTCTAGGCAGCCATTTTGGCTTCCCGGTAAGGAAGGGTGCACGGAGCGCCTCTAGAGTTGGCAACAGCCTTTCCTCGCCATGCTGTGCCACCAGGCTGTCATGCTGCAATGGCGGTTTGCTGCAGCAGTGGTTTGCCGGAGTGGTGCCTGCCTGCCTGCTGCCTGCCTAGGTAAGTGATGGGTTTGTGTTTGGGGTGGGTGGGTTGATTTGTGTTTGGGGTGGGTGGGTTGATTATTTTAATGTTAACATGTACGTTTATTTTTTATTGAATTATTTATTTATTTATTGGCTCCACCCACAACATCATGATGTCATGACATCATGATGTTGGCTCTGCCCATGACATGACATCACGGTGGGATAGTAAAAAATTTGACAGCCCACCACTGGGGGAAATGGTGTCCTGAATAACAATTATCCCTATGGAAAAAAATCATACAACAATTTTTCAATGGGAACAACCACTTAGTGGGAAAAAATCATTGTATGATGCATCCCATAGGGAAATTCACTATACGAAACATGCATCATATAACAATTGTTTCATACAACAACGAACCCTATGGAATGGATTAAAATTGTTGTATGATGTACCACTGTATATGAAGACCAGTATTAAATGATGAAATGATTACTTTCAGCAGTTGCTATTTTTCAAAAAATTCCATATGAAAAAAATTAGTTGCTGATGACCCACCAATTATACTGATTTATTAAGTTTGAATTCCTCTCTCTTCCCCTCCACACCTCCTCTATCTGTCTCTTCCATATATGGTTATTAGACTGTTAGGAAGGAGTTCCACTCTATTTTGGCTTTGAGCAGTATAGAGTAGACCAGGGGTGGCCAACCTATGGGCTGTGGGCCAGACTGCAGCACCATTTTATGTGGTATGCTGCCGCCTTCACCGCTACTGGAAGGGGATACAGTGGGAGCCCAGTCACAGACCTGGTGATACATTTATGACAGCTGTAAAACATGTGTGCCTGCATAAATGCCTGTGCCTGCTGTAATTGCTGCTGTAAATGCACCTGTAGCTATCATAAACACATTTATGACAGCCATGGATCCATTTTACAGCAGAGTTTATGGCGGGAGGAACCATGTGACCAGCCCTCTCAGCTGTCTGGGGTGTGTGATCCAGCCCGTGGCACGAAAAAGTTGGGAACCCCTGGAGTAAATAATCCCAGGTACACTATTATTTTGATTCTCTGCAGTAGCCTTTGGAAGAAGAATCTAGTTTGTGTGCGTAGCAGAGACATTCCTAAATTTATACAAAGGCCTGCAGAATTTGTCCTTAAAGAGTTACATTTCATTTTCTAACACTCGTTTGGAGGCGTCTAAAATGCCTTCGGTCCCTGCAGAATCCACACTCTGAATTACTGTTGACTTCTAGGGTGCAAGACAAAGTTTATAGCAATGCTTCCATTAATATAGAATTTTAAACCTCTCACAAAATGGACCCAGGATTGGATTTTGAGAGGCATTTATATACAGCTGGCTCAGAAGTAAACCTGAACTTGCTGTTGAATCAGGGCTGGGCTGGGCCTACTGTTAGACAGATTGAGCAGGGTGATTCTGGGAGCAGGCCAGTGGTATAAAAGGGCAGCAAATTACCTAATTTGTTATTCCTGTGTTTCTACTGTCAGAGGTGGGGAGAGGCATAGGTGGCCTTTTCTGCCACCAGTTCCAGAAGACTTTGGATTACTCAAGAGCCTCTACTTCTCCATTTCAGGCAGCATAATAACTAGGGCAAGCCTTGTCCCAAGTATCTATTCTGGAAAGGAGCTGCAGACATACAGCACCTGGTTCCTTGGACATACTGTATATGACCCATACATACTAACTTGTAAATCTGATGTTATTATTCTCATTATTCTGTAGCTATTTAAGCATCTCCTAAGGATAGTTTAGAAAATGCAATGCATGGACTGGCTCTAAGACTCTTCTATTTACCTTGAGAAGGCCCTTCCGTACTCTTTATTTGTGATAGTTTCCCCAAGCTTTATCCTGAGATGTGTTTTGCCTCTGCTGCTTTTGGTATGACAAAATTAGATGGAAATAAATCATTCACTAAGTACCTCTATGTACACAAGCTATCGGTGCCAAGCTCCCTGCAAATGTGGCTCTATAGTGTGGCTGCAGGAGAAGGGGAGTGTTGCTGACATAGTTGTTGGCTGAATCATAGATAGGCCTGCTCTCTGCCATTCCATTTAAGAACATCTTAAACCTCAGTTCCTTGCCTTCAGCTCCCCTTCTGTTCCTCAGTGTGGTGCTGTCACTCTAGAAAACAATTGGAGATTCATTTGCATTCTGTTAATCCTCCCACTGGGAGATGGAAGTGAATAAAGCAAATACCCCCCTTCCCTGCTCCCAGGATGTACATCTGGATTTTGAAATGAAGAGGTGCTGAGGTTGCAGGGAAAGATTGTGTTTCAGTGGTTGTGGGTTCAAGCCACGAAGATCCACAGCTGAAAAGATCAGAGAGTCTCCTCTTGAAATTCTGGTGATCTATTGCAGCTACCTATGTAATGCCCTGAAAACTGATTTGATTTCAAATGGCTCAAAATCCAACATGACTTGGGAACTGCAACACTGGAACATCAATGCCATCCCCTCCATAGTATGGCACTCAATTCTTCCCATTATCTTGCGTTCCTTGGCCACTCTGGCAAACTCAGTCTTCCCTGGGCAATTTCAAAGTCCTTTGCCTTCCTCTTAAGTTGTGGGTGTCTTTCTTTAATGTCTTTCTGGAAACTTAGGGTTCCCCTGAACGTGACAATACTTCCCTTTTGTGTATGGGTGGTGCTGGTTTGGCTACTTAAGCAACAACACCCACACCCAGAATGCTGGAAGTGTTAAGAGGATGATTTCATGGTATGGCAGGGATGCCTTCCATGTGTTCATGGCACGTTCTTCTCTTTTATTACTTGATATGAATCTGTAACAAGTTCTGGCACTGGAAGCAGATTCTGGGGGAAAGCTCTGATGAGGCCAAGCCCAATTTAAGCTCTGTTCAAAGGAATACCATCCCCACTTCCCCAAATAGGCATTGCTCCCAAGTATTTCTCATTTGTCCTCTGGCTCACTTTCATCTTTTTTGGAGCATTGGAAGTTGCATATGCTATTTGGGGGAAATAAATGATAGGGGATAGAGAGAGCACAGGAGAGAAGAAAAATCAGATTTCTCCAAACTAAAGACTGGATGGCCCCAAAGTGAGCCATGTTATAAGCACAACATGAAGAACCACACAAAACCCAATTGCCCTCCTGATTCTTCTGAGTCTACATCTCCAGTCTACTAAAGGGTATGTTCCCACAGGTATGACCTCGACTTCTTCATAGAGGCAAGGCCAAGCCTTTCTTAGCTATTCAGCTTGCTAGTATTTTGGATGGATAAGCAGAATTGTCCTCTTGATACTGTTTCCTCTCCAACCTCACATCACCTACTGATCAGATATGAACTAAACGTGTTGGGTTTCTCCCCACAGCTATGGACTCTGCATATTGTAGGGTCTGTGATCATGGATACACTGCAGATTCACTGCATGGATGCAAGGTTAAGGACAGGGACACAAATGACAGATATCAGAATCTAATTCCCATCCCCACTCCCAAGTCTTTGTGAGTCTAATATAGACTCAAACATAGATTTATCTTTAACATCTTGAAGACCTGTAGAGTCTATCTGGAAACAAAATACAACCACATATCTCTGTTCTGAAGACTTCCTGAGTACAGTAAAACCTCATATAACACTAAAACCTGGTTCCACAAGTCTTGGTGTTATATGATTTTTAGTGTTATCTGATCCTCTATGGGATCCATAGAGATACATTGTAACCACACAGGCTTTAGCCGTTGTTATCTGAAGCATCCCATAGGATCTTAATGTTATCTGATGCAATTCTTCCCCCCAGATTCCTTAATGTTATGCGATTTTCGTGTTATTCGATACTAATGTTATATGAGGTATTACTGTAATTCTTTTCCATAGGAGTGACATTAACTCATGGGCTCCCATACCAAGTGGCTCATTTAAGGACTGCCCCCCTGGGTTGGATCATGGGATTTTATTGGTATCTATCCCTGTGTTGTTTTAATCTTCCGATTATTTTAACTTTGACGTTTTAGTGATGGTTTTATTCTTGTTTTATTCTTGTTTTATTCTGATTGTGGGCCGCCCAGAGTCGGGTTCTCCCGATTGGGGCGGGGTATTAAATTTAATAAATAAATAAATAAATAAATAAATAAATTAAACAACTCTCATTTATTGCTAACAAAAACAATTACTTGCCGGGGCTTTAGCTCCATAGCAGAACCCCTGAGTTGCTTGCAAAAAAAGATCCCAGGATAGATCCCTGGCATAAATCCCTAGGTAAGGCTGATAATGAAATACCTAGTATGGTTTAGTGAAGGATAATTCAACCTTGGGCCTCCAGGTGTCCTTGGATTTCAATTACCAGAAGCCCAGTCAGCACACCTGCTGATCATGGCTTCTGGGAATTGAAGTCCAAGAACATCTGGGGGTTCGAGGTTGAGAAACCATGATTTAGTGGATAAACTGACAGACAAAGCCGTAGGCGGGGGGGGGACCCTCCTGAGCTAACAGCCCATGATGCCAATGTCATATATGTGAGTGTAACATTGTTGTCCTTCCTGAATTTTTGCCCCTCCTGAAAAATCCCCCCCCCCCAATCTAGAACCCTGGCTACCCTGCTGACATTAGGACTGAACAGACCACAGTTTGAATCCCTGATCTGCCATAGAAATTGACTGGAGGGTTGGAAATGGGAAAATTTAATATCTCACTTACATTGAAAGCCCTAGCAGGGTCACTCTGTATATCAGTTCTGTCTTGGCAGCACATAAACAGCAAAAGGAACAGGGCCAAGAGAGAATCCTGCCATAAACCATGGAGAGCCAGGACAAGATGTTGCAAACAACAGCATGTGTAAGACAACTTCTGACAGATGGAATCCTATTAATTATTTACACTGTCATCAGTCCCATTAGCACAGATTTCAGTGCTGAGTTTTTACAAGTTAAGAGGTCAGTACAGTATAGGCATTTGCTATTTCATGCCATCTTCTCAACTTGTATCTATTCACCACTGAAATTTACCCTGATTGAGTGATGCCGGCAATCATAAATAGCATGATTCTGGCCTCTACATTTATGTTTCTGATCATTTTAATTCAGAAAGAAGAATCAGACCTCGTGACTTTTTTAGTGTAAGTCAAGTCAGCACTCAATTCAAACAAGGCATCACCATCAAACTAAGTTTAGCTGTTTTTATGCTTCCTTTTGAATCACAAAATTTCAATTTCTTCACTATGTAAAGAAAGATCCAGAAATTTTAATATGGATGGGTTATTTTATAAGTCTAAGGAAAAGTTCTGGCATGATCAGTTCTTTGTTGCAGCTTGATTTGACTGTGTAAGTTTGCCCTCCTGACAGCCATGGCTTTGCGGTCTACAGAGAGCTGCATCCTCAATTTGTTAAATTTGAGTTTAGCATCTGGACCCAATAAAATAATTTTTGACTGAATCCTTGAAAAGCTGATTGCCATCAATTTGTCAACATACTTATTTTGTAAATATTAAAATCCCTAAACATAACAGATGAAAAATCAGGCCAACTGCCTCGTTAGGTAATAAGCAGTTTAAATGCATATATGCAGTTGCACCCAGTAGTGGGGTCCAAAAATTTTTACTAGCTACTCTGTGGGCATGGTATGGTGGGTGTAGCCAGGGGAAAAGTCCTGCTTTGTACCCAAATTAGGACTACTTTATTTCAAAACTTGGATGGGTGGAGACAGCCAGAATTTCTGCTTCCGGTTCTGGTGAACAGGGGGTGAACCTGCTGATGCCCACCACTGGTTGCACCTAAAGAACCGCTTTAGTACACACAAGATGGTGTCTAATTTAACTGCTCTATCAGGGAATGCACCATCAACAGAAGATGGATAAAACTAACTGTTGTCCTTGTCCCTTCCAAAAAGAGCACATACAGTCCCTTCTTATGATCTGGAGTAGACCAGGCAGAAAAGTTTGTCCCAGAACACATCTCCTGAAGCTGCCAGATACAGCAAATTGTTCCTGAGCAGGACTTGGAGCAAGGCATGTAAGAGCACCATGCCTCCAGACACACCAGCCAGGTACCAGCTACCTTCTTGTTCCTTCATTCCTGCGATGTCATAGGTAGAAGAGTGTGAAATTGCCCAGAGGATGTTGGTGCCTAAAATAAAGGTGACATTCAGATGGGAGAGAATGATGGAGCATTTGCATACATATTTCACCCTAGTTGACCCAAAGCTGAGAGCTTGTTAAATGACAGCTCCTAAAACTCTCACCTGGCTTGGCTACAAGTTGGGGAGTTGCAGTCAAAAAAAGTCATGGTCTCAAAGCTGACCCAAAGCTAAACCTGTATTGCCCTAATGTACATTATCTACAACAACAACAAAATGGACAGTAGGTCAGCAATAGCATGCAGATTTCTTAGCCTGCTGAGCTCACGGTTCATTTTTCTCACACGTCTCCCCGTGTGACATTTGTAGACATGGAAGGGTTTTATGCATCTGTTTCTGAGAAAGCCAGGGGTATGGCAAACGACTCCCAGAGCTGCTGGACCGAAGGGAAGAAGCCAGAACATCTGCAGAGTGTCTAAAGGATTTCTGCCAAGTACATTAACGTACAACAAGGGAAGGTCAAGCAGGCTGTGTCCAACTGTAAACTGCCCTTTGCTGTGTTGGCTAAACAGAAAGACAATATCCAGCTTCCTTTCCGAAATCTGACAGGCTGGAGTCAAATCCAGACTAAGTGAATCGCTGCCTCAAGGGTAGGTCAGACGTAGAAATGGAACGGGGGAATGTGACACAAGGAGAGAGGTGCAGGAGGCTCAAGGAACTCCAGCAGACAGGACCAAACCATGCATTGCAAGCAACTGATAGTTTGACAGATGAATTAGGTGATGAAAGGCTATTGTGAGTGACCAATGTTAGGAACAGAGATGGAGTTGATAAAAACGCTTAAGCCTTTCGTCCAGGTTGTCTTCCCACTTTATTTCCTCATAATTCAGCCTCTCTTGTCCTACAAGATGGTTTTAAAGAAGCCTAGACTTCCATGAATTAGTATCAGTGAAGCAATGGTGGGATTCAAAAAATTTTACTACCTTCCCTGTGGGCGTGGTATGGTGGATGTGGCCAGGGGGAAAGCCCTGTGTTGCACCCGAATTAGGACTACTTTATTTCAAAACATGAATGGGCAGGGCCAGCCAGAATTTCTGTTACCAGTTCTGGCAAACTGGTGTGAAGCTGCTGAATCCCACTGCTGTAGTAAAGACAATGTAAAATGGTGAAATGATATCTGCCTTTCATATCTGAAGCATCTCTGCATTTTTTCTGTGTAGACATGCATGGAACTGAAGCATGCTTTAGCTACTGCCAGAACCTGTTTTGACAGGGCATGTATAGAACTAAATGAAACTTTGTGTGCTTGGTGAGAAAGCAACCATATTGGTAAGCAATAACAATTACACTTATATACCACCCCATTACAGCTTAATGCATTCTACTGACCTCAGAAGAATGGAAGGCTGAGTCAAACTTGATCTAATGTGAGGATCAAACTCGCAAATTTTTCGCTGCAGTACAACAGTTTAACCACTGTGCCATCAGGGATCTATGTGCAGTATTTTGTGTGTGTCGTTTGTGTAGGTGGGTGGGTGAATGCATGTCCACAAATGTGTGCGCCACACCCATCCAGCATAGTCTAGATTTATGCATCAGTACTAAAATATTGCACAGCCCAAGCAATGTAGAAAATTATAAATTTGTTTTAGTTGAAATGATAAACTCAGAAATGTGAATACTGCAGGGGTGATCTGTGCTCAGAATAGGAACCGAAATGACAAGTTAAAAGTAGACAGACAGACAGACAGACACAAGTCACTTGAAAACAGTAATCAAAAAAGAGCTGAGTGTTCCAAGCATTTGAAATTTAACTATTTATCAGTAACTTCCAAGCTCTAAACTGGGCAAACGTGTTTTGTCAAGAGACAAATTTGTCAATTTAGGCTCCTTTCCATTTCTCTTTTTTCATTCCTAATTGTGTTTCATCTTGGTTCTGTATTAGTTTGCACTTTTAAAAAAAGGTAGATATAAAAACAAAATTATCTTTGTGTATATTTTCTGTACCATGAGCATTTTGAAAACCACTTGCATTAATGCATAATGTATTTTGCAAGCAATTTTCTCTAACATAATGTGTTTTTAATGGTATTTTCATGAATATATGCATTTTGTAATTAGAGACCTCCATCGTGAGGCTCAAAGAATTACAAATACCAAAGGGTTGAGTTTCACTTCACTTATTAGTCTGGAATGTAGAAAGTAGAGAGAATCACATGAAAGGAAGAAACAAATGAATGCGTCTTCATTTCTAGATGTGGTACTATCACAGCAATCTCCATCAGCCAAGGGCTGGGAAGAGACTGCTTTGCTTTATGCCACATTCAAGTCACCAGAATCTTCTGATCAAAGTATCGTTGGAGGAACAGACCTCCACTTCCAAAAATTAAGAAGCACAGAAACCTCTCCCTGTGTAAGAGGGCCACCTTCAACCCTTATAGGCCACTCTTTTCTAAAGTGTTGCACTCAATATGCCAGCAGTTTTCAAAAATGCAGCAGTGGCCACAGAATTCAAAAAGGTCAGTCTATGTTCCAATTCCAAA
This sequence comes from Furcifer pardalis, assembly GCA_030440675.1. Taxonomy (NCBI): domain Eukaryota; kingdom Metazoa; phylum Chordata; class Lepidosauria; order Squamata; family Chamaeleonidae; genus Furcifer; species Furcifer pardalis. The sequence goes on along the minus strand of CP126894.1, from coordinate 145,930,973 downwards.
GAAGGTCAAGGCCAAAGAATGCTCAAATTATTTCACAATTGTGCTCATCTCACACCATACCAAAGTCATGCTCAAGAACTTATAAGCTAGGCTTCAGCAGTATGTGAGTCTAGAACTTCCAGAAGTACAGGCTGGGTTCCAAAGAGGCAGGAGAACTAGAGACCAAATTGCAAACATTCGCTGGATCATGGAAAAAGCAAGGGAGAGCCAGAAAAAAGTCTACTTCTGTTTCATTGACTACACCAAAGCCTCTGACAGTGTTGACCACAATAAACTGTGGCAAGTACTTAAATAGATGGGAGTGCCAGACCACCTCATCTTTCTTCTGAGAAATCTCTATGTGAGCCAAGAAGCAACAGTTAGGACAAAATATGGAACAACTGATTGGTTTAGAATAGGAAAAGGAGTACGACAAGGCTGTATATTGTCGCCCTGCTTATTTAACTTATATGCAGAGTACATCATGCATAATGCAGGGCTGGATTAAACACAAACTGGAATTAAGATTGCTGGAAGAAATATCAACAACCTGAGATATGCAGATGATACTACCCTAATGGCGGAAAGTGAAGAAGACCTAAAGAGCCTCTTGATGAGGGTGAAAGAGGAGAGTGCAAAAGCTGCTCTGAAACTCAACATCAAAAAAACCAAGATCATGGCATCCAGAACCATCATTCACTGCCAAATAGAAGAGGAAGAAATGGAAGTAGTGACAGACTTTACTTTCTTGGGATCCAAGTTCACTGCAGATGGTGACTGCAGCCATGAAATAAAAAGACTCTTGGGAGGCAAGCAATGAGATACCTAGGCAGCATAATAAAAAGTAGAGACATCATCCTGCCAACAAAAGTCTGCATAGTCAAACCAATGGTCTCCCCAGTAGTTATGTAGGGCTATAAGGGACCATAAGAAAGGCCGAGCGAAGAAGAATACACACCTTTGAACTGTGGTGCTGGAGGAGACTCTTGAGAATCCCCTGGACTGCAAGGAGATCAACTCTGTCAATCCTGAAAGAAATCAACCCCTGTGCTCATTGGAGGGACAAATCTGAAGTTTGGTCACCAGATGGGAAGAGAGGACTCACTTTAGAAGGCCTTGATGCTGGGAAAGATCGAAGGCAAAAGGAGAAGGGGGTATCAGAGGATGAGGTGGTTGGATGGCATCATTGACGTGATGGGTGTAGACCTGTGTGGGCTGCGGAGAATGGCAGAGGACAGGGGAGACTGGCGTGTAGTGGTCCATGGAGTCGCAAAGACTCGGACTCAACTTTGTGACTGAACAACAAAATTCTAAAGAAAATCAGTCATGAAAAGCTATTTTATTTCCAATGTTTCCATTTCTACATCTTGCTTTTTATCTTTTCCATTACAGGTCTCCTTCTTCCAACTATTTTTGATAACCATCTGACACCTGAGAAAAGATTGAACTGTTTCCCAAGGTTATACATGTTTGCAGCTGTGATCATATGTGACCTACCTCCATCATCCTCTTTTAACAAGCTCTGTAACACCACTAGCCCATAACCAAGACCACTCACATCATAAATGACCTCCAACCCATCCTTTATCAGAGCACTTCACTTTTCCAAGCCTTTGGTGACCCAGTGATACAGTGATGGGGATTATACCCTGCGGCAAACTCACAGGGCAGCTTTATCACCACATCTACTCTGGCAACATGATTGCAACAATGTCACATGCAACAATGTCACATGCAACATTACCTTTAAAGCCCTATATGGTAGTGGGCCAGGATACCTAAGAGACCGCATCACCCCAAGAACATCTGTCCGGCCCACCAGGGCGGATCGGAGAGGCTCCCTTGTTATTCCTTCGGCGAGAGAGGCGCGCCTCGCCTGTACTAGGAGGAGAGCCTTCTCCGTGTCCGCCCCGACCCTCTGGAACCTCCTGCCCACCGAACTGCGCCTTCAGAGAGAGCTCTTACCCTTCCGGAAGGGCATGAAAACCTGGCTGGCAGGACAGGTCTGGGGACCCGGGAACGTGGTTTCCCATACCAAGTGGCTTATATAAGGACTGCCTCCCTGGGATGGAATGTGGGAATACTGGTGTGCAGTTCTGTGTTGTTTTAACTTCTGATGACTTTTTAATTTTGACGTTTTTATTGATATTGAGTGTTTAGGTTTTATTTCTGTTTTTATCAGGATGTAAGCCGCTCAGAGTCGGGTCCTCCCGATTGGGGCGGGGTATCAAATTTAATAAATAATAATAAAATAATAATAATAACATTCGCTTGTTCCTCTGCCAATGTGATATATGCCATCCCTTACCAACAATGGCCCTCTGCTCTCTATATGGGGAAAATCGGGACAATCTCTGTGCAGAAGAATTAATGAACATAAATCAAACAATACACAGAAACCTATTTCAGAACATTTTAAACTATGTGGATACTCCTTAAAGGATTTGAAAGTTATGTTTCCTGGATAAGAAATGTCACAGAACAAGGATCGAAGAGAGGCAGGTAAAATAAAGAAATACAGTATATGTATGTGGATGCTGGATATAGATATCACAGCATTAAATATTAATTCAGGATTTTAAAGTCATTACCAAAAAAAGGGGGCAGAGTGTTTAAACTAGTGGGGCAGTATAGAAACTGAAATAATAAATAAATGACTACCAACAAAAAATGCTACAAAAATTATGTTGCTATCTACTGTTATCATCTATAGTCTGAGATTCCTTTACCTACTAATAATCGTCACTTTGTAGCAAACAAAACTTCAAATGAAAAGACCTGAATATCAAGCATGGTTCTTAAGTAATTACTAGGTATGAAATGCCATGTTGACTCACACAATTTGCAGCTTGTATCTTCTAATAAACCACTGTCATATTATCTTGGGGCCATGTATAAATGATTACATTATTTCACTCTTATCTCTGAGAAAGTGGTTTTGATCAATGAAAGCTCACATTAACATACAGTAAGGTAAAGGTAAAGGTTGCCCTTGCTCAAAAGCCAGTCATATCTGACTCTAGGGTTCAGTGCTCATCTCTTTTATAGCTAAGCAAACATTGTCTGTATCTGCATACATTTCCATGGAAATGTGGCAGGCAAGACTAGACACTGGAATGCACGGAAGGCTGTTACCTTTCCTGCCAAAGCGGGCCCTATTTATCTAAAATACTTGCAATTTCTTGCTTTTGAACTGCTAGGTTGGTAGGAGCTGGGAAAGAGACAGAAGCTCACTTTGTCATGCAGCACTGCTGACCGGCCAACCTTCTGATCATCAAGTTCAATTAAGCCACCACAGTCCCTTATAGTAGGTAGTCTTTAATGTGCCACCTTGTTTTCTTTATTTTTTATTTTTGTTTTGTTTTATTTCTTGTTTTATATGCCAATATGTTTTCATTGCAAAAAGACTCTGCTGTATTCTGGAAGTTAGCTATGCACAAATGCTTTTGTTGCTGTTTTTTTAATTGATGTTTAGAAATCCCTTTCCTTCCAATGCTGGAAGTATTCCTTTCTCCAATTTGGTCATTCTACACTTTTTAAAAAATTAGCATATTCCTAATCAGTGTTCTTACATTATCATTTTGGGTTTGGTTTTTTATTTTATTTCATTGCTTGGACATTTTTAATTTGTTTAAATAATAATAATAATCTTTTATGGGTGGGAGATAGAGGGCACGTGCATTATCCATGCATGCCCCAATGGGCTGTCTTGCTCCAGCTCAAAGGCGGAGAGAGGCCAGAGTGAGGGCAGGGCCCTTGGGAGCAAGCATTCCAAAACATGCAGAAACAGCTGGAGTGGTTGATGAGGAACAGCTGGACAGGGCTAGGTTTTGCACAGATAAGAGAGCAGGGGGAGGCTAGTGGGTCTGGCAATGTCACTAGTTGCAGACAGAGAAAATGTGTGGTAAGATGCAGAAGGCGACTGGGGAGTTGCTTTCTGTGCAACAGCAAAGGTCAAGGAATGCCAGTCTCTCTTCCTATCCAGCCTATCTGTTCACTGCAGACAGAAGCTGAAAGCTCAGACTCTCTCCTTCTCCTGTAGCATCCCTATATACCCATAGCACAAGACAGGCAAATGAGAAGGGCATCAAAGGAAAGGCTGGACAGGGAGGAGCTGGAGAACCTGTTTTTTCCTACCTGTTTATACAATCTCTCCTTGCAATGGCATGTCCCAGCAATAAGCTTGCTCCCCCTGCCTGCCTCCTAGAATTTGGGCTTGGGAGGAACTCTAGAGGAGATAAGTAGACCTCAAAGAGGCAGCAGGCACCCAAAGGACAGATGACTCAGACCTCTGAGACTGCGGGTTGTGGAGGAAGCCGCTGTGCCTTTGATAAAAGCTGTTGAAAGCAAGGAAAGTGACTCAGAGTCCATAGAGTCCATCTCAGGGGGGCCTGGTTCTGCCAGCATCCTGGGAGGGGGGAGTTGCAGGGTGTAATTGGGGAAAATATTTTCCTTTTGGTTACTCCCTCTGTTTGGTGGAGTATGAGGTAGAAAAAGCAACAACAGCCCAGAGAAACGTGAATAGGTCAGCTCAATCTGATCAGTTCCGACCTCTCCCTTTTGGGTTTCTTTTTCTGCACACAAACTTGCACTTTGTAAGATAAAAATCATTCTAGAAACATTTAAACTAGAAAAAGGTATCATTATTTATCTTTATTTACAGTTAAAATCTGTAGTGAGAAGGGGGGAATGGAGTATCCAGCCTGCAGAGTTCTTGGTGTTTGAAGGAGGGTCAGAGGAAGAAGATACTATCAACAAAGCAATAGAAGCAAGAAAAAAAAGTAGGAAGGAGGCAGGAAGCTTGCCACAAATGCCAGAACTCTACCAAGTTACTAGCAGTTACATTAAGCTGTAAAGCCCTCCTACTTATACCTGGTGCTAGTGCATGCAAGATTGCTATTATCTCAACAGTTTTTAGCATGCACATGCTTGTCTAAGGAATAAATATACAGTAAAGGTTTTTAGATAAAGGACACTGCAGACAATATATTGTTGTTGTTGTTTTGGTACTATCAAATTGCTTTGAACTTGTAGAAACCTTATGACTTAACAAGATCCAAAAGGTCTTAATATTAACAGTTCTGCTCAGGTTTTGGTAGCTCAAGGCTGTAGCTTCCTTCACTGACTCAGTTCATCTCATGTTAGTTTTTTTCCTGCTACCTTCAACTTCCACTGAGTCTTAACATCTCATGATACAATTCTCACAGTTTAGACCTTTTAGTGTGTAATGTTAGTTCAGGCTTCATTTGATCTAGAATGCATGGGTTTATCTTTCTGATGGTCCATGGCAGTGATGGTGGACCTTTTAGAGACCGAGTGTCCAAACTGCACCCCAAACCCAACATGGCAACAGGGGAGGAAGGAAACACTGCCATTGGGCTGCTGGCCAGAGGGGTGAGGTGAACTCTGTGCTGGTGGAGGGAGGAAGCACTGCCATTGGGCTGCTGGGCAGAGGGGTGGGGTGAACTCTGTGCTGGGGTGACTGCATTGGTGCCTACAGAGATGGTTCCAAGTGCTACCTCTGGCACATGTGCCATTGGTTCACCACCACTGGTCCATGATATCTGCAAAACTCTCCTCCAATACCACATTGTTGTCAGCTTTATCAGTTTCCACATCTATATATAGCAAAGATGAAAACTACAGTATGGATTATCTTTTCAGTGATACATCCTGACACTCAAGGATCTTTCTAGTTTCTTCATAAATGACCTTCTGAGAATCAGTCAGATTCAGATTTCTTGATTGCAGTATCTAATAAGATTGAAGATTGAACTAAGGTATAGAAAATCATTAACCATTTTGATTTCTTTGTTGTCACCATTAAAATTAATAACTGACTTAAATTTAACTAAATTTATGTGCTGACCTACCCCAGGGGGCACAGTCGCTACAGAGAGAGTTTATTCAAGGAGAGTCCAAATAGCAAAGTCCAAAGAGCAAGCCAAATTCTGGTTACCAGTAGTTCAAGCAAGTGTCTAGTCCAAAGGATGTCCAGGGGCATCGTCAAGGTTGGCAGAGAAGTAAGGGTCACAGCAGGCAGGTCAGGGACCAGGCAGTCATTCTGAAGAAGTATCCAAAGTCAAGCAGGACATCGGTTTTTGCACTGAAGAATTGTACCAATGCTGAAATGCTGCAACAAGCTTGCTTAAAAGCTTCCCAGCTAATCGCTATCAGCTGGGAGCCTTCTCTGGTAACTAGTTCTAGCTCGGTTGTGTCACAGGTGTAGCTCCTTTCTGAATCTTTTCCTGACTGAGGGCTGATCTCTGTCAGAGTCAGACTTCTGGTCTGACAGGTCATCTGCCTGGGGAAAGCAGGCTGAGATTCTTGGTTCAGGACATTCTCAGGTTCAGGTGCAGGCAGAACTGAGCTGGGCATAGGAAGTGCCTCCTGATCCAGGTCATTTTCAGAGTCTGACGAGGACTTGATCACAACAATTTAATAGCATCTTTAAACTTAATAAACTGGGCAAGATTGAGTCCCTCCTGGTTGCTGGGCATATACTGTTTTTAAGTGTGCTTTTAAAGTTTTTAAAGGCTTGCAGCAAAAGGGCAGAGTTTACATGTAAATAATAAATATACAAAATAAAATAGCTTTTAAAATTACAATTATAAATTTAAAGGTAGCATAGAATGGTGAGAGTGATGGGATTGGGGGTTTGTTTATTAATGTGTTTATTAGGGGGTATTTCACTATTGAAACCTGAAGAGAAATACAGGAATCTGAACCAAAGCAGTGTTATAGCAATTACACTTACCGTACTTGCCGGCGTATAAGATGCATCGAAATATAAGACACATCTTGTTTTTTATACACATTTTAAGGGAAAAAATATTTTTCTATGTTTTCCAAGAATTACCAAAATGATTTATTGTACTAATTTTATAGTTATTTATATCGACAAAAAATGTAACTAGGAAAACACTGCGGTTAGGTAAAGTGAAAGTCACCTGCTCAAAAGCCAGTTGTATCCAAATCTAGGGTTCAGTGCTCATCTCTGTTTAAAGCCAGAGAGCCAGTGCTGCCTGCAGATGTTTCCGTGGACATGTGGCAGACATGCCTCAACACCAGAGTGCATGGAACGCTGCTTACCTTCCTACCAAAGTGATCCCTATTTATCTACTTGCAATTTCTTGCTTTCAAACTGCTAGGTTGGCAGGAGCTAGGAGATGGGAGCACACTCCATCATAGAGTTACCTGGGAATAAAACTCCAACCTTCCAGTAGGTGAGTTCAGCATCTTAACCACTTGAACCACCATAATAGTTAGGTATCTTTTAATCTTCATCCTCAAAACCCTCCCAGGCTCAGGACCCTTTGTGACAGCCTGCAGGAGATGTTCTACAGGAGAGGGATGGGGAGCCCATCCCTCTCTCTTTCTCTCCCACTTCTTCCCCTACATGCAAGCATCTGTGTGCTCTCGCAGATGTGTGGATGCCAGCTCTCCAGGCATGAAACAAACTGGTTGAGGAGAAAGAGATTGAGAGAGGGAACAAAAAGTGTTAGGGGGGGATCGGCAGCAGCTGGAGCCAGTGAAGGGCAGCTTCAAAAAGACCGCTCTGCCCCCATCAATCCCCATGAACTGGGAAGAGGGTTTTCTTAAAAGCTGGCCTCCACTGGCTCGTGGCAATCAGTTGTGGCTGGAGCCAGGGGAAGAGCAACTTCAAAAAGACTGTTCTTCTGCCACTGATACCCATGAGCTGAGGATAAGTTTAAAAAAGAAATATGTCCTCCACCAGCTCATGGTGATCACCAGTAGCTGGAGACAGGTGGTGGGGTCTTTTAAACCTAAGAGAGGTAGGCTATCTGAATATAATTAACAGCAAACAAGATGTACTCCCTTTTTTTTGGGGGGGGGGGTGTATTTTAAGGGGGGGAAGCACATCTTGTATGCTGGCAAATACAATATATTCTGCCCCATAGTGGTTCGTGCACTCTCTGGGTAGTTCACATGTTAGTTAGCATTTTGCCCCTAAGATGCTGGGTACTCATTTTATTGACCTCAGAAGGATGGAAGGCTGAGTCAGCCTTGAGTCCTGGTCAGGATCAAACTCACAACCTTTTGGTTGCAGTACAGCAGCTTAACCACTGCGTCACCAGGGCTTTTTAATGCTTCTTAATGTTTAATTACATTACTGACTTTACATTTTCATGTCTATTAATCAGGAGTTGTTTCAAGTCATGGCTATTTTCTGCCAGTAATCTGGTGAAATCTGTGTACTGTACTTGAAATTTTTGATATTGCTTCCAACTTTTCCCCCTCCTTGTTCGTGTGTATCTTATCCAGGTTGATATACAATTTGTTCTGTATGTAGACTTCATATAAATAAAATATCTGCACAGTAAAAGGGTTTGCTGCAGTCTATAACGTACAAGCTAATGTTATTCTTAAATTCTTTGGTGTACTCCAGTAGTCAACATGTATTTGAAGCATGATCTATGGTGCTCTTTCTTTTTCTGAAGCTTGATTGAACATCTGGCATTTCTCATTCTAAATATGATAGAGATTTTTGTTGTAAAACTTTGAGCTTCACTTGTATAAGAAATCCCTGGATTAACTCTATAAACATTCCACATTTCCCCATGAAGAAAGACCCTTAGTTTTATGGGAGCCAGAACTGATCTCAGCTATTTTCTCTGTGTATAAAGATTGATTGAAGTCTCAGACATATTTGTTTGGTCTGTCAGTTTATGTAATGTTAGTAAGCCATTGTGTGGGGTGCAATAACTGTGTAGGACATAAACTGAAGCAAATGAACAGGTCTATTAAAAGCCTCAGCATAAGCCTAAATATTTATTCTGGAGATTTTGAAAATGTTTGGCCATGTGTTTAAAATACTTGTAACCTGACTTTCCTACCATAAGCGACCATCATGGTATAATAGTAGACAGTGTCATACACTAAATAAATAAATATTAGACAAGATTTTTTTTTTAAAAAAAAAAGATCAAGCAGTAATAAAACAAGTAAAGAGTAAGCACAAAACAATATAAAGCAACAAACTACAAAAGCTAAAGCCACAACAAAAGGGGGGGGGAGGAGGAGAGCTGAATGTCACCCACATATTGATGTTGTGTTCCAAACACCCAGGTTAACTCTCCGCATAGATTTCATATAGAAAAGAAAAAGTGTGGAAGACAATATAGACTTCCATAACAAACCAAAGGCCACAAGGCAAAACACCAGTCTTCCTGCATCACCTTCTGGTACATATAATAAAATCTAATATTACAGTTAGGAGGTACAGTAAAACTTTGAGATGCGAAATTCACTCATTCCTTCAGGTTTTTCGTATATTGAAAAATTTATGTCTTGAAACATGGTATTCCGACCCTCTGCGACCCCATGGACCATTGCCCACCAGGCACTTCTGTCCTCCACCATCCTCCTCAACTCGCTCAGTTCTGTGCCCATTGTCTCCACAATACCATCCAACCATCTCATTTTTGGCCGCCCCCTTTTTCTTTTGCCCCCCACCTTTCCCAGCATCAGGGCCTTCTCAAGCGAATCCTCTCTTCTCATTTGGTGTCCAAAGTACCTTAGCTTCATCTTTACAATTTGACTTTCTAAGGTGTGTGTGTGTGTGTGTGTGTGTGTGTGTGTGTTCAGAACTCTTCATAAAGTGCACTTTGGACTTTTTTGCTGGGTTATGGGCACTTTGAAAAGATGAAATATTTTTAGTTGGCTTTTGTCTGAGCTCTGGAAGTGTATTTTGATTTTCAATGCATATTCGGTACATTTCCAACACCGCCATCTAGTGGCCACCTCTGGTAATTGCAGGAAAAGTTAATAAAATTGTTGGCACATCTCAATCCAGCACGGTCTTGGGACCATCATGGTCGTTGTCCCAAGTATAACCTGTGACCCCTTTTGGAGGCTCATTTTTGGGACTAAAAACTCGGCTTATACTCGAGTATATGCAGTACTTTTTCCCTGGTAACCAGCCATACCCACCTCCAATCCTCTCTCTCTCCCACATGGTCTTTTCTTCCTCATATTCATTCTCTATCATCTTATAGGAAGGATGTCATTATCTGAAAGCAGAAGCTTGGAAAGGTTATTATTTTGAACTGGATCTCCCAGAGTTCTCCAATGAAACATGGCAATTGACTCTGCTGGTTTGTGGGATCTGGGAACTGTAATATAAAAATGTAATTTTTCCAGACCGGCTTGAAATAGTGCCCCCTTCTGTCCCATTCCTGCTAGGATGCAGAACCTCCCTGTTGGTTTTAAATAAAATCTGAATGCATATTTTCTCCCTTTAGAAAGGTATGCAGCCTATGGACACGAAACTATGAAATTGCCATTATGTTGATTAGAGCAAATCTAAAGACTTAAATCCACACAACTCTAATTATAGAAAGCTAATGAGTAATTAAAGATAAAAGGCATGTTGGAACAGACAGAGAATAGGAAACATTGTTCAAATACAGAGACAAATACTGTACACAGAAAACTGTTTACATGAGTTATTGTATGTCCGGCCATAGTCATTAGTGCCACAAAAACCTCAGCTTAGAAAATGACATGGTTTAGTTCCGTGTAAACATTGTCAAGATAAAGGAGATCTGACAGTCTTCCAAATGAATCCTTCTTCAATAAAACCGATCTTCCATTCTTCATGAAGTTCAGAAAGTTAAGAGGCAAAGGGTGCTAACAATTTGGCTGCTAGCCTCTCAACACCCTTAGGACCACACAGCACTGTCCCCAATTTTAAAAACTGGAAAAAGCAGGGGAGGCATAACGATATCTCCTGCATCCTCTAAGAGGGATAAAGAGGAAGTTGATCATATTTTGAAACCCTCCTTATCCCCTTAGGAGACCCTACATACTCCTTCTTCTTCTGTCATATCCAAATACAAATATTGGTGATCCTCATGACGGTCAGCTATGAAGACTGTCCTGAGAATATAATGCAGTGGCCTCCTGCATTGCAGCATGACACCTGTAACAGTGATCTAAATTTGACAAAGCTGCACAGCCATAAAGAGAGAGGAACTGCCGTTAAAACTATTGCCTTGGGCTTGATTATAATCATCATCATCTTAGAACTGCAGAGCTGAAAGGGATCCTAGCTCATCAAATCCAGCCTCATATCAGTTGTTTTTCCAACCTACTACCAAAGGTTTCAACTTTAAGATGTGAAAATTATTACTGTACTACATCATCTGTGATCTTACTTGCATTACAGCCCATAATTTTCTTAATCAACTTTTGCAATTCTGATAAATAACAATGTATATTGCAATACCACATCCTTTTTGCCAACATGTGTGGCTTCCATGTGATGTTAAAATTCTTCTTCTTCTTCTTCTTCTTCTTCTTCTTCTTCTTCTTCTTCTTCTTCTTCTTCTTCTTCTTCTTCTTCTTCTTCTTCTTCTTCTTCTTCTTCTTCTTCTTCTTCTTCTTCTTCTTCTTCTTCTTCTTCTTCTTCTTCTTCTTCTTCTTCTTCTTCTTCTTCTTCTTCTTCTTCTTCTTCTTCTTCTTCTTCTTCTTCTTCTTCTTCTTCTTCTTCTTCTTCTTCTTCTTCTTCTTCTTCTTCTTCTTCTTCTTCTTCTTCTTCTTCTTCTTCTTCTTCTTCTTCTTCTTCTTCTTCTTCTTCTTCTTCTTCTTCTTCTTCTTCTTCTTCTTCTTCTTCTTCTTCTTCTTCTTCTTCTTCTTCTTCTTCTTTATCCAAACCCAAACCCAAACCCAAACCTGAACCCGAATCTGAATCCAAATTTTGATGGTCATCATGGCAATCAGCCATGAAGACTGTCCTGAGAATATAATGTAGTGGTCTTTTATCTGCCTTTGGCATCCCAGTATGACACCCATACCACTGATCCAGATCCATGAGTTACTTTTTGGTCTTGAGCTCTTTTGGCATGCAAAGTCCTCCTCAGCCCCAGGCCAGTATTGATGAAGCTGCTGCCATCCATTCGTGTAATACGCCAGCTACGCCCACTCCTAGACCGGGATTCCTTGCTCATGATCACACATGCTTTGGTCACCTCCAGACTTGATTACTGTAATGCGCTCTACATGGGGCTGCCCTTGGTGACCATTCGGAGGCTGCAGCTGGTCCAGAATGCGGCTGCTCGGGTAGTGATGGGGTGCGGGCGTTATGCTCGTGCCTCACCACTGCTTCGGGAGCTGCACTGGTTGCCAGTATGTCTCCGGGTGCAATTCAAGGTGCTGGTTATTACCTTTAAAGCCCTACATGGTAGTGGGCCAGGATACTTAAGAGACCGCATCGTCCCAAGGACATCTGTCCGTCCCACCAGGGCGGATCGGAGAGGCTCTCTTATCATTCCATCGGCTAGAGAGGCGCATCTCTCTAGCACCAGAAAGAGGGCCTTCTCCGTGGCCGCCCCGGCCCTTTGGAACCTCCTGCCAACTGAGTTACGTCTACAGACAGAGCTCCTGTCCTTTCGGAAGGGCCTAAAAACCTGGCTGGCAGGGCAGGTGTGGGGCTCCAGGAATTTGGGGTCCCATGTTGGGTGGCTGATATGATGGGACAGCCACCCCTCCCTCACTCTTTTAAACTTTTAAAATCTTTTTAAACCTTTTAACCTTTTTAAATCTTTTAGATTTTTGGAAATTCAGCGTTTAATTCTTTTTTAATTGACTTTTAAGTAATTTATGAACCTTAAGGTTTTAATTTATGAATTTCTGTAAGCCGCCTAGAGTCAGGTTCGCCTGATTGGGGCGGGATAATAAATCTAAATAAATAAATAAATAAATAAATAAATAAATGATGGATTCAAGAGAGATTTAATCTACTTGGGGACTATTACCCTTCCCTGTGGACTTTGGTATCCAAGGCTGTTAGTCCTCATGATTGTCAAGTTAGTTAACCACTGCCTGACACTCAGTGTTGAGTCACTGGCAATATGATCTCCTCTGTTACCATAACAGGATAATCTGGCCAGACTGTTTATATTACAGAGTATGTTGGGGGTCTTTTCAGTCTTTAGAAATATAAGAAACAATGTTGGGGCTTGGTGGGGGAAAGGGTCACAGGAATGAGCTCAGGCATATCAGAAAACAAAACAAAATAAATAAAATAAAATAAAAAAACACTGTAGCACTTTAAAGACTAACTGTTATATTTTTTGGAATAGTAGCCTTGTTAGTCTGTGGTTCAGGCATATCAGAAAACAAAACAAAATAAACAAAATAAAATAAAAAGCACTGTATGAATGAGCTCAGTGCTGCAAGCTCCAGAAATGGGCCTGTTTAGCCCTCTGGAGATCATCCAGCCCCATCTGTAAGACACACATCATCACACAGTGAGCCAGAAAGGCTAAAATTCTAATCTATAGGCGCTGCCTGGAAGCCTACCCTAAAGAGCAACAACACTGTAAAACAACCAGGAGTTAGAGGAAAAAATAGTGAGCCTAAGGGTAGACAACAGATGACTCAGACATTTAAAAGCAACTACAATAATATAAACAGTGTAAAAACTGGCTACCAGCCAGTGGTTCCTTTCAGGATATGGTTTTGTGTTTGCCATGGGGAGTTTATCTTATCTAATATGGAGAACCTGAGGTTTCTAATTTTCCAGTCTACTGTGATTCTAAAGTAATATGAAGAAAACAAGGGCTGAAGGGCAGCCTTCCATCATTTTTCACATCCACTTATATTTTTGATGTATCAGGAAAAACTTATTTACAGTTAAAGCAGTACCACAATGGAACCAACTGCCTCGAGAGGAGAGAAGCACTCCAACAAGAGCGCTGGTGGTGCCATGGTAAAACTCCTGTACTGCAGCCAGAACATTGTGAGTTTGATCCTGATCGGGATTCAAGGTTGACTCAGCCTTCCATCCTTCTAAGGTCGGTAAAATGAGTACCCAGCATGTATGGGGCAAAATGCTAATTAACATGTAAACCACCTACAGAGTGCACTAAGCGCTATGGGGTGGGATATAAGTGTAACTGCTATAACACTGCTTTGATTCAGATTCCTGCATTGAGCAGAAGGTTTGACTCAATAGCCTAAAAGCCCACTTCCAACTCAGATATTCTGTGATTCTATGATATCTTGCCTGAGTAGGAGTATATACTCAAATATATACACATTTTGCAACCTTTCTTTTGTACCTTTACCATTGGCCTGTAAACAGTGATGGGATGACCCTGGTTCCAACCGGTTCCCCAGAACTGGTAGGAACAATCCCAGAGGGTTCCCCAGGAGGGTAATCCATTTTTGAGGCGTCCAGTTCCGAACGCCTCACTGAAAGAATTTTTTTAAAAAAATTGGATCCAAAATGGCTCCAATTTAGTGCGCATGCACAGAAATCAATCTGATGCATGCGTGCTGCAATTGCAAATCACGCATGCATCAAATTGAGTTTCTGTACATGCGCACTAAGGCAGCCATTTGCTGCCTATTTTAGCCAGAGCCACACATTTTTGGAGCGGCTCTGGCAGCGCAGTGCCAGCCATTCGCCCGAGGGAGCAGCCCACAGGAAGAGCCACCTGCCAGCTATCACGGGAACTTGCTCACCCACCAGCGGTGCCACACGGGAAAGCCCTCGCCCATTGCCTGCTTCGAGTGCAGCGGCTGCTTCACCAGCAAGGCCGACCTCATGGCACACCGCTGGCTCCCCTTCCCTTGCTCTTGGTGCGGACGGGGCTTCTGCTCCAGGGAAAAGCTGTGGGAGCACCAAGCTTCCCATGGCCCCACGGAGAAGAGGCTGAAGGTCAAGGAGGAGCCATAAAGGGGGAGAAGAGTCAGGAGGCAGCAGAACTCAAGTGGAGCTGGGGGCGGGCGAGCGGGCAGGTGGGGGTCCCTCCTGAATGCCCTGATTTCCCCCTGGGAATTGTGCCCATTACAAGTGCTTGATTTGCAACTCATGCCCATGGCACCTCAGCAGCCCCGAGGGAGCTCGGCGGTAGCGGCCGCTTCCAAAGGTAAGTAAGTGGGGGTTTTGTGTTTGGGGTGGGTGGGTGGTTTATTTGTGTTTTCGGTGGCTGGGTGTATTTTTATTTAATTTTTATTTTATTTATTTCTTTATTTTATTTATGTAAGTTATTTATGGGTTTGTGTTGTGGTTATTTGGGTGGGTGGGTGGGTTGAGGTGTGTGTGTGTGTGTGTGTTTATTTTAATGTTATTTAATTTTATTATTATTTTATTTTTGGCCCCACCCACAATGTCATGACATCATGATGCTGGCTCCACCCACGGCATCATGACGTTAGCTCTGCCCCACTGTGATGACATCATGGTGGGGTAGAAAATTTTTTGTCACCCCATCGCTGCCTGTAAAGGTATCACCTGAGGATGGAGCCGAGAATTTGTTTAATGCCAATGCAGCTGCTTCTGGTTAAGTTTACTACAGAAGATCATATCATACAAAAGAAGGTTAAAATGAGTCAACCTGCCTGCTCTTTGATAGACTTTCAGTGACTGCAGTGGAGCCACTATCTTATTTTTCCACAAATTGTAATGATCCGAGAGGTTCTGTTTTCCTTAGCATTGTGGGTAAGAAAAACATACCACAGGATGACTACTGTGCTTATATGATGGTTATTATGGTTTGTTTTTAATCCACAATGCTATGACACTTCTAGACCACTGCAATTTTTTTTAAAGTATGAAGATGGCAAATATAAGAGTAACCACTGGTGACATAGAATTATATTTCTGGTTGGCATCTCTGTCAACAGTGAGCCCAGCTGGATGGTAAAGATCTCAGGCTTGTGATAATGGACACAACCAGACTTTGCACCTCAATGTTTTAAAATCTCAGCCAAGCTTTGCCTATAAAAATACATATTTATGTTTTAAAAGCTGTTCTTGGCCCCAGTACAAGTAAGGTGACCAGAAACTGTTCCAGTTTCAGACCCATTTTAAAAAAAGATCAGAGCAGAATTACAAAACATACCAATGAGCCATGTGGTAATTCTGAGTGATGCAAAAAGGACAGAAACATGACTCTTTTTGTAAAAGCGAGGAGGAGCAAAAGGAGATTTTCCAGCACAAAAATCATCAGAATTTTGGTAGTCCAGGGTCTTTTCACAGAGGGATTCCTCCTTTAGCACATGTGTTGCTGTTGCAGAAGAGATGGAGGAAACCAAATCTAATATAGGTGAGGCACTGTAAAGGTTGATTGTATCCATAGGCCTTGAGAGTGAAAAGAAAAGACGCCTGATCAGCTTTTTTAATCTGTAGAGAGGATTTTATGCTACATCTTTATTTTTCAAGAATTTTTACTCTGCATTCTGTCTCATAATGGCTCAAGGTGGCTAATATAAAATAATAGCAATACTGTCTGTACCATGATTTTTCAAAAATGCAACAATTTGAATACTGAGATTAACTTTACAACCAGCCATCCACGCCTGCAACAACTAAAATTCCAGCAACCATTCCAGAAAGGAGCGTAAAGAACAGGTTGGTTTTAATACAGGTACAGGCCCAATGGGCAAAAGAACCCTACTTTCCCCAATTCACTATAGGAATTCCACAATGCTCCAAATTTGCTCTATAGCAGTGGTTCTTAACCAGAGTTCGATTGAACCCCATAGGTTCAGTGAGTCAGTCTCAGGGGTTCAGCAGCGGTGTGTGTGTATCTCCGTTCCATTCACCAGGGTTGCCAGGTGCACTAATAAGAAACTCAAGGATATTGACAAATATTTATGGCAAATTCTAAAATTTGTTGCATAATTTATGGCAAAAAATGCCATACATGGCACAACCTGGCAGCCCTGCCATTCACCCCACTCGTATGATTCATGACGTCATGTGCCACACAGCCATCATTGACTGTTCACTTGGCCTTTATATCTGTGCTGCAGGGAACTTGGCACACTCAGTAGTAAATTTGTGACTGTCGTGATTACACATCATTTGTGATTTCCTTTTTAATATTCCAATCCCTTCGTACTATGTCGAACAAAAAAAAAAAAAAAGAAAATGGTCAGATGAATACATACAATATGGATTTACATGTATAATGGAATGTGATGGGAGTCAGCATCCTCAATGAATGATTTGCAATGCCAAGTTGAGCAATTCTAGTCTAGCACCAGCAAAACTAAGAGAATACTTCCTAAAGCTGCATGGAGATGAGAAATGCAAGAACACAATGCTTGCTGAATTCAAGGTGAAGAGAGCCAGATTCAATGAAAGGGCTACTCTGCCTATTCTTGGCTTTGTACCCATCAACAAACCTATCTTAACAGCATCATACGAAGTTGCATACCTGATCGCAGGGAAAACCACACACTATTGGTGAAATACTAATAAAACCAGCTGAGTTGAAGATCGCAAATATCATGCTGGGAAAAGCTGCTGAAAATAATTTGTCCCAAATTCCTCTTTCAAACAACACGGCAGAATAAATGACATGAGCAATGACACCTTGGCTTAAGTAGTTGCAGATCTGATTTCAAGCCCAGCAGAATTCAGCTTCCAACTCGATGAGACCACCAATGTTTCCAGTCCAAGCCAGCTTTTTGTATTTGTGCGCTATGTGAAAGACGGCATGATAAAGGAAGATTTTTTATTTTGTAAGCCTCTTGCAACAACAACTAAGGCAGCTAACATGAAGAAACCTGTGGATGACTTATTCACAGACAACAATCTTTTGTGGGACATGGTTTTTACAATTTGTTTGGATGGAACTCCAGCTGTGCTGGAATGAAACTCTGGTTTTAGTGCACTGGTGAAAGTTGATGCACCGCACATCATTGTTATGCACTGTGTTCTGCACAGCCACGTGTTGGCAACAAAAACCTTGCCTCCAAAACTGGCAGAAGTATTAAAAATTGTAGTGGAATGTGTGAACTATGTGCAAAGTAGTGTTCTGAAGCACCGTATCTTCAAAGAGCTGTGTAATGAAATGGGCTCTGAATTTGACATACTTCTGTACCATTCTAACATTCAGTGGTTATCTTGCGTAAAGGTGCTGAAACGTCTTCATGTCATGCATGTGGAATTAGCCCTGTTTTTGCGAGAGCACCAACGTGGTCATGCAGACTGCTTTGAAAATTCTCAGTTCTCATTTTGGCGAACATGGTCGATATCTCTGATGCTCTCAATCATCTCAATCAAAAGATGCAGGGGGTGGAGTCAACATTATCGAAGTGGTAGAAAACCTGAAGGCTTAAAAAAACTCAACCCCACAACAAACTACCATTATGGAAACAATGAACAGAAAATGATAACTTTGCAATTTCCCCCCTGCTGGACGACTGTGTAAGTAAAATCGAAAACATGTCTGGACTCGGAGACATTTCTGTACCAGGGAAACTGAAGCAAGCAATTGCTATGTACTTAGATGAGCTCACAAAATCTCTCAATGGATACTTTCCCTACCAGAGAGTCATATCCAGCATGGGTGAGACAGCCATTCATATTTAGTGTCACAACATGTTCAACATCAACTCTTCAGAACAACAACGCTCTCAACGTTTGGGTGTCACCAAATCGAACTGTACCCTCTTATCACTAAGAAAGCCTTTGACATATTCATACTGTTTGTTACAACGTATCTTTGTGAGCAATCTTTTTCAAGGATAGTAGACATAAAAATGAAGAAAATGAACAGACTTTGTTGTGAAAATGATATGAGAGTGGCACTTGCCAAGGTGAAGCCTTTCTGAGCTTGTCTCTGAAAGGCAACAGCAAAAGTCACATTGATTTTCAGTAAATATTTATTGAGTTATGTTTTTGTTTGCATGTGACATTCATGTTGGTTTTGTCTTTTCGACAAAGTGATTTTATGTGCAACTGATGCATGGTTCATTTTGTGCACCATATATATACTTTTTGTGCACCATATATATATATATTATTGCATGCATCTATGAAACTTGTGGGGTTCAGTACCTCTAACAAGGTTAAGAACCACTGTGCTATAGGGTTAAGAGGCTGCATCCACAGATGAGAGCAAGGTATGTGCAATAAACTACATGAGAGGGTGCTTGAAATCAGAAACCCTGTAGCATGGGAGGAAATAGGCTTCTTAACCTTGTTGGAGGTACTGAACCCAGCAAGTTTCATACATGCATTCACCAAACTTTTCATAGCTTCTGACAAAATTAAAACTTTTATCCAAAAGCCCTTGTAAAAGGACAGGCCTTTTCTGTGCTTCTGCCAACTGTTTTTCTCACAGCAAAGAGTCTTTCACAAGGACCTCTCTTTTCAACCATCACAGATGGTGAGATTCACATAAGAGCCTGGAAAAGCAACTTTCATGCACTACGAAATCCCCAGCAAGCACAGTCAGTGAAGATGGAAAGGTTTTCCTGTTTATCCCGGTCCTTTGCTGTTTTGGGCTATGAAGGTAACTCATAGCATGCCAAAGTGTGTCCAGATGGGCAAGCAGCCAATATGGTAGGTTTGAAAGAGGACATATGCTCCAGAAAGCAATTTATTATTTATTTATTTAGATTTATATCACCCCCCACTCGCCGTGGCGACTCAGGGCGGTTTACAATCAGGAGGAAAAAAACAAACAAAAACAAAACAACAATAACTCACACACAACACAAACAACTAAAATCCATTCCTCCTTCCGGCCAGAGGACGTTAGTCTTTTCCTTCCCTGGGCAGATAAGGCCCAGGATTAGGAAGTGGGAGCTTCCATCTAAAAACCTTAAAACTTTTTAAAAATTAAACATTAAAAACTGAGAAAGATTAAAAACAGATTAAAAACACACCAGATGCTACAGCTACTAGTTAAAAGTAGAAAAAGAGAGGGGCTCAGATCAACCAATGTGCTGGGGTCATTATACCTTCCATACCCCATATCTGTCCTGCCAGCCATGTTTTTAGATTCTTCCTAAAGGGCAGCAACTCTGACTGGAGACGTAGCTCCGTAGGCAGGAGGTTCCATAGGGCCGGAGCAGACACAGAGAAGGCCCTCCTTCTGGTGCCAGAGAGATGTGCCTCCCTGGCCAATGGAACAACTAGGGAGCCTCTCTGGTCTGCTCTGGTGGGACGGGCAGATGTTCTTGGGGTGAGGCGGTCTCTTAAGTATCCTGGCCCACTACCATGTAGGGCTTTAAAGGTAATAACCAGCACCTTGAATTGCACCCGGAGGCAAAGCGGCAACCAGTGCAGCTCCCGAAGTAGAGGCGAGGAATGTGCATGCTGCCCACACCCCATCACAACCCGGGCAGCCACATTCTGGACCAGTTGGAGCCTCCGAATGGTCATCAAGGGCAGCCCCATGTAGAACGCATTACAGTAATCAAGTCTGGAGGTGACCAGAGCGTGTGTGATCATGAGCGAGGAGTCCCAATCTAGGAGTGGGCGTAACTGGCGGATCACACGAAGTTGTGCAAAAGCCCTCCTAGCCACGACTGCCACCTGGTCTTCGAGAAGCAGTCGCGAGTCCAGGAGGACCCCCAGATTACGTACAGGGTCTGTTTGTGGCAAAACCGCCCCATCCAGAACCAAAGATGGTAACTCCCGAGATGACACAGGACCCCCGACCCACAGCCACTCAGTCTTGCCGGGATTCAGCTGAAGCCCATTGTCCCCCATCCAGACCCTCACAGCCTCCAGGTACCTGGAAAGGATTTCCACTGCATCACTAGGGTCCCCACGGGCCGAGATATATAACTGGGTATCATCTGCATATTGATGATACCTCACCCCGTGGGACCGGATGATCTCATCCAGTGGTTTCATGTAGATGTTAAATAGGAGAGGTAAGAGTACCGAGCCCTGAGGCACCCCATAACAAAGGGCCTTGGGCTGGACACCTCGCCCTCCAACCACACCGACTGGGTCCAGCCCCTCAGAAATGAGGAAAACCAGGACAACACAGTGCCCTGGATCCCCAATCCTTGGAGCCTTTCCAGAAGGATACCATGGTTGATTGTATCAAATGCCGCTGAGAGGTCAAGAAGAGCCAGGACAGATGGATGACCGCCATCCTGCTCTTGCCAGAGATCATCCACTAGTGCGACCAATGCAGTTTTGGTGCCATATCCGGGCCTGAATCCTAACTAGCAAGGGTCTAGATAATCCGCTTCATCCAGGACACCCTGTAATTGTTGCGCCACTGCCTTTTCCAAAACCTTGCCCAAAAAAGGCAGGTTGGACACAGGCCGGTAGTTGGTAAGCACTGCAGGGTTGAGCGATGGTTTTCTCAGGAGGGGGCACACCAGAGCATGTAATGATGAATTTATAATAGCTTCGACCCAACTGCCTGTCACCGCCCTGGAAGTTTTAACCAACCAGGCGGGGCATGGATCTAATGCACAGGCAGTGGCACGAACAAATCCAAGGAGCCTGTCCACTTCCTCAGGGACAACTGGATCAAACCGATCCCAGGTAACCTGGCCAGACTATGCTTCAGGCAACCCCAGCTCTACATTATCCACGCCAGGATTAAACTTCGAGCGAATTTGAGCAATTTTCTCTGTCAGATAATCAGCAAAAGCCTCAGCAGATCCCTGCCAACCGGGGCCTGATCCCCCTCTACCAAGGAGGGATCTGGTCACCCGAAACAAGGTCGCTGGGCGATTATCTGCAGAGGCAATAAGGGTGGTGAAATATTGACGTTTCACCACCTCTGTCGCCACAAGGTAGGCTTTAATAGCAGCTCTAACCTGTGTTCGATCAGACTCACTCTGGGTCTTCACCCAGTGGCGCTCTCGGCGTCTCTTTATCCGTTTGAGCTCCCTCAATTCTTCTGTAAACCATGGGGAGGCTAGTTGGCTACGGGTACGGAGAGGCCGTAGTGGCGTGATCACATCCAAGGCTGCCGTCACCCTCCCGTTCCAAAGGTTGACAAGCGCCTCAGGTGAATTGTGTTGCTGATCCAGAGGAACATCCCCCAGTTCCCTTTGGAATCTATCTGGATCCATCAGTCGCCGGGGATGGACCAATCTAATGGGCCCGACCTCCCTGTGGTGAATCTCCGTCCCCAGAAAGTCCAGAGTCACCAGATAGTGATTTGACCATGGCACAGGTATAATGACTAATTTCTGCAATTTGAGATCACTCTGCCACCGCTCCGACAAGAAAATGAGATCCGGAGTGTGGCCACTGCTCCTGGTTGGGTCCTGAATTACCTGAGTCAGGCCCATAGCTGCCATGGAAACCATGAACTCCTGTGCTACCCCAGAGCCAGCCCCCAATGAAGGCAAATTGAAGTCTCCCAGGACCATAAGTCCAGGGAGCTCCAACGTCACCATGGAGATGGCCTCAAGGAGCTCAGGTAGAGAATCTGCTACTCTGCAGAGAGGCAGGTACAAGAGCAAGATTCCCTGCTGACCCTTAGGGCCCAAACGCAGAAGCAGAGCCTCACAACCCAGGACTTGCGGAGCCGTGGCTCTGGCAACTCCCAGGGACTCATTGGCTATAATGGCGACGCCACCACCCCTCCCCTTCTCCCTAGGCTGGTGCCAGATACCGAACCCGGCTGGACATAATTCAGATAGAGGTAAGCCATCCTCTGGTCTCAGCCAGGTTTCGGTGATGCATGCCAGGTCAGCCCGCTCCCCCAAAATAGAATCGGCAAGCAGGGAGGCCTTGTTGCAGACTGACCTGGCATTCATCAGCAGCAGCCTAAGGGAGGGGTCACTCTGGACAAGCTGCTCAGGAGCTAGAGTTGTAGCCGAGGGGCCAGAACATGAGACAGATATTAAACACCTGTCCCATGTTCCCTGAGTGCAGCCCGCCCTTCGATACCCGCCATACCTCCCCATGCCCATCACAACACCAATGTGGGCCCCAGGAACCCTACCACCAGCCCCCGACAGAGCGCTGCCTCCATTCCCTGGCTGGCAGGGTCTGCTGTCCTTCCCTCTCTGACCTTCCCAGTTTCCCTCCCCAGTCCTGACCCTACCTCCTTCACATATTTGGGGACTAGGAAAACGTCTCCTCCTTCCTTCTGACCCTGGTGTCTCTAATACCATTTTAAATGCTGGCTGGGAGGCCCCACAAATATGTCCATATGTCCATTTCCCTCTCCAGCCTAACCTACCCGAGAAGGGTTTTGCCACTAAGGCTGGTGCAAAGCCCCCCAACAATGTTCGACGGGGGGGGGCATGATGTTGCCCTTCTATCTCTGGTCGAGATGCCCAATTGAGCAATGTTTCTGCTCCAAGCCTGAAAAGGTGCAGGGAGCTCCATTGGCATCCGGCAAGATGGAGAGCTCCAGTGGCGTCCAGCATGGTGGGGGGCAGGGCAGCCTCGGCATTGCCCCCTTTGTATCTGGCTGCGATGTCCAGCTGAATGATGTTTCCACTCCCTGCCCGGAAATTGCAAAGGTGCTCCTTAAAACTGCCAACCTGATTCAGTGTGTATGTCCATGTGTGAATGAAAATTATATCAACACACTTATTTAATATATTCCAACAGAAATGTTCTAAAGATCAAACCTGCCTGTATACCTAGCACCAGGTCCACAGTGTTAGTAACTAAAATTTTGTTCTTATCAAGCAAGTGTGACAATTAAAATGTTTAAGAGTTGAACAAAAATGCAAAAGTCATAATAAGAGAGATGCCCTGGGCTATTGTATTCCAAGATGTAGACTCCAAGATGAGACTTACGGTCTGGAAAGTAGTTTATCTGCTTGCCTTGAAATTATAGCTTCAATTTGTGCAGCTCCAGCACCTAAAAATCTAGTGACTAATTTAATGGTTTTGGTAAATTCAAATTCTTGCATTATCCAGGACAATAAAACATCAAGTGTGGATACAGGCATCTTTCCCATTCCAAAAGAGAGATAACAGAATATTTATTGTGTAGAAATAAATCTACTACCGGTATTTTGTCTTTTTTTTTTAAAAAAAGAAGATGCTCCCCCTTCACTTTCTTTTGGCAAGAGCTATACCTCAGCTGGAAAAAAAGTCAGCTATTTTGCTTCGAAATCCTTTTCACTGAATAACATAGCTCACATCCTTGGTTAGGTAGGATAGTGTGACTGAGTAGAACTAACTTCTGCAGTGCCTCTTCATGGAGAACCTCAACTCCTAAACAGGCTTCTACCAGCTGTACCACACAAACCCAAGGATGGACCTAGGTCATATTAGAGATATGAGGTGCCCCCATATGACATCTCTCACCTCCCTCTTCCTCTTATTGTTTACATTACCTGAAACCCTTCTTTCATCATTGCAGGGCCATAGCCAGGGGCCCCGGAGGGGGGGGGCAAAGCCCTCCTGAGCTAACAGCCAGTCCCCGTCAACCCACCCAGTGATGCTAATATTATATATGTGAATGTGACATTGTTGCCCATCCTGAAATTTTTTTACCCTCCTGAAAAATCCCCCCCCCCCATCTAGAATTCTGGCTATGGACCTGCTTCATTGGTTCTCAATGGTGAGCATAGGGCAAAGCAAAA
Source organism: Furcifer pardalis (assembly GCA_030440675.1). Taxonomy (NCBI): domain Eukaryota; kingdom Metazoa; phylum Chordata; class Lepidosauria; order Squamata; family Chamaeleonidae; genus Furcifer; species Furcifer pardalis. The sequence goes on along the minus strand of CP126894.1, from coordinate 145,906,694 downwards.
TGCAATGACATCACCACACCTGTTTCAGTAATCTGTGGAACCGGGATACACAGAAAGAGCCTCTTTTTTTTAACCACAATTGGGCATGCCCTGGTAACTGCAACCTTGTGTTGCTGTCTAATCTTTCTCACACTAGGTCAGACAAAAGGAACTGCTGGATGAACTTGCCTAAAGGTGCCTTCATTTTGGCAGTCTCCCATTTGGTTTGGACACGGAAAAAAAAGAAGACTCTGTGAAACGGGACACCGAGAAGAAAACGGAGCAAGAAATAGGGAATGGTGGCTCTGTGTCTATTGTAAAACAGTTCTGCCCTAAGAAGACAGATCAAGTCAAACCTTATTTGGTGAGCTCTTAATTCCCATACTTTATAACTGCTAACTGCTTTAGGACTAGTGTTTAACACCAATATGCTCATCAGACAAATCAGTTTAATGGATGTTTTCATTTTCTTGCCACTATATCTAGTGTGCTCTAAGTTTTCAAAGACCATGGCATTAATGGCTGAATTAACATTTTACAGCTTCTGTGTTGCCTTTCTCCTCTATGATGTCTCCATGTTTGATAACATGAGTGTATAGATCTTCTTTTTACTCCCTGCTATCTCTGTAGGTATTGCATCCAATGTTTGACTAAAGCAGGGATTCTCAACCTGTGGCCCGTGGGCCAAATGCAGCCCATGACACGATTTCATGCGCCGCCCCTACCTCTACCACACCAGTAAGTGCCATGTGGTGGAGGAAGGGCAAAATGGCCATCCGGCCCCCAAAGCTGTCTGAGGGAGCATGACCCAGCCCCCAGCTTTAAAAGGTTGAGAATTCCTGGACTAAAGCCTACACTTTACAGTATTTCAAGTGAGTAAATTAAAACACTGCTTTCATACAGTTGCTGCTTTGTTGTCTGTGAGAGGCAAGGATACACATGGGAAAGAAGATTATTTAAAAAAAATGACACTTTCCATAAGAATCACTGACAACTCATACAGTGGAGAACAATCTTTCACTCACAGCCTCTTCTTGAATCATTCCTCGAGGGGAATGTTCTGGCTAATAGACATGAAGGACTTGTCATATTTTCCTAAAGAATTTAAAAATTACCTCAAAATCATCTGCCAACTACCCACAAAGTACATTAATCAAGATGTGCAAATTCTTACTAAATCTGAAGCATCTTCTCTCAGCTGTACTGGTTGTTACTATTCTTAATGGCAAATAATTCAAAGCAAATAATTAATTATACAGAATACCCCATTGTAATATCTATCATTCTATTTCACAAACCAAGCCAAAAATCTCTATTTAAATATTTTTCTTGTCATTAGATAAAGGCTAATAACATTTTTGCTTGATGAATGCCTCTTGATTTCTTGATTTCTGCATGTTAAATGTATCAACCACACATTTTTAGAGAGGGAGGAAGAAAATTATATTGCTTTAGACAATTGAACTCTTACAAACAGATATCAGAAATCTTGTCATGATTAAATATGAACATCAAATATGAATAAAACGGGTGGACAAACTTCATAATACTGTATGACTATTATTAATATCCCTTCTATACTTTCTAACGTTCCTAGTGTCTTCATTAAAAATGTTTAAAAAATGAAGGGTAATTGTAAAAAGATTGTGTTGATTAAAGAGCACAAATTGTGCCTTTGTGATTTGGGGTGCTGATGGTTGATCTTGCCCATGCCCAAAATGCTTTGCATCCTTTCACACAAACTGTGTATATTTATGGGTGAGAATGATAAAGCAATTTCTCTGGCAAAAATAACTAGGAAGAGGTGGTAACACTAATTCAACACAAACATGATTGAACTCATAGAGATTCAAACCCAGAATTTTATGAGCTGACCGCTGGGATTTTACAATCTCAAATTCTTTCCAATTCAAATATGAAAAAATGTTAATGTGGTTGATGTTTTATTTGAAAAAACCACCAAAACGAATGCCTCTCTCTCTCTCTTTTTTTATTTTCTGGTTGTGAAGCTTTGCTGTTAGTTCATAATCACAATCAGGTCAAATTCCGTGGGAGCCATCCTTATAGAAACTGACTAAAATGAAATTCTTGGACCACCCTACTGAATGTATGACAGTCATTTGAATCCTCATGGGTGAAGCTCACAATTACAAAAAGCTTACAAAGAGTACATACATGTTTGCTTGTCTCTTTCGTGACCTCCCATATTCTACCCTTATGAGGTATCTTCATAAGACTGGTGAACAAAGGTATGGTTGGAGTTCCAAAACCCTTCCACATATATTTGTTTTCAACATATTTTTGTAAAAAATGCATGGCTGTGAACTTACAAGTAGTAACTCTCCAGTGTGTTCTGAATAAGTCCATCTCCACTTCTCTTCCCATCAAATTAATTGGGATATTTTAAATCACATCAAGAAAGAATGAAGGATCTGACCATCCCCACATAACCTCATCTCCCTGGCCATATGAATTTCTTACAAAGTAGTCAGACACAGAACAGGAATAAACCTGGTTCTTTCCAAAGTTCAATATAGATCACCCTGCATTGCAAATTGTGCACCACAGTAGAAGTTTGCTTTAGAAGCCCTCTAACATTCTTTCTAGTTTTATAATTCTGTGTTATTACCTCCTCTCCTTATACAATGCCTTTCTTGGTCAGGTCATGCTCCAAATGGTATTTCAAACCAATATGTTTGGTGCATAAATTCATCTTCTAATTCATCTTCTAATTCATCTTCTAATTCATCTTCTAAGAAGCAAAGGTTTCATTGAAGTTTTCACTGTTATTTGGCAATTAGCTCTTTGGCAATTAGCCTTGCACTCCCTTTCCCCTTCTGCACTTTGTTTAAGCTTCAACACCCACTTGGACCAAAGGGCTTTCTTGCCTGGTGGTAGCTGAGTCCCGTGTCCATGTCTCATTCTTGTTTAGTGCTTCTAACTTTTCCTTTGCATCTTTTCTCCATCTGACAGCTCCATCTGCTGCCATTTGCTCCATCTCCTCCCAGGTCCCTGTCCTGTTTATCAGTGATGTCCTTGTGAGGTAAGACAGGCAAGGAGCTGGCACATGTTTTTTGGGACACAATGAACATGTGGTGGCTGGCTCTGAGACATCTTGTGGCATAAATGCCTCTTCCAGTTCAACAACCACAGCCACTATCCCCTTCTCATTGGTGTTCTGTTCACAGCTTGTATTTCATCACCTTCCTGCTTTATATCTGTCTCAGGTTGTGGAGGGGTTGGCACAGCTGCATCTAGGAGACATTCAATATACTTATCTTCTTCTGCAGAGGTATCTAACACAGTTTCTCTGTTGTCAGCTTTCCTTTGTTCATTAATATAAACCACATGTCTTAAGCTGATTTCAGCTTTTTAAAAAAGTTCATCACTGCTAGGGGCACAGCCAAGCAAAACAGTCTGTTCAGCTTGTTCCTTATCTATTTTGGTATAGAACCATATGTCAGACTTCCAAAAACTCTGAGTGTCTTCTGCACTTAGCACTTTGCCATGCTCAAACAGTGCTTTTGTGTTGCCTTTGATTAGTGATCTGTTCTAGAGATACATTGCTGTCATGATTGCCTTGCACACACACACACACAGATTGCTGGGCAACTTTTCATCCCCATGCATGCATCTTGTCATCTGCAAAAGAGATCTCAGCTTCCTTCCATCTATTCCATTATGCTCAGGAGTGCGTGGAACAGTTCTCCTGTGCAAAATGTCTTCTTCCTCTAGGAAAGTTTATGTCTGCTGTGAGAGCTACTCAGCACCACTGTGCATCTGCCGTGCTCTGGGTTTCTTTCAAATTTGTTGCTCAACATGGCTACTGGTTCTTCAGCATATCATGTGACTCACTTTTCTCCTTCAGCAGGTAAATGACACAGTACCTCAAAAAATTGTTCTGAAACCTCTCCTGAAAATATATAAGAATACTGTGCAAAAGTCTTAGGCCATCACCAGCTGGTTTGAGGAAAATTCAATTATTAATGGGGGGGGGGGGATAATTTATCTCCTGAGCCATCTAGACACATCAAACCTCCTCTAAATTTTGGAGCAACATCATTGTATCTTTAGATGCTGGAGAACACTGTAAGGATTTACATTGGATTTGGAGATGATCAGACTGTTTTGCTGTGACCTGTTACTATGCTACTTCTTTATTTCCTGTCAGTGCTATTTCATGCTCAGTAAGATAGCCCACTATTTTAATGAGCAATCCATTATAAAAAGTTTTCTTTTCTTTTTGCAAATCTGAATCTGCCAGAGTCTGTACATTGCTGGATCTCCCCAGAAAACTGGGAATGTTGGGAGGGAAGAATCTGCCAGACTTGGATCACAATGTGCTGTTTCACAATTATCTAGAGACAGGCTTGTGGAGAGAGGGTTCTTGCTCTTGCTGTCCAGATGTTTCATGTACAGGAAACCACCCATCCAAACTTTCCCCAATTCATGGCCTCATCTGGCCTCATGCAGCGTTTGACTCATCCCGTTGAAAGGTGTCCAGGCCATTTACAGTCTCAGCTTTTTAAAGATAAGCAAATCTTTTCCTTGAATATTTTTCTGGCACTATTCCTTGGAAGAAAACTTTTTTAAAACAAAATTGTTGTGTTTCATATGGTTTATTACTATTCATTTGTTCTGCTGTAGCTTAAAAACTTGCTTTATTAAAATAAAATGTTGGAATGGTATTTTAGGCTCAGAAACAGTGACTCACCCACAAGAATCATTATTAAATGTAACAGATGGTGATTGCTTGTGTCCAATTTTTTCAAATGAATATATTTGAAATATTTTATGTAGGACTACATTGTTGTGATGTATATATTAGGCTTATACAGAAGGTGCCAAAATGTCTACACATTTTAGGAAATGTTATCTACATATTACTTTCAAAGTTGAATTGAATTACAGTAGCTATGTGTAGTATGTCGTTCACTCAAAAGAATTAATGCTAGCATCACCATGAGACCAGCAGGACAGTCAAATAAATATGAAAGTTTACCTTGATGAGAATTTGCCAGGACAATGGATAGGATGAAGAAGTGTAGTTGAGTTCCCCCTATGTTCTCTTGACTTAACACACCTTGACTTCTACCTAGGGGGGAACTTAAAGGATGTGGTATACTGTAGGAAACCAGCTACACTACCTTTACTTCAGCAAGGAACAGAAACAGCATGCACAGTGATACAAATGGACACTTTGGTTAACATTGTTCCTGCAGTAGTTCTCCATGACCAGAAGTGTCTGGACACTGATGATAGCTACTTTGAGCACCTCTTGGAACTGCAAGAGTAAATTTTGACTTGTATTCATCTTTTGTTACTGGTATATTGAGCATTACAATTTTAATACAGTTTCCCTTCTGAAAATGTATATACGTTTTTGGCTCCCTCTGTATTATATGTATATTTATATAACAGACTGAAATGCTATGGTTTCCTGGAATATTTACAATCATCTATACTGCTTAGAGTGAAATCTCTGACTGTATCTTGACTGTGAAAATTATCAGGATTCCAATTGGGAGCTTTTTGAATTCAGGTGTAGGTCACGGAGTGCTGGCCCTGATTTTTCACATCCTTTGGGAAACCTTGCTTGGATGTTCCTATTTAAACCATGTAGCCACCACCACCACAAAGCACCCTCCTGATTTCCCTCTAAGAGCCATTGTAGACTCTGTCCGTCCGTCCTTCCATCCTTCTTTCCTTTCCCCCAGCTTCCATTTCAAAGAAGCTGGAATCTGCTGCCACCACAGTCACAGCCTCTACCTCTGCTGTGCTGTAGAACCATTCGGTTGCAGTCCCTGTTGCCACTGCTTCACGTGGTACCAAATTTTTAAAATTATGCTTTACTGTTATAATGTTACATCAGTTCTCTGCCATGACAGCTCACTGCTGAACTATCATAGTGCTACAATGGGGGGGGGGGGCATTTTCAGGCTGTGGGTAATCCTTCAAACTTTATGGGGCAAGAGGCACCATATACAATATGAAATGACACATGCATGCACACAGAAGAATACAAATGAATACAATTTTAAAAAATGACTCCTGCTGGGTCATTTAAAAGAAACTGCATTTTGGCAAGATAATGCATCCTCCAACTGTGTGTTGTGTATTCCTGAGTATTTGAATCGATTAACCTGGTAAAACTGACACAAATGTAGAACTCTTTGAAACTCAAGGTGCATCCTCAGTCATAGACTACTGACAGCTGCTGGTAGAAAAGCAGATGTTGCAGTGAAGTCCTTGCATAGTTTTTAAGGGCCAAAGGAGTCTTTCTTCAAGAGGGTAGAAAATGATTTTGGCTAAAGAGGTGGGGTATTGGGACTGAGTTAGAGACGTTTCACAGGGAAGTGAATGCACACAATGTTTTAAAATAACCAGCAACAACTCCCCCACCCCCTTCACATCTCTTGAAACAACAGGCATTATTCTAATGTTCCTACTAAACAAATCATGCAGTATTACAGATGGGTTTGTGTACATTTAGTTGCCAGAAAATCTTCTGAGTCACACCACTTTGCCTAATGCATCATCCTAATTTCTTCTTTTGAGAGTCTGGTATTGCACCCATTTGGATTTCAGACACATTTTACCTAATGTGTACATTGGGAACTGCCTAGACTATTAAACAAGACAGGGAAAGATTTTGGAAGGTAATGTTTCCTTCACTTTCAGGCAGTGCTATATAGCACTGTAAAAATGGACATGGCCAGTAAAAATGGACATGACCCTTCTCATGGAACAACTAGATACAGGTATGTAGCCAAGTTTCATGATTCAGTGTTTTCAAATCCAAATGGTTGTGACTCATAATACTTACCTCATAAGAAACAAAAGGCAAACATTATGAACCTGCTGCTCCAATTCTTTTGAGCAGTGGTTCACAACTTAAGGCCCACGGGCTGGATCCAGCCCACAGCACCAAATAATCCAGCCCCCAACCTCACTCCAGGCATCACCCTGAATCAGCCACAGACTCATTTACGGCATCGTAAGCATGTTTACTATAGTGGTAAATTAGTCCGCAGCCGTCATAAACACGATTACTAAAGTCAGAAATAAGTCCACAGCTGTTAGAAACATGTTTATGACAGGTGTGGAAGCGTTTTACGGCAGCATTTATGGTGGGGGAACCATCAGTCTGGTCTGCTCAAGTGTCTGATGGGGCATGGTCTGGCCCACTGCTAAAAAGGTTGAGAACCTCGGCTTTTGAGGCCCAGACTTTAACCTGAACGAAAGAAGAACTTGATTCCTCCCATCTTTGCCTCTATTCCTCCCCCCTCAACCTGAGGAAAGTTGGGGGAAGCCTACTCCTCACTAGAAACATGAACTTAACTCTTCTCATGAGTCGGCATAGTTGTTAAAACCATGGTGAGAAATGCCTCTGAGAGAAACCCAGTGAAAGTTACTCAGAAAATCATTCCTTCTTGTCACAATCCTCTGACTGATTACTGAATTCAATAACTTTTGCCATATGGAAAAATGAAAATATTAAAAAAAAACCTTTATGGATATTTAATTTGGGACATACAGAGGGAAATCACTCTCACCAGAGTATATTTAGAGACCCAGAATACTGGCTGCCAAGTACTCAGCATCAACAACTTCAACAAAGAGTAGGATTATGTTTTACCTCTATAACCAATACATCATTACGCTAGGAGAGGTACATAAGCAACTAGAAGGATACATCAAGACATGCACATGATGCTCCACCAATGTTAAAAATGACAAGACATGCAATGAAAATACTGTTGAAATAATAACAATCTTGCATGAGTTAATATGATGTGATTTTACAGAGTAATGTGAATGTCCTTTACTTGATTAATAATAGCTCTTTTCCCACCTCTGTCATTTAAAGCAAGTCCCATCACCTCTTCCTGATTACTTGATCCCTTTATTTATTGGTAGTCCTTTTCTTCCTCTGACTTTCAACTAAGCAGCAAGCATGGAGGATCTCCTCTGCATGCTGGAGTCCCCATTTCCTTCTATTTTTATTTCTGATTGTAACTACTACTACTACTACTACTACTACTACTACTTCTTCTTCTTCTTCTTCTTCTTCTTCTTCTGCCATATCCAATTCCAGATATTGGCGATCCTCATGGCAATCAGCCATGAAGACTATCCCATGAATATAATGCCATGGCCTTTCATCTACCTTCCACATTGCAACATGACACCTGTACCAGTGATCCAGCTACGCCAGTCACTTTCTGGTGCTGAGCCCTTTTGGCACGCAAAGTCCTCGTCAGCCCCAGGCCAACATGGATGAAGCTGCTGCCTTCCATCAAGATGGATTCAAGTGGGATTTAATCCAGTTGGAGACCATCACTTCAAATTGCAATTATAAGTAAAGTATAAATTGTAAGTAAATATACTCTTTTTCTATTTTAAATGCTTCTAGAGTATTTTTACCATTTGTTGTTCAGTCGCACAGTCGATTCCGACCCTCTGCGACCCCATGGACCGCCGTCCGCCAGGCACTCCTGTCCTCCACCATCCCCCTCAACTCGCCCAGCTCCGCGCCCATTGCCTCTACAACACCATCCAGCCATCTCATCTTGGGCCGTCCCCTTCTTCTTCTGCCCTCGACCCTTCCAAGCATCAAGGCTTTCTCAAGTGAATCCTCTCTTCTCATTTGATGTCCAAAGTACCTTAGCCTCATCTTCACTATTTGACCCTCCAATGAGCCGTCAGGTTTGATTTCCTCTAAGATTGACCTATTTGTTCTCCTTGCTGTCCAGGGGACTCTCAAAACTCTCCTCCAACACCACATCTCAAAGGCGTCTATTCTTCTGCGATCAGCTTTCCTAATGGTCCAGCTCTCACAACCATACATTGCCACAGGGAATACCATTGCTTTGACCACGCGAATTTTTGTTTTCAATATGATGTCTCTACTTTTCACTATGTTCCCCAGGTTTCTCATTGCTTGCCTCCCAAGAATCAGTCGCCTTTTTATTTCATGGCTGCAATCCCCATCTGCAGTGAGCTTAGATCCTAAGAAAGTAAAATCTGTCACTGCTTCTACTTCTTCCCCATCTATTTTCCACGGACTGATAGGGCCTGTTGCCATTATCTTGGTTTTCTTGATATTGAGTCTTAAGCCAGATTTTTCACTTTCTTCTTTCAACCTAATCAGGAGCTTCTTCAGGTCCTCCTCACTTTCAGCCATACAAAGTGGTAATCAATGTTGGGGGGCAAAAAGGAAGAGCTAATATCTCTATTTTTCTCTGTGTTGTTGCTGCTGTTGTTTTTCTACTTCACATTCTGCTAACTAAGAGGAATAATCACAATTCCCCAAGAAATATGAAGGCATATGAAGATTAAAAGACAAATGCCTTACACTATCATGTAAATGATGGCATTTGTCTTGTATGAAAGAACTCACACATGTCTCTAGCCAAGAGATCTGAACAGAATGCTGTTTTGTGAATGTACTGGGGATGTTATTTCATACATCACTACAAGCTACAGGTCCTCTTGAGTGCAACTAGCTTAGCACTGTCTCTAATGATTTGGCAGCAGCCATAGTAAAAACTGCACTCATGCACTCCCTGGTTGCAGTCCCAGTCAATTTGACCTGGCCTGCCAAAATATTTTTGCAAATGAATACTCACCGTATAATGCAACCTGAAAGCACCTGTAATTATATTTTCCACTTAAACTTATCTTTTTATAGCAAGAATTACTCTCTATGTTTGAACAATTGGACAAAGTGACATGTGGGGAGATGTCTTCTTCTTACCTTACTGATCTTATTACATGGTGAGTTCCATAAGATTAGTCCCTGAGGGAGGAAGAGGAGGAAGAGCAAATTGTATTTGCTCTGGACTCCAAGCATTGTTTGCTTTGTAAAATCACTTTCTTTTATTCCTCCATTAGACACAGGCAACCTACACACATGTAAGCAGCAACTTTGACGTCAGTGGCCCAGTTTAGAGCTCCTCTCCTCTGGTCTCATCCCTTCATATAGCTCCGAATTAATAAACATTAGGTTTCATGCTTCCTTTAATCTTCATTTCCAAGATGGTTGCTCCTGACCAACAGTGCAAAGGCAAGTAAAATACTAGATAATCCTGACAGAGTACAATGCTAACCCCACTTCTTCAACTGGTAGGAAGTTCTAAGGCTATCCCGTTCCATGCTCAGTTTTCCTGGTAAGGAGAAAAGACTGATATTTCTTTTGTTTTACAGTATGTTTGTTGATATATGTATAAGAAGAGCCAGGGACACAAGATAAAACACCCTTAAAGCAAAAAGAATACGTTGCTTTCTTCCAACTCATCCATTGTGTTTGCTTCCATCTACCAAATCTCAGCTTTGTTGCTTCTTTTTGTTGACTTCACAATGACATCTTTCTCCTTCTCTGTTGTTGTTGTTCAGTCGCACAGTCGATTCCGACCCTCTGCGACCCCATGGACCACTGTCCGCCAGGCACTCCTGTCCTCCACCATCCCCCTCAACTCGCTCAGGTCTGCGCCCACTGTCTCCACAATACCATCTAGCCATCTCATTTTGGGCCGCCCCCTTCTTCTTTTGCCCTCCACCTTTCCAAGCATCAAGGCTTTCTCAAGTGAATCTTCTCTTCTCATTTGATGTCCAAAGTACCTTAGCTTCATCTTTATTATTTGACCTTCTAAGGAGCAGTCAGGGTTGATTTCTTCTAAGATTGACCTATTTGTTCTCCTCGCTGTCCAGGGGACTCTCAAAACTCTCCTCCAACACCACATCTCAAAGGTGTCTATTCTTCTGCGCTCAGCTTTCCTAATGGTCCAGCTCTCACAACCATACATTGCCACCGGGAATACCATTGCTTTGACTAGACGAATCTTTGTTTGTAATTTGATGTCTCTACTTTTCATTATGCTCCCCAGGTTTCTCATCGCTTGCCTCCCAAGAATCAGTCGCCTTTTTATTTCATGGCTGCAATCACCATCTGCAGTGAGTTTGGATCCCAAGAAAGTAAAATCTGTCACTGCTTCTACTTCTTCCCCATCTATTTTCCAGGGACTGATAGGGCCTGTTGCCATTATCTTGGTTTTCTTGATATTGAGTCTCAAGCCAGCTTTTTCACTCTCTTCTTTCAACCTAATCAGGAGCTTCTTTAGGTCCTCCTTACTTTCTGCCATTAGGGTGGTATCATCTGCATATCTCAAATTGTTGATGTTTCTTCCAGCAATTTTGATCCCAAATTGTGATTCCTCCATCCCTGCATTGCGCATTATGTGTTCTGTGTTTAAATTGAATAAACAGGGTGACAAAATGCAGCCTTGTCTTACTCCTTTTCCTATTCCAAACCACTCCCTCATTCCATTTTCTGTCCTAACTGTGGCTTCTTGATTCATGTACAGATTTCTCATGAGGCATGTTCTGGTATTCCCATATCTTTGATTACTTGCCACATTTTGTTGTGGTCTACACAGTCAAAGGCCTTAATGTAATCAATGAAACAGAAGTAGACTTATTTCTGATATTCCTTTGTTTTTTCCATGATCCATCTTATGTTGGCAATGTGGTCTCTAGTCCCCCTGCCTCTTCTGAAACCCTCCTGCACTTCTGGTAATTCTCTCTCCACATACTGTTGCAGTCTATCCTGTATTATCTTGAGCATCACCTTGCTAGCGTGAGGGATGAGCACAATTGTTCAATAATTTGAACATTCTTTGGCATTACCTTTTTTGGGGAGTGGAACATATACTGATCTTTTCCAATCCTGTGGCCATTGTTGTGTTTTCCAAATCTGCTGGCATATAGAATGTAGTAATTTGATTCCAACATCTTGTAGGGCTTTGAAAAGTTCAACTTGGATACCATCAACTCCACTGGCTTTGTTGTTTGCAGTGCTTTTTAGGGCCTTTCTGACTTCACTCTCTAGGATGTCTGGCTCATGTTCAATGTTCTCATCATTGTGATTATCAGGGGTTTTGAGGTCCTTTTTGTAGAGTTCCTCTGTGTACTCTTTCCATCTTTTCTTAACCTCTTCTGCATCTGCTAACTCCTTGCCATCTTTGTCCTTTATCATTGTCATTTTTGCTTTAAATGTTCCCTTGAGTTCCCCAATTTTTTTGAAAAGCTCTCTAGTCCTACCCCTAATATTGTTTCCCTCTATTTCTTTGCACTGTTCATTCAGGTAGGTTTCCTTATCTCTCCTTGCTTTTCTTTGAAATTCTGTATTAAAGTGACTGTATTTTTTCCTTTCTCCTTGGCATTTTGCATTCCTTCTGTCCCCTGCTATTTTAAGAGCCTCATCGGACAACCACTTAGCTTTCTTACGCTTCTTTTCTTTTGGTATGTTTTTCCTTGCTGCCTCCTGCATGATGTCCCACATCTCTGTCCATAATTCTTCTGGCACTCTGTCTATCTGGTCCAATCCATTAAATCTGTTCCGCACCTCCTTCTCTAAGTACAGACACAATAATGGATTTCTTTCTGCATCCACACCATCCTGAGGATCGGTGCTGCATTTCTCTCTCTGATTCTGGTCACCAATGTCACATAAGCAAGCTTATTTACATGTTAATTTAAATTTATAATTATAATTGTGTGCTGTCAAGTCAATTCTGACTTTTTCTAGGTAGTGAATCATCAGAAGAGCATTTAGCGTTCCTTCCTTCTGGGGGGTGTCCTGGAATTGTGCAGCTTGCCTAAGGCCACACAGTTTGGTTCTACTCATAAAAGGCACAGTGGGGAAATCAAACTCCCAGTCTTTGGCTCTACAACCAGATACTGAACCCACAGAGCTACTCATTGAATTGATTTTAAAAATCTCCTTAGATGTTACCTGTTGCATACTGAATATCTCAACTCAGCATGCAACAGACTAAGCTCATAGAGGTTCCTTTACTTTGGCAAGTGACACCATTTGTATAAACACACAATAGGATTTCAGCCATTAGGTGTCAAGCCACTTCCACACAATCAGTGCTAGGTTTATAAGGCCCTCTCATCAGTTACCTTGCAATGACAGCCACCATGTGATGTGGCCAATGGGTACAAGGGACATAACCAGTATCCACATCACTGCCCCCTCCTTGCATAGTTGTTGAATTAATGAGTGGGTTCATTCACAACATCAAATGTATTATAATGGAGGTGATGAGTGTCATTGGCAAGTCTTATGGATGTTAGTTATCTACTTGTGTGTTTGGTTCATGGTTGTGAGCAATGTTGAGGGCCATGGTGGCTTAGTGGTTAAGATGTTGAGCTTTGCAACTGGAAGGTGAAAAGGTCAGCAGTTCAAGACCTGAGTGCTGCACAACAAAGTGAACGCCTGTTATCTATCCTAGCTCCTGCCAACTTAGCAGTTCGAAAGCAATAAATTACAAGTCGATAAATAGGTACCACTTTGGCAGGAAAGATAACAGCATTGTGTGCACTGCAGCATCTAGTCATGCCTGCCATATGACCATGGAAATATCTGCACATGCAGACAGTGCTGGCTGTTTTCTGTTAATGGAGATGAGCACTGTCTCCTGGAGTCAGACAAAACTGGCTTTTGAGCAAGATAGACCTTTAACTGTGAGCAGTGTAGCAATGGAGACCATTCATATGCTACAAGCTGGTAAGAACATTTATTAGGAAGAGGCTACATTGCTAACTCAACTAATGTGGTTTCTGAAGCCAAATATGACTATGACACACCAGGAGCTGGGGAGTAGTTTATGTGCGCTCAGCAAAACTTTGTCATCAAAACTGTAGAACTTGAGAAAGATTTATTGTAATTGTGGTGATAATGACCCACAAGAATCCTCCTAGCCACCATGGGTGAGCAAAAGGTTCCGCATTTTCAACATGTTTTGTTCATAGTGTCTTCTGTGAGACTCATTTTCCAATGTTTCACCACAGATATGAGTGGGTGGGCCTTGAGAAGGGGACATTTGTGTTTAGTGCAAAGAACTCTCATTCATATGGCTTCCAAATCGACTGCCTCAAGACCAAGCTTCACCTTTGAATTCTGAGACAGCCAAATAAGCAGTAGAGGAAAAAAGATTAAAAGCTTCAGAAGTTTTTTTTTTTGTAAGGGGTAGCCACAGAAAGAACTTAAAAGGGCATTCACCATAAGAGGAAAAATAAATCATGGTGACAAATGAAATGGGGGGGGGGGAGACCACAAAAACCCTAGAGAAAATAATCTATCCATTAATAAAATGTTAGAAATGAAACATAATTAGTCCACACTATAATAATGTTCTTTTGAACATTACTTCAAACATCATGATGGCCTTACATGGGATGTAGTGGAAATGATATGGGCAAATGAGCACAACCCAGGAACTCCTCAAGACAGCAGCTGCTCTCCTTCAAGAAGGCTTCTTTGCTCAGGAAGCAACTCTGAGAGAAAAATGAGAACTACCTCTGTCTTTCCTGTTTGTAGGCAGGAGGAGAAATGATGGGAAAGCAAGCATCAGAAGAGGAGGCACCTCTGCCTCTCAGAGAACAGCAATATAATCATGAGCAGATGTGAAACATGAATCCATTGAATATCTGCTCTGTCTGAGCCATTATAATGAAGGCTGCATATCCTCAGATTAGGTCAACAGCAAATCCGTTATATGGAAAATGTTGGCTGTATTTTTAAAAATGTGTATGTGTGATTATTTAATGATCAAGCTGCTAGCTATATCACACCAGAGAAGCTGGGGCACTTCTTTCCCTTGTAATCAATGTCTAAGTTACCAATTTGTGTATGAAAGCAAGATGATCCATCACAGAAGGCATGCAGTTAATGATGGAGAATAGAATAATGGTGGTGGAGGTTATGGGCAAGCCTGGAATTAATATCAAGGATCAATGAATGACAGTCATCTGTAGGTTAGAGGTAAATGCAAGATGGACCCTAGTAAGTTATTAAGGGGGGATCTGGCACTGTCTAGTAGATACTTGGTGAATTGTGAGTGGATCAGGCAAAATCCAGAGTTGGCTGGTATTCAGAATTCAGTGTTGTTTCCATGGCAGAACACAATTTGCTAGCATGAGCAGGAAAATGATGGCTGTTAGACAAGCCTAGCACAATTCTTTTCCCCCACCCTCACCCCACAAAGCAATGCCTGATCTGACAGGCCTGATCTGAGAAGTATGGGGGCATGACTAGCATAGCTCCATAACACATCTGCCTCTAAACGGTACTAGTATTCCAATCTGGGCCACCACTCCTAACAATCATTCTCAGGTGAGATTATAAACTGACTCAGTGAAATCTCTCTTCAGATGGATCAGGAAGGGATACGAACTCATTCCCAGGCTGGAAACACTTCTATGGCAACAGTGCATAACAATAGCAATAACAATTACACAATATAAATCTAAATAAATAAATAAAAAATAAATAAATATATTGCCCCTTAGTGCTTTATTAACTTTCATCAAGACAGATTGGTCTTTTTAAATATATCATGTTTCATCACATAATCTGTACTAAATAGATCTACAAGAAAGACCTTTTATGACATTGCCATTTCATGAGTTGTGAATAGTGTCCACAAGGCACTTGCTGTGTGTAGCAGCTTTTGTTTTGTTTTTAACAGATAAAAAATGAAAATGAGGTCCTTTTTCCTCCTGTGGGAGGAATGAGAACATAACCAGAAATGACACTAGGTTGTTTACAGCTACAATTAATACAAGAGTTTATTTAAAATTAATACAAGGAATACAGAAAAATTCTAAATGTCTTTTGTTAATTCAGAAAGGATGAATCATGTTCAAGTTACCCTGGTAACATCAACCTTGTGTTGCCGGCGCCGGCTAATCTTTCTCATAATAGGTCATGCTAAAGGGACTGCAGAATGGATTCACAAAAAGGTGACTTCATTTTGACAGTTTCATGTCTCACCTACACACAGAGGAAGAAGAAACTGTTTACACAAGATATCTGTGGTATGCAAAATCAAAACCTGAGCAGACACTTAAAATATTATCTAGCACTACCTAAACTCCCTCCATCCCTGACTTTTAGAAGTAGGCCTAAAAGTTCTCAACTATATGATAGCAGCAAAGCTAACAAATTAAAATAAGATTAAAAACAGAAATTAAAACATTGTATCTACCTAATCCAGTGCAGTGATGCAAAAGGCTTGGTCCTATAGGTCCAGCAGAACCTTTGCCTAGATCGCAATGAGTCTATGCATTGTATATCCATGTCAGTGGTGGGCATCAGCAGGTCTGCCCCAGCATGCCAGAACCGGTAGCAGAAATTCTGGCTGCCCCCGCCCATCCAAGTTTTGAAATAAAGTAGTCCTAATTTGGGTGCAACGTAGGGCTTTCCCCCTGGCCACGTCCACCGTACCATGCCCACAGTGTGGTAGTAATTTTTTTGGAGCCCACCACTGATCTATGTCCATACTGACCCATTATTTTAGGCTCAAAGTCATTATGCCAGTACCATAATTGTTCAGTCGCACAGTCGATTCCGACCCTTCGCAACCCCATGGACCAGTGCCCTCCAGGCACCTCTGTCCTCCACCATCCTCCTCAACCTGCCCAGCTTTGTGCCTATTGCTTCTACAATACCATATAGTCATCTCATTCTGGGCTGCTCCCTTTCTCTTTTGCCCTCCACCTTTCCCAGCATGAAGGCTTTCTCAAGTGAATCCTTTCTTCTCATTTGACCCTGGCATTTTCTGCCCTATATGGGGACCAGACCTGCGTCCAAGCTTCCTTCTTGTCTCTCTCTCTCTCTCTCTCTCTCTCTTTTTTTTTTTGGTTGCTCCCTTTTAAGCTCTTTGTTCCTGACATCTAGGTATCTTTAGGATAGGATATGAGTAACAAAAAAGAAAAAGAAAGCTGGGACAAATAGCTCTACTGCATTTTGCCACTGGGACACCAACCAGCCAATGGGGTAGGGGGAAGAGTGTCATGGTTTGTTTGTTTTTTAAGCCATGATGCCAAAAAGTAAAAGTGACACATTCTGATCTCAGGGACTTTGGGTTTCTTCACAAATGTAGAAAATATAAGACCTACTAACTGTAGCCCTCAATTTTAACATACCCTGCTTTGATGCTTTTTCGATTCCCATAAGATCAGAAAATACCCTAGTAGAGATACTGTAGGTTTGTTTTTGTTTTTAAATATTCCCAAATAGGGGTTAATGAGCTATTATCCTTTGCTGTTACAGGATAGCAGGGTGTGCCGAGCCTAATTCTAAATCTTACTAATGTGCTTGCTTGCTATTGTTATGACTGTAATGCTTTTATTTATTGCAGTGCTTTGAATGGTGTTTACTCTCTAATTAGTTTTTAATCTGTATTTAATCTGTTTTTAACTCTTAAACTCATTTTAATGTGATTTCCTTGTCACCCTGAGTACTCTTTTTTTAGTGGAAAAAATGGGATGTAGTGGGGTGATTAAAAGCTAAATAGAGTACTTCAGCTCAACAGTGCTGGACTGTGAAGGGGAATATTCCAATGATGCATTTCAGTTGAATATTGGGCTTCACATGTTTTTATGTAGGTTCAGAAAATGGCTCTTGGAAGTTTTGGGGTGCCCCAAGGCCAGCCCTGAGAACTAATGGCCTTGGGTGCCAAAGTCCACAGGGAAGAGTGATGGTCCCCAGGTGGATTAAATCCCACTTGCGTCCATTGTGATGGAGGGCAGCAGCTTCATCAGTACTGGCCTGGGTACAAAGAGGTCTTTGTGTGCCAAAAGGGCTCAGGACCAGAAAGTGACTTGCGGAACTGGATCAGTGGTACGGGGTCATGCTGTGATGCAGAAGGCAGATGAAAGGCCACTACATTATATTCATAGGACAGTCTTCATGGCTGGTCACCATGAGGATCACCAATATTTGGATTCAGATACAGCAGCAGCAGAAGAAGAAGAAGATGAAGATGAAGAAGACAAAGAAGAAGGCCAGCCTTAGTTCTGTATGGTCCGTAACACACTCCAGGCATTTCTAGATGTGACTGACTCTCTGGATCCATTTTAATTGGGGTCTGGCCACTGACATAACCTTGATAGTTCTATACATCTCAGCATTTATCATGATGGTATCACAAAAAAGCCCTTGAAATTCAGAGTCCGGGAGAGTGCTTTTGGGGGTATTTCTCCCTTTTTCTTTAAGGACTAGGGATGGAAAGTGTTGCTTGGGAAGAGAATGTGACCGATTCAGCTGCAGGAAGCCTCTAGTGTCACTAAAGTTCAGTCTTCTCTCCCATGTTGTTTAACCTGTGTATAAAACACTAAATATGAGTGTGTTGTCATTGGTCTAAAACAATTCTTAACAAGTAGTTTCTCAATACAGACAAGTGTGGGAGGCCACCAGTTTTAGTTAGAGGTCACATTTTGCCTGAAGGAACAGGTTTACAGTTTAGGAATATCATTGGATCTCTCATTGTCCTGGAAGTACATGCAGCCTCTGTGATATGAAATGCCTTCCTTCAACTTCGGTTGATGACTCAGATGCAACCCTGTCCAGACAGCAATAGAGCTAGTGTACAGTATGTACATGAGTGGTGAACCTATGGAGTGCATGCCAGACAGGGCACTCAGAGCCCTCTCTGTGTGCATGTGCATAGTTAGCCCAGACAGAAATTTACAGTCAGGGTAGGCACATCAGAACTCAAGTGATAACTTCAAAAGATCTAGCTCAGAAGATATATACTGCTGTACCACCACCACCGCCCCCCCCCCAGCCCAGCAGTCCAATGAGAGTGCTTCCTTCCTCCCCATAGCACAGAGTTCACCTTGCCCGACTGTGGCACAGATAAAAGCCTGTTGAGTTTGGGCACTCAGTCTTTAAAAGGTTCACCATTACTGGTATAATAGTGTATCTCTTCTGAGCTACACTATGTGCCTACCCTGACTGTAAATTTGTGTCTAGCCTCAATTCAAAGTATTGCTTTTAACAGGTTTTAAAGCCTTTTATCTTATAGTATAAACCATAGTGTTTCATGCATATGCATTTTCTGTCCATGCATGATACACCAGAGATTTTTCCACCGTGTGGAATAAAGATCTGGTCAGACTGATATTCAATAATAAATATCAGCTCATTATAAAATAACAATTTAGTTAGATTTTTGTAATCTACCTGACGTAGACATTTAAAGATGTCTCAAAATAACAATCAACATGGATCTGTAACATGAATGGATGTTTGCATGTGTTTTGCATCTTACAATTTTTCACAACAAATTACAGTTTCTTTAAAATAAAACATGTCAAGTCAGTGACCCCTTGATACAAATTTCCTGGGAGAGGCAGGGGCCACCTAATGGTGTGCTCTAAAAACCAGATGCAGCTGTGGACCAGATGCTGCCTAGTTGTATGTTTATTAATAATTGTGTGCTGTCAAGGCAATTCTGATTTATGACAACCCTTTCAAAGGTTCGCTAGCTAGAGAATACTCAGAAGTGGTTTATCATTCCCTTCTTCTGAGGGCATCCTGGGGTATACAGCTTGCCCAAGGCCACGTAAGCTGGCTCTTCTGGGATACTCAATGGGGAATTGAACTCCCAGTCTCTGGCTCTGCAACCAGATACTTAAACCACTGAGCAACCCAGCCTGCTAGTTGTATGTTTACAGAACACCATATGGACTCATGGGATGACTCATGATATGTCAGCACATGACTTGCCAGTTAAAATCTTTTCCTTCCCTCAGCTCACTGAGAAAGATTTGGGCCCAATATCCAAAGAGGTCAAGTTTAAAAAAGTCTTAGGAGGAAAGGTACCCTGTGTATCTTCAACATACAGTGATATGAACAAGTTACCTTGTGTATGCATGGTATGGAGCCGGATGTTAATGTAAAGTTAATGTAACACAATGAAACCATTCTTCCACATTCCATCTACTTTCATTTTGAAGGGCTTGAGATGAAACAAACTCTAACATTGTGCATTCAAGCTGTGTCAGATCCACCCACGCTCCAATAACAACCATTTGGGAAAGCTGCTATTGGGAAAAAGAATAATGTAAGCCAAATAATAGCTGTAACTGTTTATAAAGCATTTGCGGATCTCCAGTATGTCTGCAAACTGACAGAAGAATGCTGTTGAGCACACACGCACGCACGCACGCACACGCGCGCACACACACGCGTGCGCACAAAAGTGGAATAGTTTCTTTTCCTTTGTTCCTGAAAGGGAGGTTAATCTCCATGTCAGAAAACTAATACGTGAAGTGGCCTTCACATGGATCTGATGCGATAAACAAAACAGTAGTTATTTTAACTCATGTAACTTTTATTTTGGAAACAAGTAATGTCTAGACAACCAAAGAGTAATGCTGGAAAATGTAACTAAGGTATTATTGAAACAATTTGCAATGGTTGTGAGAAAATTGTACATTCTACACATCTGGTGTCATGCAAAAATTGTACATCTATCACATCTGTATGCACATCTGGACTCTTATGGACTTCAAGCAGGACACTTCTTCTTTCCTTCCTTTGCCCCTGTCATGAAATATGTTACTGCACTCAGAACTTCAGGAACTGAAAGAAAACCAACAATTTTGCACAGAGATCAAAAATATTCTTATGTTGAAAAAAGGCAGGAACCCTACTTTACTCTACCCAAACCTTATTTCTCTCTCTCTCACACACACACACACACGCACACGCACACGCACACCCACACGCACACGCACACGCACATGCACGCACACATGTGTGTATTTCCTATAAAGGGTCAAATATTTTGTGAGTTTTTATGAGTATGATATACAGTAAAACCTTGCATAAAGAGCACCTTCCTTAGAGACTAACTCGGTTAAAGAGCAGAATTTTCTCTGAATTCATGCCTCGCTTAACAACCAACCAAAAACTCACAACAACAAAATCAGGGTTTGCAATCCCCCCTCCACCAGAAGTAACAATTGGTCACTTACAATGGTGTTTTGCTTAAAGAGCAAATTCGTTTTAAAGAGCAATTCCGTGGAATGCATTATGCTCTTTAAGCAAGTACCATTGTACTTCAATTGCAAGCTATATATAGCTGTCATAGTAGCTCTTTACATGCGTATGAAAAAACGGCCCATGTTGAAAGACCCTGTGAGGCTATACCATTAGCTATTCCCTCAACAATTCACAACATTCTCCAGCCATGTTTTTGCTAACTACAATTTTTATTGGCTATTTGTTATATCATACAAAGCATTAATACACAGTGCAGCGCATACATGCTTCCCTGGATTCCACTTTTTTTTTTTTTACAACGACAGAGACGATAAAATGCTCCTCTCCCTTGGGAGACCTTTACAGATGACCCACTTTCTACCACCACACTTTGCCAGTCTAATATTTGCACACAGGATTCTGGAGTCTTTAATTCTTTCTGAGCTGCTCCATGTGAGCAGTGCCATATCGCAGTGTGGAAGTAGGAACTAGTGCTTCAATCACTTTTTACAGCTTTATTTTCCTGTATACTGGCTGTACAAGGAGAGGAAAATGGAAGCAAAATAAATAATGAAAATGAATGGAAACCCTGTTAAGGTGTTCAATACAAATGTTAGTAATAACCTGTGAACAATGGGAACAGACCAGCTGTGCCTCCTCCATTCAACATATATACTACAATGTATATCATTTTTAGTTTGAGGTTGTTGTTTGTGTTTGATATTGTGATGTTTTTATTGCTGACTGTGGTACACCTGATCTGGCAGAAGTAGCTTTCCTGTTCCCTTCTCTCACAGTAGCTCCTCCGGTTTCCTCAAAGTGCTGTGGGTCTCAAAACTACCAGAAGGACTGGAGAGCAAGTAGATACAAATGAGAAAATTTAATTAAATTAAAATTGTTTTGCAAGGAAAGGAAGAACCACCACAACCTGGGTATCTCACCTAATTTTGGGATATGCCTTCTTACTCCATATCTCTAGCACAATATCTGACTGCATATAGTTTTGAAAGTCTAAAGCAGGGGTGCCCAAGCTTTTTGGGCAGTGGGCCGATCATGTGGTTCAGGGATCCAGTCACTAAGGCCCGGGGGCTGGGAGTGGCCCCTGACGCCAATTCATCTGGCCCATGAAGCCCTTGTCACCCCTGGAAGCAGAAGTAAAATATGCCCATACGTGCACATTTTACTTCTGCTTCCAGGAGCAATGAGGGCTTTGCGGGCCAGATGAAATGGTGTCGAGGGCCAATGGTCATGGAGGCTGAAGAGGCCATGCCAGATGGACTGGCTGTGAAGGCGCACCTTGATAATATCCTCAAGGCTGCAGCAGTCCTTTGCAGTCTCGGTGTTAAATCCTGCATGCCTCATTTTATGTGTGCTGCAGGAGAGGGCTCCGTGATCATAGTGTGTGGGTCATTTCATGGCTAGCTGGGATAAACCTTAAACAAATTCATGCCAATGGAATTTTCCTGCTTCAAGAAAAAAATGTATTGTTGGATATGAGTTGCAACCAACAAGTGGTGCAGTGACCAACAGAAGAGAATAGTTATAAGTCTCTGAGAGTCCAACCCTTTCTTATCAACTGACACTCAGTCTCAATAACTTATTCTGAGACATTTGTGGGAGAAAGAATAAAAAACACATCTTTGCTTACAGTTTCTTGGAATTACAGATATTTGCATGCTGCTTTTTTCCCACTGTACACACGCTAACAACCAAATGAGCAGATCAACAGCAACAGGCAACTAACACCAGATGACAAAGAGAAAAAAAGAACACAGATCAGAAAGAGGTGGGGCTCTATTTAAATTCAGAGAATGGAACAATTGGTTAGTGATGGATAAACAGCCACCCTAACCCCGAAAAGTCCCTCCCCATCAATCAAACTACAGGCAGCGTGTGAGATTGGAAATAAAACCCCAGCAGTTAACAACAACATAAATACTGTTGGATTAAGAATTCCTTATCCCTTCCTACCAATGTCTAACACTTTAGACCACAGACACACACCTCTACTGCACAGCTAAAGGGAATTTTAACAGAAATTCAAAACTCTGCAACATGAACTGCTTTAGCTTTTAATAAAAGGAGACAAACCATTTATTCTTTGTCTCAGGATGTGTTCCTAGGTAAAATCTGATACAGTACTGTACTTGTACACCTACCTAACTTATGGACTTGTCTAAATCACATATCCTCTACTTTTGTACCACCTAGTCTAATGTAAAGATTTGGGTGAAGACTTCTTTGGAGGGTTTATTTGGGGGGCTTGTCTTAATACATGTACTTTTGAAGCATGGCTTTTATAGATTTCAAAGTGCCATAGTATTAAAAGGCATTTTAAAGAATGGTGTTGGTTTCTGTTTAGCCCCACACTCATTTTATCATTCCACTTAGGTTTTGTAGTGATATACTGTTTTATTATTTTCTTCTACTAGTAGCATAATTTAGCCTTTTTTTTCTTTGTTTAGGTCCTTGGTACCCTCAGATGAAGCACATTTTCACAATAAATTTGTAAACATCAACGGATAGACAAAGGGATAAAAATGAAATGACCACATAACATCAAAAGGATTCAAAGACAAACCTGCAGGCAAAAGAAAAGGGCACAGGGAGAAAGCAAAGTATTGTAGTGCTTTTGGGAGTAACAGTTTTACTTCAGTGTGAGCATTCATGGCTTAAAATCTACCTCTTCAAACACAGAAGTGCTATGAAATTTTGTCTTTTATTTTTCTTTCTTTTGACAACATGCTGAGAGAAAATAGCATAGCAATGTCATTGGAAAGCATAATCATATGCATGTTTTCTCAGAAGTAAACCCCACTGAAGTGGCATTTTGTAAGAGAGCAGAACATTACTTTGCAAAAGGGACATATTGTGAGATCCATTCTCAGCTTCTAGGTAGCTCTCATTACTAGGATTGCTTCACTGAAGCAAGTAGGCAATCCTGTTCCACATCATTAACATATAGGAGATACTTACAAGTTGTTAAGAAAAATACAGGGAAATACTCTTTGATACCCTCTTGTGGAACAGTTCTAGTATTTGTGACTTGCATAGATTTACAAAAATACTGTACCAACAAAATATCTCTGGTCATTTAGAGAGGGTTAGAACATTAAAAGTTTGTATAAATGCCTCTAAAATGTTGTTTTAAAGTAAATTTTTTAAATAGTCCAGAAACATTATTCATTACACTTTGTCACTACTTTTTACATTATTTTCCCTCTTTCATGTTTCTTGTTATTTATTTTATATATTTATTGTTTACAATAAATAAATACTTCTTATCATCAAAGAGGTAAATAGTTACAGTACTGTATATACGGTACAGTACCGCATATACTGAAATATAAGCCGACTCAAATATAAGCCAAGGTACCTAATTTTGACCTGAGGAACCAGGAAAATAGATTGGCCTGAATATAAGCTGAGGGTGGCAAATGCAGCAGCTCCTAGTGAGTTTCAATAATCAAAATACGGTACATGAAAATAAGATGCAGCAGAAAGTTTTCTCTCTTTTTGACCTCATTTTTAGGACTGAAAAACTAGGCTTATACTTGAGTATATACAGTAATTATATTACTTATAACTACTTCCTTCCAAGATCTGGATTTATTCTCAGCTAAAGTTTTCATTGCATTGTGGCCTAACTACAAAAATGAGAAAGAATCTTATCGCCCCTTAAAATCAAGCTTTATTTAACATACACTTTCATAAACAGCTGCCTACAGATCTTGTCATTATAAAAAAAAACCCTTTTATGACGGTATTATTATTATTATATTTGTAAATAGCGGTTTAATTAAGTGCAGAAGATTACAGTGCTATTGAAGAATACACAGAACAGATCCATAATGGGCCCTTAATAGATCACTCTGATCATATCAGCTCTTCACAGTTTTATTATCATCAGGAAATGGTTTTGGTTTACTTATTGTGGCGCAGTTAAATTCTTCTTACAAAGTACAGTGGCCCTGTTTTCCACATGGATTTAATGTGCATTTGGCATTCAAATTGCTACATATATAGAGTCTTCCCTTAAAAAAAATAAAAATAAAAGTTTTCTTAAAACAATTTAAATAATTACACAGTTGAGTGGAGCTTTCATTTTTAGCCAATAGATGATGTCATACTACGGATCTTATAATAAGCAAATAAAAGAGCACTATAGCAAAAGTCCATCCTTATATGGCTGATTTTGTCTATACAGTAATACCTCATATAACATTAGTATCGAATAACACTAAAATCGCATAACATTAAGGAATCTGGGGGGAAGAATTGCATCAGATAACATTAAGATCCTATGGGATGCTTCAGATAACAACCGCTAAAGCCTGTGTGGTTACAATGTATCTCTATGGATCCCATAGAGGATCAGATAACACTAAAAATCATATAACACCAAGACTTGTGGAACCAGGTTTTAGTGTTATATGAGGTTTTACTGTACAGTAAAACCTTGCATAAAGAGCACCTTACTTAGAGAATAACTTGCTTAAAGAGCAGAATTTTATCTGAATGGTCGCTTCCCTTAACAACTAAAACCAACCAAAAGCTCACATAACAAATAAATCAGGGTTTGCAACCCCCCTTGCCAGAAGTCACAATTGGTCACTTACAATGGTGTTTTGCTTAAAGAGCAAACTCACTTAAAGAGCAATCCTTTGGAATGCATTATGCTCTTTAAGCGAGGTACGACTGTACTTGGCTATTACCTGAAAGTGCCTGTAGCATACAAACAATCTCTCCAGTTTGAGTCCTGGGGTTTTTAATAGTCCCCCTCCTGGGAAACCACTGCATAATGTAATTTGATATTACAATTCTGGTTTCCCAGTTGTTTCCTGTTTGAACAGTGTGCAAAATTTTCATACACGTCTGCTTCTCTTGCCTATTCCCCAAACATTCATTTATCATTATATGACTAATTCAGATTTCAATGAGGTCTGATAAAGTTCACTTGGAAATTCCTATGGCTGCTTTCCTTGTCCAGCCACCCAACAAGTTGGGCCACAAGGCTTAACCTTGTCCAGAAAGCAACCAGACAATTGACTTTAGTTTTGCAAGTAAGAAAATGGATCGTTGTTGCAAATTTGCTTTCCATTCAGAAGGATTGTTCATGTGTATGATTGAGAAAAGGAGGTGGGGCAATTGGCTTGCTGAGGTTCATTGGCAATGCTGGTTTTTCAAGGGATACAATTATGGGGTCCCATTCAGCCTGGCACTGCTCTGGCGGTTTTCGTGGTGCTATGCTGGAGACAAGCAGGCCATACGTGGCTTTTCTTCCAAACCGCTGCTCTTTGATATTTGTGGTGGGAGCTTCCCTTTTGAAAATGTTCCTTTCCAGACTCCAATGAAATGAGAAGTGTTTCCCAGTGGTTTCCCACATCCTAAGACTCCTATGGTTGCAGGTTGACTGAGCACACTCACCAAGGAGTGAGGCCCACAGAGGTCAGTAACACACGCATTAGACTGCACTGTTTGGCATCTCTGACCTGCCTTGTACAAAATGACCAAAATGGGTTACCAATCAAAGGAACATCTTTGTTGTGGGGATGTAAATCCTCACTTCTGTCACTCCTGTGTAAGAGAACAAGAAGCCATGATTTGCTCCCTCAACTTTGGTCTTGAAGCAAGTTTTAGCATGTGTGAGAATGACCAGCTGCTTTTCTTCCCATGGAGATTGAAGAATTAGAAGGATTGGGTAGGTTGTGAGGTTGTGAGGTTGTTGTTGTTTTTGCGTAAGTTAGTTGCTTAGTTTCTCCTGGGGAGAGGACACCACTTTTGTGGAGATGTTTTGTGCAAGTTTCTTGACAGAAAGAAAAAAATGCCCCTTGTCTCACTCTCACACTGGAGGTGAGGGATCTCCCCTCATTCTGGTGTCTAGTAGTGCCAAAAGAGCTTAAATGTATAAGGATAGAGAATTTAGCCAGTATTCTTGTCATGCATGACTGTAGGGCATATCAATCCTAACTAGCAAGGTAATAGGTGAATGCTGGATTTAGTGGTTTTGCAGCAAAAAGCAGGACAGATTTCAAGCTTAGAATTACTGTATAAGAAAGTTCCTCAAGAACGCCCCCTTTATCTAAGCAGAACAGCCAAAAGGGTCAATCAGATCACAGGAAAACAATGTTTGCATACAAAGGCTGTGCTAAAAACTATTGATGAAGGCATAGCATTATTTGTGCTGAAAAGAACCATTTAGTCTAATCATTGGTTAAAATTATGAGGTTTTCACTCTCTCTACTATATGGTTGAGCAGGGAAACCCATGCAGCATATGCAGTGGTAGGCATAGGCCGGTTCGCCCGGGTTCTATAGAACCGGTGGTAAGAGTCCTGGGTGGTCTCCCGGGGCAGGTTTGTAACCTTCCCAGGAGACCACCCAGGGTGCTTACCTTTTTTTTTGAGGTGACCGGTCCCATCACCTCACCGGCTGCCCCACTTTGCAGCCCAAAATGGCTGCTGGTGAGTGCGCATATGTTAAAATGTCAATTGACGTATGCATGCCTCCAGTACTCAGCACACATGCGTCAATTGGTATTTTAACACATGCACATTCACCAGCAGCCATTTTGGGCTGCAGAGTCAGGCAGCCGGGGAGACCCTCAGCCGCCTCCTCAGAGGTGTGGCAGCGGCGGCGCTCCTTGCTTGAGTTGCCTGCCACCACCACCCTGCACTGCCATGCTGCCGGCACTCACCCTCAATGATGACGCCCACCACCGATACTCACCATTGCGTCAGGCCAGGCTGCTATGCACCACTTGGCTGGTCCAGGCCGGGCCACCACCGACCCAGGCTGCGCTGCCAAACTGGGCCACCTTGGGCTAGGCTGTGCTGCCAGGCCAG
Source organism: Furcifer pardalis (assembly GCA_030440675.1). Classification (NCBI taxonomy): domain Eukaryota; kingdom Metazoa; phylum Chordata; class Lepidosauria; order Squamata; family Chamaeleonidae; genus Furcifer; species Furcifer pardalis. Next base: position 145,879,026 of record CP126894.1, on the reverse strand, counting down.
GCCAGGCCATGTCACACTGCCGCTGTTTGCCACCTGCTCTGCTCCCCAGGGTAAGTGACTCGTGTTTGGGTTTTGGGTGGGTGGGATGGTCGGTGGATTATGTATTTAGTGTGTGTTTTTGTGTGTTTTTTATGTCTATTTAAGTTGTATTTAATGTGTATTTATGTGTTTTTATGTCTATTTAATGTGTATTTTAATTTGTATTTAATTTGTATTTCATTTGCATTTTACGTGTTTTTTATGTGTATTTAATTTGTATTTGTATGTGTAATGTATTTTACATATACAGTAATACCCCGTATAACGCGAGTACCGTATATCGTTAAAACCGCATAACGTTACAAGATTTTCGGAAAAATCTTGTATCGAGTAACGCGATTTTAACGTTACACGATACAGTCGTTCTTAGCAGCAGGGTGGCTGGAAAGCTGAACAGGGTTCTCCGTTCAGCTTCCCAGCCACCCTGCAGCTACGGAGGCAGGGGTGGGGAGGCTGGAAAGCTGACGGGGGGCTCCCCCATCGGCTTACCCAGCCACCCCACAGCTGCGGAGGCATGGGCGGGTGGCTAGGGAAGCCGACAGGGAGTCCCCGTCAGCTTCCCCAGCCACCCTGCAGCTGTAGATCGGGTCCTCTGATCTCTCTGGAGGTGTTTCTGGGCTTCCCCGACGTCCTGAGCCAGTGCAGCAAGCCAGAATGTCAGATTTCGAATCCCGATGTTCTGGCTTCCTGCACTGGCTCAGGACGTCGGGGAAGCCCAGAAACACCTTGGATTGGGTCCCCACACCTCCCTGGACCCGGCGGGGGGGTCAGAGCCCCCAAAATTGGTAAAAAAAACGTCCGTTTTTTTTACCAATTTTGGGGTTTCTGACCCCCCCGCCGGTTCCAGGGAGGTGGGCAGACCTGATCCAAGGTGTTTCTGGGCTTCCCCGACGTCCTGAGCCAGTGCAGCAAGCCAGAATGTCAGATTTCGAATCCCGATGTTCTGGCTTCCTGCACTGGCTCAGGACGTCGGGGAAGCCCAGAAACACCTTGGATCGGGTCCCCACACCTCCCTGGACCCGGCGGGGGGGTCAGAGCCCCCAAAATTGGTAAAAAAAAAAGTCCGTTTTTTTTACCAATTTTGGGGTTTCTGACCCCCCCGCTGGGTCCAGGGAGGTGTGGGGACCCGATCCAAGGTGTTTCTGGGCTTCCCCGACGTCCTGAGCCAGTGCAGCAAGCCAGAATGTCAGATTTCGAATCCCGATGTTCTGGCTTCCTGCAGCATAAAAGAGGGTGGGGGAAGTTCAAAATTAGCGCGCATCGGGTCTCCCGACCTCCCTAGAGCTGATGTGCGCTAATTTTGAACTTCCCCCACCCTCTTTTATGCTGCAGGAAGCGAGAACGTCGGGATTCGAATCCTGACATTCTGGCTTGCTGCACTGGCTCAGGACGTCGGGGAAGCCCAGAAACACCTTGGATCGGGTCCCCACACCTCCCTGGACCCGGCGGGGGGGTCAGAAACCCCAAAATTGGTAAAAAAAAACCGTCCTTTTTTTTTACCAATTTTGGGGTTTCTGACCCCCCCGCTGGGTCCTGGGAGGTGTGGGGACCCGATCCAAGGTGTTTCTGGGCTTCCCCGACGTCCTGAGCCAGTGCAGCAAGCCAGAACATCGGGATTCGAAATCTGACATTCTGGCTTGCTGCACTGGCTCAGGACGTCGGGGAAGCCCAGAAACACCTTGGATCAGGTCTGCCCACCTCCCTGGACCCGGCGGGGGGGTCAGAAACCCCAAAATTGGTAAAAAAAAAACGGACTTTTTTTTACCAATTTTGGGGGCTCTGACCCCCCCGCCGGGTCCAGGGAGGTGTGGGGACCCGATCCAAGGTGTTTCTGGGCTTCCCCGACGTCCTGAGCCAGTGCAGGAAGCCAGAACATCGGGATTCGAAATCTGACATTCTGGCTTGCTGCACTGGCTCAGGACGTCGGGGAAGCCCAGAAACACCTTGGATCAGGTCTGCCCACCTCCCTGGACCCGGCGGGGGGGTCAGAAACCCCAAAATTGGTAAAAAAAAAAACGGACTTTTTTTTACCAATTTTGGGGGCTCTGACCCCCCCGCCGGGTCCAGGGAGGTGTGGGGACCCGATCCAAGGTGTTTCTGGGCTTCCCCGACGTCCTGAGCCAGTGCAGGAAGCCAGAACATCGGGATTCGAAATCTGACATTCTGGCTTGCTGCACTGGCTCAGGACGTCGGGGAAGCCCAGAAACACCTTGGATCAGGTCTGCCCACCTCCCTGGACCCGGCGGGGGGGTCAGAAACCCCAAAATTGGTAAAAAAAACGGACGTTTTTTTTACCAATTTTGGGGGCTCTGACCCCCCCGCCGGGTCCAGGGAGGTGTGGGGACCCGATCCAAGGTGTTTCTGGGCTTCCCCGACGTCCTGAGCCGGTGCAGGAAGCCAGAACTTTGGGATTCGAAATCTGACATTCTGGCTTGCTGCACTGGCTCAGGACGTCGGGGAAGCCCAGAAACACCTTGGATCAGGTCTGCCCACCTCCCTGGACCCGGCGGGGGGGGGGGTCAGAAACCCCAAAATTGGTAAAAAAAACGGACGTTTTTTTTACCAATTTTGGGGGCTCTGACCCCCCCGCCGGGTCCAGGGAGGTGGGGAAACCCGCTCCAAGCTGTTTCCAAAGTTCTCCCACCTCCCTGGAGGCAGCAGCAAGCCAAAATGTCAGGATTCAAATCCCGATGTTCTCGCTTCCTGCAGCCTCCAGGGAAACAGGGCTTTTTTTAACATTGTGTGTTCAATGTATCGCACAACGTTAAAAACCGAATAACGACCGGACTTGTGGAACCAAGTCATAACGTTATTCGGGGTACTAGTGTATTTTTAACTTTGGCTCCGCCCATGTTGCTGGCTCCACCCATGATGTCATGACATTGGCTCTGCCCATGACATTGGCTCCGCCCATGACATTGGCTCCACCCACTTTGTGGTACTAAACATTTTAGCTGCCCATCACTGAGCATATGTCTCACAAGACAGAGAACCAGGTGCAAAACATCAGAGAAAACAAAATTACCTCAGAGTGAAGAAAGTACTTATCTTAAAAGGCAGGAAGACAAGAGGCCTGTTGATTGGCTAATTCAGAACAAGCAAACAAACAAGTTAGTTTTCCTAGTGAGGTTCTTTTCTTACTTCTAAGAGGATCATGTGACCAACTGTGTAGGTAATTTAGTCCATACATGATATGTTGGGTTGTTACATATTTCAAAATTAAACAGGTTAGAGAAGCACAGGGGAGAGATAAATTAGGCAAGCACAAACAGAGACTGCAAAAAGAAAAAAATTACAACCCTGTTGCACTTTTTGGAATAGTAGCCGTTTAGTCTGTGTTTCAGGCATATCAGAGAATAAACCAAACCAAACAAAAATGCGGTAGCACTTTAAAGACAAATTGTTATATTTCAATGTGAGCTTTTGTGGATCAAGTCCACTTCATCAGACATTGGTATGAAGCTTCACGGCATCAGTTTATACCAGAGGTGCCCAAACTTTTCAGGCCGGATTTGCTTTATGGCAGCGTTTTGCACATGCGCCAGTATATTTTACTTCCACTTTCAGGAGCAGCGATGGCGGTGTGGGCCAGATCTGGCCCATGGACTGTAGTTTGGCCACCCCTGATTTATACACATCAGGTAGGGAGTGATTGGTTAGCATAACAGATTAGCATACAAGTTAGAGTGGTTTCATACAATTGGTAATGGCAGATGATCTCTGGTTGTTATTCAGATGAGCTGTAAATCTCCCTAATTTTCAATTGCAAATGTGGGGAGAGTGGCAAGATACTATTTCAATTGAAAAACTGGGAAGATACAAAACAATCACCAGGCATTGAACATTTGCTAATGAGTTTATCCTTTGTGTTACTGTGTGAGCACATTCTTTGTTCTGTGGGACCGCCTATGTTGTGAAAGAGAATTTTACAGGAAAGTTTGTGAAGGGATAAAATATAACAGAATATAATATGCAATCCTGTTGCAGTGTTCAGTGGTGCTTTTCAGGAATTCCTGCTTCACCATTTTATTCAGCGCCTCCCCCTCTCTGCCGTCCATTCTATCCTCTTTGACATTCAGCCAGCATGCTTTGCACACCAAGTGTGCCGCCTCCATAGCTGGATATTTCTGTTGACATTGTTATTCCCTCTGCTTTCCCCCCTCTTCCTTTTTTCCAGACCATTTGAGTCCCTCAGTCCTGTTGGTATCTGACTCTTCAGTGCAATTGGTGCAGTTTGACTACACAAGCAACAGTGTTCACAATTTAAACACTGGAAGCAGTTATTAATCTGATAAACCAAATTGCATTTTACTTAATTTCTCACAGAGCAGTAGGCATATACCACTTATTTATACTAGCTATTTTCCATGCTGTTTAATCCGAGTGAGTATTCTCTTCCATATACCCTGTTAATTTATTTTTTATGAATGGCCCCGTAGACGTTAAAATGCTGTTTAACAAATTTGTGTGATATCATTTCACTTAGCCACTGCAGAAAGGAAAGACTTTAGGAGACTGCTTCCAAAAATCTTGGCTGCCTATAGACATAGATCACTTCCTGTCTGGGCTATAGCCACATGCGCTGCTATGGCTGCAGCACTAAAAGCTAACATTTTATATGGATCCTCATTCCCTGGTAATACCTCTGGTAGCTACATCTGGGGAAATTCTGAGGTCATCCTTGCAGCAGTCTCTGTATCTTAGGTTCTAGAAAGGGTTAACAAAAAGGGGAAAGTGGTCTCAGCATAACTTCTTGTACTTGATGGGGAACATGATAGTGTGCAGTGGCTGGTTCTAAACACCAAAAAGAATTACGTCTCTTGACAAACATGTTGAAGTGTTTAGTGCCACTTGTAAAAATGGAGGAGATGGAGCTATCCATCAGATGACACTTCCCAGGACATGATTTGCTGTGTCCTGTAACTATAGCGACTGTGCTGTTATTTCTCCCAGCTACCCTAATAGAAGGACCACCTCCTTCTTAAAGAAGGGACATCTGAAAATGGCCTTCTGTCAGCTTGATTGCTCAGGGTAAGATTACAGTCAGCAGATTTCCCTTGCTGTGCTTTGTTACTGCTGGTGCCAGTGGAGAAGCAAAGGGCATCTCTTGCTCACCTAAGCCATAAAACATCACAGGCATGGTTTCCCTTTTTACCCAGCACTAAAAGCAGTGGTGAGCTGCAAAAATTTTACTACCACACTGTGGGTATGGTATTTATGTAATAATTTATTTAGATTCATTATCCCGCACCAATCAGATGCGGCATGGTGGATGTGGCCAGGGGGAAAGCCTTGGATGGGCGTGGCCAACCAGAATTTCTGCTACCAGTTCTGGCGAACCTTCTGATGCCCACCATTGACTAAAAGTCTCTACTTTTCTCTCCCTAATTATAAATTATTATTATTCCATTGTAGTTTGCCTTGAGCTCTACTCTGTGGTGTGGGTGGATAGGCAGGGTTTGCCACATTTTTAATAAATTTAGGCAGGCCTTTGGTTGGAGTTGCTCTCCTTCTGCTCCAGTGTAATTCTCTTTATTAGCAAGTTCCTATTTTTTTTCTGTGTAATCTTTGTGCTCTTTTAACTGCCTTGTGTTATTTGTGCTCTCACTGCAGATACTGCAAGAGTGCAATTGTAACATTCTCATAAGACTCTTTGGGCACTAAGCATGGAAAGGAAGGATATATGTTTAAGTAGTGAATAAATAATGAAGAAATGCTGGTGGACTGAGGTTTTAGGAGAGGGAGAGAGATTTCATTTCTCACTTCTCTAGTATATCTCTAGGGAACTGGGATGTGAAGTGTCCCTCTCACTTCTAGAACCACTATTGGAGAAAATGGGTTCATTCAGAGCCCACTTCACTGTCTTAGGTGGTGGTTTGTTTCGGTTTGGTACCCAAGATTGATGCCACATGATATCATCTGAAGTAGAACATTTCCTCTGTTAGTCTTCTGATGCTTTGAATATGCTCACCCTTCATTATGGGATAGCAAAGCAAAACAAGGCAAGACAGCATCAAGAGCTGTGTAAAATACCCAAGTTTAGTAGCTTGTTCAGAGGGGCTGAAGCCTGACAAATTTATCCATCAAGATAAAGATTTCACTGATAGGGCTTTGGGGATACTTTCTTACCCTTCTGAGTGTTCTACTCTATTGGAAGAAGAGTGTTTATGAAAAACTATCATGGGACAGTCTCTGCTTCAGCATTCTGAAGCATGGTGAGAGCTCTTGTTAGGATTAGGTCCATCATACATCCCGCTGTATTTCCTAAACCCACAAAAGATTGCATCACCCCTCTCTGCCCAAATGAGATTAACTGGAATATGTCACATTTGCCTCCCTGTATCATGGCATACTGGAAAAAACCATGGAATGATACACATCCCCAATGGATGTTTTCTAATCCCATGGGATTCCCTACATAATGAAGGTCAGCAAAAAGGTTAGAGGCAGAATCAATGGATTTTGTATTTTCTATAGCTGTTTAGAACTTCCATACCATTCCCACAACCAGCTTCTAATCAGAATATTCTGCTTTTACATTTTGGCATCATGGCCTAACATAAAAATCACCATGGGTCTTTTTTTTTGTCCTAGTACATGACACTGTCAGGGAAGTATTTTCTCAGTAACCAAACTCTATTGACTTATGCCAAATCTTTCCGGGGTTTTCTAGATAGAGAATACACAAAAAGTGGTTTACCATTCCCTCCTTCTGGTGGGGACCACCCTGGGACTGTGCAGCTTGCCTGTGGCTATATAGGCTGGCTCTTCTTCCAGGAGGCACATTAAGGAATCAAACTCCCAACTGCTGTCTCCTCAGCCAGATACCCAAACCACTAAATAGTAAAAAAAAAAAAAAACCTGGGAATTGGGGACATTGTTTAAAATTGTGCAGCTGTCCATGTCATATAATGTGTATCCTGCAATTCTAGTTCTGTGTGGATTCTGTACTAGAACAAGAGTTTGGGAAACTAAAATATCTGGTCTGTTTGACCAGTGGGTGACATGATCTAGGTATCTGGAAAGCCACAGGTTGTGCGTGGTGTTGTCATGGAGATGTCTATTCATCTAGGCACTTCTTGCTGAATAAAGACTTCAAGGCAAGATATATGAAGCTTTTTAAGACATCATTGTTTGTCTCTTCAAAAAAGTTACTGTTTATCTTCTAAGCCATGAGTTCTCAACCTTTTCAAGCTGGGGGCTAGGTCACGTTCACTCAGACAACTTCGGGGGTGGGTGGGGGTGGACAGCCATTTTGCCCTTCCTCCACCACATGGCACTTACGGCTGTGGCAGTGGGGGGGCACATGAAATGGCACTGTGGGCCGCATCCAGCACAAGGGCCGCAGGTTGAGAATCCCTGCTATATGTCTATCTTCTCATGCAGTTTGTATAAGCATGACTTATATAAGAATTAATAAGTCATAAAAAGAAATGAGAGACTTGTATGGTCCCAGCACCTGCTTTCCTTGAAACAACTTTGTCTCATTATTCCCTCAATTCAGAGATGGTTTGAATAATTTCAAGACCAGCCACTTTACATCAGACTCATGTTTCATCAAAAGATAAGAAGTAATTCTAAAAAGTTTGTTGCTTTGGAATTTTTGGTTAACATTGTCTTACTGAAAGTGTGCAAATCCTGGAAAATAATAAGCACAACAGATTGTGATGTATGATATTCTGGCTAAACGTACTGCTATCTTGGGCAAACCAAATTCAGAGAGCTATTAAGAAAGAGACAATCTTGTAAATAGTCCGAGGTAATACATTTTTCAAGCTTTTTGTGACATTCTCTTTTTTTGAGAAAAGGCTAACAACCAATTATTCAAATTCACCTGGTGGAAGTGAATGAACCAGAAAGTGAAATATGATTTCTTGGCATTCACTGGCATAGAAGAGGGAGGAAAATTAAGCATATACATGATGACAAACTTCAGTACTGTATTACTACAGGAAATATAGACTTACACAATAAAAAGGATTTTCTCTTACACATTCAAGGATTGTTCTGTTTTTCTTGGTCACATAACACAGTTGTGAATACCATCCAAGGAGCTAAACTATAGAACTATTTGGAATTGACTTAATAGGAATCCCTTTTCAATTCCTTTCTAAGTGATTCAGAGAAATTTGGCCTTAATGTTCTGGTTAGGATTAGATCCAACATCCATCCATTGAACATCTATTCCATCACAGTCTGGACTTCTTTGTGAAGGCATCACTGCTTGTCACTTTGCCCAAACTTTGCATGTACCAGGCTGTAATGCCAAATGGAAAGCAGCATTTCAAACCTTCTCTGAAAGTGTCTTGTGCTAAATATGAGCCAAAAGCTGGAAATTCCTGACAATGTATTGCCAAGTGGCAAACTCTAATGCAATCCTTCCGTACTCTTTAAAGTTGTGCTTGAGAAAGGTTCCTGTAAAAGCAATTTTACTGGGGGAATGACCTATTATCACTCAAGGATATAAATTTGGGGAACAGTGATTTATACAAAGGCACAAGCTATTCAGGAAAAATCCTATTGTGCTCCAAAAACATACTAGAAGATTTCTTATGTGGCTCACCCTGCTTTGCTATATTTTGTGGTTCTTCTGAGGTTCCATTGTTGCTTCAACTCTATTCTTTAAATAATATATTCTATGGACTCTTTGATGAAACATGCTGCAGATTTATATAATGAATTGCAAACTTTGTAGCCATGGGCAGCCCATGAAAGGCTTTGTGGCTAAAGAATACCCCTGGATTCATTTCCCTTTCATTTCAGAGAGTAAATCTGCAAGAGACATATCCTTGTAGAGACTGTTGACATGCATTTAATTTAGATCACTCAAATGATCCCACTCGTGATTATGTTCATAACAGAGAGAACACTTTCCTCTCCCCCAGTTAAAAAAAATTACTGATATAATCTGCTGCAATATCAGCACAAAGAATATGGCAAATATTCACAAATTTTCCCATGGTCAATGAAAAACACATCAAGATACAATCAAATCAGATCAGTGGAATGTAGGACTATGCAGATGGTTAACATTAGTGCTAAGTAAACACCCAAGGATGGGAGTGCACAAGCCGCATCCAATCCACTATCACTTTGTTCACATGAAAAATGAAGCTTTGTGAAACAGCAGTTCTTCTGTGTGTGGTGGAGACACTCCTTATGGCCCAGGACTTTACTTGCTTGGAGACGTTCAATGTATAAAGAAGACTTTCTTTAGCTACTGTGCTTTTCAAATGAGCAAAGTGCAGATAGAGTCCTTAAATCTGAAAAGGAAATGCCTAAATTAGGTTTCAATTGGCTGTACTTTTAATTTACTGCACTGGTCTCTAATAGTTATTTCATTGAAACTCTGATGCTATGTTTGACTAGTAAAGGTAAAGGTCTCCCTTCCTCGAAAGCCAGCCATATCTGACTCTAGGGCTCGGTGCTCAGCTCTGTTTACAGCCAAAAAGCCAGTGCTGTCTGCGTCTGCAGATGTTTCCGTGGTCATGTGGCAGGCAGGACTAGACACCAGAGAACACAGAATGTTGTTACCTTCCCACCAAAGTGGTACTTATTTATCTACTTGCAATTTCTAGTTCATAAATCACTATGAAACTCTTGGTAATGGCAGATGATCTCTGGTTGTTATTCAGTTTAGCTGTAAATCCTCCTATTTTTCAATTGCAAATATTTGGAAGAGTATGAAAATACTATTTCAATTGCAAATTGTGGAGAGAGTGGGAAGATACTACTTCAATTGCACCAAACTGGCCGGCTCAGCTCGCTGAGGGGGCATGGTCCACAGTATGAAAATGTTGAGAACTCATGAGCTAGACTAACAATAATACTGTACTTTAAATCAGTCCCAACCTTTGGTTTTTTTACTTCAATTCCCAGAAACCTAAGTAAATTTCCCAAACCACTGATCAGCCAATGTACTGACTTAGGCTTCTGGGAATTGAAGTCCCCCAGTGGGGCATGAGCCCCACATTGGGAACTACTGCTTTAATTTTTAAAAAATTATCTGTTTATTTCAACCATAAAGGATTAATCCTTGATGGAATTCAGACCAATCTATATTAATACTTATCTGTATGGGGTTTTGTGTATGGACATAATTGAATGTATCCTTGTTAAGGCTGAAAAGTGCAAAGGATTTTTTTGGGGGGTGGGGTGGGGGTGGGTTATGCGCGTGTTTAGCATCAGATAGAGACCATTGACAGTAATTGTCTCCTCTTCCTCATCATGGAGACCAAGTTGTCATTTTTGCTTAATGAGAAGACTGTGGCCCTGTTGAGGACAAGTTTGTTCTGCGATTGCTTGCTTTCTTAAAGGAACCTGGAGCAGGAGTGTGAGAAATCCGTCCAAAATAGCTTACATGTTCTTCTCTAGTGAATTCAGTGAAGCTAATCCAAACTGCCTTTCAAAGCCAATTTTTCAGCATTACATAAGTGAACTTGCGATGTGGGTTACTTTTAGTCTCCCAGCTGCATTATGAAATCATTTTTTCAAAGTTCATAAAACATCATGGTAAACAGCCCTGAAAGGCAAGTCTTTCTTTTCCTAATTGGTACATGTTTGACAGATCAATGCTGGATTAGTAACCACTTGTAGCTATGTAAAAAATTAATCATTATGAATACCATACTTTGTGTTTCATATTTCATTCTTGTTATAGCTAATCCTTGTAACTAGAAAGTGTTTCACGAAATATGCAGTCTGAAGGGGAAAATACAATGTTGAAAGGCGCTCTGCCAGATATAAATTAGAATAACTGAACATTTTCAAGTATCTATTTTAAAACAATGTTTATATCACAGATCATTTTGACAAATGCTAGAAATCAACTTTACACATGAATAAACAATTTTTTCTTCAGATTTTGGATTATTACTTTTGAAAAATAATTCATGACCATTATTGTTCTAAGGCTCCAGAAATTAGGTTACTAGAGACTCCTCAAAGATTGTGGTATTTTTGAACCACACTCAGGCGTACCCTGGTAATGGCAAACTTGTGTTGTCAGCTAACCTTTCTCAGACTAGGTCAGGCGAAGGGAATTGAATAATAATAATTTTGTGACATAAATTATTCTGGGTTGAAAGGATTTTTGCTTGAGAAACTCCACTCAGAGGACACTTGAATGAGGCTCCTTTCATGTCCCCAAAATCTTTCCCCACCAAAGTGGTCCCTATTTATCTACTTGCAATTTCTTGCTTTTGAACTGTTAGGTGGCCAGAAGCTGGGACAGAGATGGGTCTCGAACTGCTGACTTGCCAACCTTCCAGCTTACAAGGCAAGCTTCTTTACCACTGAGCCATCACAGTCCCCAACTGTAGAATGAACTCACGAAAAGGTGCCTTCATTTTGGCAGCTTCACGCCTAGCCTAGACACATAAGAAAAAGATGTGTTTAAAAGTAACTTATTGTCATGTTCATGAAAAATAACTGAGATGGTTGATTATTCTCTCCCGGTTTTAAAAGTCTGCTTGCTGCTCAACTGCTGGCCTGTGGCATGGGAAGCAACACAGCGTTTTGATCCTGCACTCCATCATTGCAACACCACAGCAAGAAATGATGTTCAAGATAAATCTGCTCTTTAACTCTTTGGTATTCCTCTTCCACTGCTTGGTGAAATCACACCTTGGTAACCAGAAGTCACAGTTACACCACAAAAATAGTAGCAGTATCCCTCATTCAGTTATGATCTAAACCCAATTGTTACTTCTTACTAGTAAAGATAAAGGTTGCTGTTGCTCAAAAGCCAGTTGTATCTGATTCTAGGGTACAGTGCTCATCTCCGTTTACAGTCAAAGAGCAAGTGCTGTCTGTGCCTGCAGACATTTCTGTGGTCATGTGGCAGGCATGCCTCAACACCTGAGTGCAGGGAACACTGTTTACCTTCCCACCAAAGTGGTCCCTGTTTATCTACTTGCAATTTCTTGCTTTCAAACTGCTAGGTTAGCAGGAGCTGGGACAGAGATGGGGGCTTGCTCCGTTGTGCTCACCTCCGTTGTGCAGCTCACCTGCCAAGACCAATTAAATCCTCAGGCATTTTGTAAACCAGCATTTATATAAATTCAAGATTCAATGATTTTACAAAATATTCCAAAACAGGAGTGGTTTTTGAATTTAGGCCAGGATGGAGTGTTTCTCTATCTTCATTGTAACCAATTTCTGCAACTAATTACATCCCAATTTGACTCAGCACAATTCTGCCAAAATTAAGTTTCCCATGAAAATCAGAAGGACTTAAAATTGCCTCATTTAGATGGATCCAAATCACTATTCTCTGAAAAGCACAGCTGAAAGTTATAATACAAGTGTAAAGGGTATGTACAGTATTTAGAAATATGGTTTTATAGAAAAGTAGAATACTAATACATATCTGTCCAGAGAATAATTTCTTCCTTTCTTAGAATGCTAGAACCATTACACTTTGCTTGGAAAGATATTTAAGTTTCCATTGCCTTGGAATGTTTTAATATGGGCCTTAAATTCTACTACTATTAGTTTGTCACCCTGGAAACCAGTGGTGGGATTCAGCAGGTTCATCCCTGTTCACCAGAACCGGTAGCATAAACTCCGGCTGGCCACACCCATCCAAGTTTTGAAATAAAGTAGTTTTGGGTGCAATGCAGGGCTTTCCCACTCGCCACACCTACCATACCACACCCACAGAGTAGGTAGTAAAAAAAAATCTGAATCCCAGGACTGCTGATAACTGTTCATAATGCTACATTTCTTTGCATACACATTCTTGAGGTCTATTTTGCACACTCTGTAAGTACCAGAGGACGTGGGATGGCCATAGGGACAGGCTTACTGGGATATTACCAAGGGTAACAAACTGAGGTGAAGAAAGTTCCAACCTAAGCTTAATTGCAGTGTTCTGGGCTTTAAACTTCTGGCTGGCTTTGGCCATGCCCCCTCCCTCTGTAGCACCACTGGCCATTCTTGATTTGATGACCACTGTCCCTACCCCAGACTTGATCCCAAGAGCAAAGTTTAGCTGTGAAGAAGAAATGGAACACAAAAAGTGGCCAATTTGATGACCCACCTTTACAGGCAGCAAACTGGGTCCCCTGGCGAGTAATCAGTGGGGACACAAGTTTCATAGGGTAGCTGTAAGTTGGAGGCAACTTGACTGCATGTAACAACGACAACAGTTGTGACACAAAAGAATATCTTCCTGGCCATAATGAGGTAAATATCTTGCATGGTACAATCCTGACTTAATGTTAAAGTCTGTTTAAAAAAACCCACATTGTTCTGCAGTCAGTATGGAAAAGAACAAATTAAATTAATTGTCTATGTTTCTTTGACAGGTGAGAGCTGGCTACAAATGTATCATGGAGAGGCTGGATGAGAAGAGAATGTTTATTTGCTAGGTCAGCAGCCCAACTTAATTATGATAAGGTAAAACATTTTATGTCTGGAAGGCACATGAGTTGTGATTGGTTTGCAAGCTTATGACTGTCCTAGGCTGAGTAGACCAAATTGCAGTGTGTGTTGAAAAGGGAGTAAGAAAGGGCAAGGCTTAAAAGAGGGGTCCCATGGCAGAGGAGGAAGCCTATTTTTGTCACACAGAGAACTGCCATCCCACCGGGTAAAGTGAGTGAGATGTGGGTGAGTAAACACCACCTAAGATCCCTATTTAAGGCACCACTGGAGGGTTTGGTTTACTTCTATCATATGCTAATTAGAGGGGCTATTGGATTAAGGTCTGATTGATACTCTGATTGATACTCTGCTGTCATCTAAGGTTTAATCTGTTGCTTTATTTGTTTTTAATTGGTTGTTATCCTCTGATATGTATTACTGTAAGCCAACTTGTTTAGTGCTAGACACTAATTTGGCAGTATAAAGGTAAAGATGTCCCTTGCTCGAAAGTCAGGTGTATCTGTCTCTAGCGGGCGATGCTCATCTACGTTTACAGCCAAAGAGCCAGTGCTATCTGCATCTGCAGACATTTCCATGGTCATGTGGCAGGCATGAATAGACACAAAGTGTTATTACCTTCCTGCCGAAGTGGTACCTATTTATCTACTTGCAATTTCTTGCTTTTGAACTGCTAGATTGGCAGGAGCTGAGAGAGACACAGGAGCTCACTCCATCATGCAGCACTCAGGTCTCAAACTGCTGACCTGCTGACATTCCAGTCATCAAGCTTAGCGTCTTAACCACTTTTGCTGTCAAGCGGATTCCAACTTGTGGCAATCCTTTCCAGTGTCTCCAAGGTACAGAATACTCAGAAGGGTTTTACTATTCTCCTTTTCAGGTTTTCTATATGGAAAGCTAGAAATACCTACCAAAATTCACCTGGATACATCATCATCATCATCATCATCATCATCATCATCATCATCATCATCATCATCATCATCATCACCACCACCACCACCACCACCACCACCACCACCACCACCACCACCACCATCATCATCATCATCATGAGGACATAATTAAATCCTATGCATTTCACCAAAATATACTCCCAACAGATATGTTTTTTCGTTTTATAGATTTTTTCTATTCTCCCTGTTTTTATAATTTAGTATTAATGGGGATTACCTTATTAAGCTATGGTTTGAAGAGTATAGTATAGTGATGGTGAACCTTGGCATGCCAGCTGTTCTTGAACTTCAATTCCCAGAAGCCCTAATCAGAAGAAGTGCTGACTTGAGCTTCTGGTAATTGAAGTCCAAGAATATCTGAAGTGCCAATGTTCACCATCACTGAGATAATGACATATTCATCGAAGAGGATGCCAATATTTTACAGAAAATTGAGAAAATTGCTTGTCTGTGTTAAATAATGTTCTTCAAATAATGACGCTTCTATTCAGGAAACATCTCACTTGGAAGAGGAAGGAATGCAAATGTATATGTACACATATGGAAATAGACACAATTCATCAAGTACTCCATTTTGGACTATGACACAATCCTGTTTTAATGAAACATTCTTTATGACTGAGAATGTTTTGGCTGTCACTGAGCAACAAAAATGAAACAACTAAAGAATGAAACTTAAGTGGCATAATCATTCTAAGGCCTTTAGATGCTCGGTAATAATGCCCTATTTAAGCATTTAGAAAGGAATGTGATCATGTGAGAAGGGGAAAAGTACTTGATTTTCCCCTTTCCATTGTCATGTTGTCATGTGCTATCAAATTGCTTCTGATATACAATAATCCTATGATTTGGTGATCTCATTGCCATGATGAATCTTTCATCAAAGAAGAAAGCTCTGGCTAATTGCGGAGCCACTTTGTCAAGTTAGGAGTCCTGGTGTTTGTGTATCCACCAATGTGAAGTGCATTTCCATGCCTTACACGCTCTTTCTTCTTTAGATTATTATTCTCAGTGTGAAGGGTTGAGGGGAAACTCCCTCTTTGCACACTCAGATTAAACCATTTTAATAGATGTAATGGAACATGCCACTTCAGACTTCAGGTCATATTCGTATTTATACACGTCTATTACTCAGAATCTTCCTTCAGCAAAGTTTTTAAAAATCCCAAATCTGAGCTACAAGCTTTCTTCCTGTCCTGTTTTTAATTCCATTTTAGGTTGCTATTGTTTAGCTTGGCTGTTCCTAGGCATCCTCTCTGTTGCTTTTCCATTTGTAAATACCATGGTATTCAAGCATACTAGTGACGCTAGGGAAACCTTGGCACTCCAGTGATGGTGAACCTTGGCACTCCAGGTGTTCTTGGACTTCAATTACCATAAGCCCAAATCAGCTAATCAGGGTTTTTGGGAAATGAAGTTCAAGAGCCTCTGGAGTGCCAAGGTTCGCCATCACTGCCCCAGGGGAAGGGTCTGCTAACTGAATAGAGGCTGCTTTTCCTTGTTTTCCTGTGTCTTAAAGTGAAGTTTTATTACTTCAGGGTCATAAATTATTCAGAATCTAGAGTGAAACAGGGGTATCTGTCAACTTCTGAACTGATCTGAAACATATTCAGGAAGCCAGAAGTGGCACTTGAGTCAGAACTGTCAGAAGCACTGAATATTGTTTCAGTTTATAAAGTTGAAATTTAAACCAAAAAAAAAGGGTGGGCACGATCAATTTTTCACTCAGGAAACAAAAGTGATACTGTATCAGAACAAGGAAATCTAATTCACAAAAAGAGACTGATAGCTTGCACACCAAAGAACAGATCAAGGTCTGCAGATCAACTGGGTACAGTATATTTCTTTGCCTTGTGTTCAGCCAACATTTTATGTCTTAGCAGGTAGGGGAAAGGTATTTATCTGTTATAGATTGTAATTTGCATCAATTTCATTTTCTGTGTTGTGGGTGTGCACTGGACGGCTTTTTCACTTTATTTTAAAGAGCTACAGACAGTGGTGGGCTCCAAAAAAATTTACTACCACACTGTGGGCATGGTATGGTGGGTGTGGCCGGAGGGAAAGCCCTGCGTTGCACCCACATTAGGAAAACTTTATTTCAAAATTTGGTGAATTGTTGCGAACCTGCTGATGCCCACCACTGGCTACAGATCTCATTTTGCATTACACTTTAGAATACATGCACATGCGTGTGTGTGTTTGTGCGTGCCATGGCTGTCTTGAACTGAGTACACCTAAGCTATTGCCTCTCCCCAACCCCTCCTTTATTCTTTTACTTTGCTTTTTGAGTGCCTTTTAAATGCCTGCTTCTGCACTTCAGACTCTCTCAAACACAGAGAGAGAGGGAGGGAGGGAGGGAGGGGGAGAGAGAGATCATGCTGGTTTGGGGAGGAAGGTTTTTCTACTTTCTTTTAGAGAGTTGTAGTTATAAAAAAAGAGAGGGGCACTCCAGACATTCCCCACCACCACCACCACCACCATGTCTGCCTCTGAGAGGATGGTGAGAGAAAAAGCAATCCATATAAGAAAACAACAGGAGCAAGCTACAGTAATAGCAAGAAGGAGCTGGATGAGTGCCATAGATGAAAAACCTTTACCAATCAAATTAGTGGCGAATTGTAATTGTTTTAGGTGTCAACCCCCCCGGCCAATAATCCAGTATTATTGCATGCAAAATGACTATTTTTCCAAGAATAGAAGTATTCTTGAAGAATGTGATGACTGGACACATTTGGGAAAAAGCAGCTCTGTATGAACTGATCCTTCTACCCCAGAGACACCACTAGATTGCTTCTGACATAAACAGCAGCAACTGTTCAGAATGAGCATTTTCTTTGCTGGAATTTATTCTTTGGACAAGCATTTTATTATGGGGACTTTGCTTTCATTCCTAGCATACTCAAACATTCATTTAGATGCCATGCAAAAGCCTCTAATCTGAGTTGGCTAATAAAGGCCTCAAGTAGCCTTCGCATATTTTGCTTGTGGAAGACTGTCTTGGAAATCTGCACTGCTACTACCATCCACATCACCAAATTCATTCATTCATTCCCTTTCTTTTTTAGAAAAAAAATACACTCTATAATCTGATAAGGCTTTATATTGTAGTACTCTCCTGTTCTGTAGAGATACGTGCCACTTGATATGTCTTGTCATTTATGGGTATGTACAGCCCATCCTTTGGAGAAAAGAGTGTTATGCATGTTTACAAGGACTTGCCTTGAATGTATACATATAGACATATGGTGATTGGAGCCAACAGGATGACCCTGATCTTTCTGCTCTAAATATATGCAGTCAGAGAGCTGCAACCAGATTACACTTCAAATGAAACTGGAGGCAGAGTTGAAAGGCCCAAAAAATGGGATACAAATCAGAATTCTGGGAGAATTTCAAAAATAATATTCCCTTTCAACATAAGGGAGTGGAATACAATATATCAAGATGAATGTTGATTTATTTGCTTATTATTTCCTAGGAATGACTCATTTTTCTTCCCCAAGTGTCTCTTTTCCACTTTGCTTTGAGAAAACTGTTAATAAGATACACACACAAAACATTTGACAGAGTCATTCTTTTGGAACACACCTCCATAGTCTAGAAATTGAGTTGATCTGAATTCTCCCAGAGAATGCCTGGAGTGTCTGGCTGGTTGGTTGACACCCACATTTGTTTCTTAGGTGTTGGATTATTAGGTGGTCAGCAAACATAGCTGCATTGTTCTCATCATCCAGAAGAAACAAACCCGGTGAGAATAAAGTTGGACAATGTATTACTTTGTTTTGCTTGTCATTCATTTGCTAGAATGTATGTTCCAATGGTGCTGGCATCTCAGAGAAGAAATGGGGATGCTAAGAGTATGGGAAAGTGTGAAGATTACAAACCCAAGTAGTTTGGTAGCCATGCTGTCTGAGGATGCTTGGGATTGTAGCACAAAGAAATATCTTTTCCAAACTATGAATATACTCCTTGGATGAGTGGCGGTAAAGGAGGCAAGAAAAGTATTCTCTGTCCTGAAAGTGATACCGCATGGGGAAGACACAACCATATTTTAGGAATGATCTGAGAACATTTTCACCCCTAATTTCCTGGTTGTCTTCCATATTCCTGAATGGTGTGTGAGAGAGAGACAGAATATGAGGTTTCTCTGTCTATGCTCTACAGCATTGGCTATCAGTTCGGTGAAGGTGGTTGATCTAACTAGCATATCTAGCATTTTTAAATATGACAATATAATGCCACACCACGAAGGCAGTTTTAGTAGATGTTGACTGCAGGAAAGCTTGACATGCCGATTGTAGCAGCAGATATGGTTAGATGATCATATCTCAATTCTGCCTGTGTGGGAGGGAGGGAGATTAACAGACAGACAGGTTGACTATTTGACAATGGACGTCTAGGGGCATTATACACTTTAACCTCAATATTTTTGTTAGGTATTTTACTTGACAGTGCATTATTCACTTGGCAGGGAGTTGTAGTGAATCCCAACAGTGACGTATCAACTATTCAAGAGCTATTTACTGAATTTATTTTTACTTCAGAAGATTAAAAAAATATTAATTAAGAAAATCCACGTCCCATTATTTTAGACCAGGGGTTCCCAACCTTTTAAAGCTGGGGGCCAGGGAACATTTTCTCCATCAACTTTGAGGGCGGGATGGCCATTTTGCCCTGCCTGCATGATGGGGGTGCCCATTTTGTTAATCGAATGCCCTTGGAGGGATAGGGGGCCACATTAAATGGTGCTGTGGGCTGGATGCAGCCCACAGGCCTTAGGTTGGGAACCCCTGTTTTAGATATTATTTCATTAATTCATCCAACTGACTGTTGGTTTGGTACCCCTTGTACTGTTTTAAAAAGTTTGTCCAACAAGAGAGCAAATCCAGACAAGTAAGCTATGATTGTGTGGTGACATCATTGAGGATGAGAGACATCATCTCTTTGCATTCAGTCTTAATGGACTGTACACAGGGAGTCCATCACCATTTCACTAGCAATTGGTTCAATGGTCCTGGCCTTGCCATACTGTAAGAAATCTTATTGTCCTTCAATGTTGTATAGCAAGACTTTTATCCTGACCTAGCTTCTCTTTCCCTTAAAAATACACATGACTATTTTGGATCAGACATGAATAACCAAATGCTCAGTGTTGGGCAGCCAAACATTTTACTACCACATTGTGGGTGGACCCAACGTTGTAGGCAGAGCCAACATCATGACATCATGGGCAGAGTCAAAGTAAAAAAACAACCCATAAAATAAGTACACATAAAAATACAAATTATATAAACACATAAAGATACACATAAAAACACATAAAAATACAAATTAAAAATAAATACTCCAGACTTGACTACTGTAATGCGCTCTGCATGGGGCTGCCCTTGGTGACCATTCGGAGACTACAGCTGGTCCAAAATGCGGCGGCCAGGGTAGTGATGGGGCACGGGCGATATGCTCATGCCACACCACTGCTCCAGGAGCTGCACTGGCTGCCAGTATGTCTCCGGGTGCAATTGAAGGTGCTGGTCATTACCTTTAAAGCCCTATATGGTAGTGGGCCAGGATACCTAAGAGACCGCGTCACCCTAAGAACGTCTGTCCATCCCACCAGAGCGGATAGGAGGGGCTCTCTTGTTATTCCATCGGCTAGGGAGGCTCGCCTCACTAGCACTAGGAAGAGGGCCTTCTCTGTGTTCCCTTTGGAACCTTCTCCCAACTGAGCTGTGCCTACAGGCAGAGCTCCTGCCTTTCTGAAGAGGCTTAAAGACCTGGCTGGCAGAGCAAGTGTGGGGACCCAGGAACGTGGGATCCCATGCAGGTTGGCTGATTTAAGGGACAGCCACCCCTTCCTGCTCTTGTTTTTATCTGTTGCGCTGCTTTAATTTTTCTTATGAATTTTTAAGGTTTTAAATATCACTATTATACTAGACTTAACCTGCGATTTTAATCTATGTTGTAAGCCGCCCAGAGTCGGGTCTACCCGATTGGGGCGGGATAGGAAATATGAGTAATAAATAAATAAATAAATAAATAAATACACATTAAATAGTCATAAAAACACATAAGAATACAAATTAAATAGACATAAAACACATAAAAATACACATTAAATACACATAAAACACATAAAAATACACATTAAAAATAAATACACATTAAATACACATTAAAATATACCCACCCACCCCACACCCAAAGGCAAGTCACTTACCCTGGGGAGCAGGCTGTAGGGAGCTTCAGGCTAGTAGCTGCTCTTCCTCCTCCCCACTTGGGAGGACAGCAAGGAGGCTGCCAAGGGCCTCAGAAGCAGCCACCGGTTCCTCCGTGGCTACACGTGGCCGCCTGACGCTCTGCACTTCCACACTCCAAATGGCTGCTTGGCTCGGCAGACAGAGCGTTGTAGGCATGAATGCATGCCAAGCGCTGTAGGTGCACCGATTGTTATAGGTACGCATGCGTGCTGAGCACTGTAGGCGCACATGCATGTTATAGGTGCGTATGTACAGTGGGGGAAACCGGCAAAAAGATAAGCCCCCAAGGTGGTTCCCCCAAAAAACTGCTACCAGTTAGTGCGGATACCAGGAAAAGCTGTTACTGGTTCTAGCGAAACGGTGCAATCTGGCTCCTGCCCATCACTGCAAATGCCTCTGGATGGCTTGAATAATAAATAATAAAAGGATAGGGTAAAAAAACTACCAAAGCTGGGGCTTAATTACTTTGACCACCAAATAGGAAGAGAGGAGTCACCCGAGAAGGCTCTGATTCCATGAAAGATTGAAAGCAAAAGGAGAAGGAGGAGGCAGTGACAGAGGAGCCAGGCATGCTGTAGTCTATGGGGTCACAACAGGTTGGACTTGACTGTATGACTGAAGAACAAGAGGATACAAAAAAATGAGTATCATTATCATCTCATGTTCATCATATAAATATGTGTCCTGCTGACAATAACACAGGACAGATAGATGATCTAGGTCTTCACCTTAGATGTAGATGTTAACCAGCCACATTGCATTACTATCCTTGAGCAGTGAAAAAAGGGTAATCATCCTTCAGATTTGCAGGTAGACAAAGTCATAATTTGGAATATTCTTTTTTGTTAAAAACTAGCCCATGTGTAACTTTACTACTTGCAAGGAGCTATTTGCATATAATCCATGAAATGGGTCTACTGACAGAAGTGGCTTCCATCATGACAACAATGAAGGGGTTAATTTCATTTCCATTCTACAGCCCCCCCCCCCCCCGTGCTTTGAAAGGGAGTTCTGGGTAACCCACCTGAGCAAATTTTCAGTGTGAAGGGTGGGAGGGTAAGAAATTTCAGATGCAACTGCAAGTAGAGCACTGGATTTAACTGCTTCGGGGGCATAATAGACAACACCTTCATCTCTATCTGCATTCTGCAGTGTTGCAACCCAGAATTCTGTCCTCTCAGTTTGCAACTTTATTCTTCCACCATGCGTTGAAGGACTTACTTGTGTTCCTTTGTCCTGAGCAATAATGTAGCATAATCAGTCCTTTAACCACCATCAACATCAAGGCAAGCACCTATTGCTGTGGCTTTTGAGAAAATGGAGGCAATTTGCAGAATCTGTGTGTGGCCCATCAGAGTGATTACATATACATATACAATGTAGAAACAGGTTTGCTGTTACCAAACTCTTGTGGAACAGCTGCTTCTCATTTTGCATCCTGCAGATGCTATCTTGCTTACATAGCAGTTTTGATTTGAAATAACTGTGTTGACTCAAAGAAGCAAGATGTACAATTCTCAGCCTTGATTGAACATCACGTGGTCACTTTTATCACCAGCAGGATTTCTTGGTGGTTGGAGCAAACTGCTTCAACAATATGCATGAAAGAATATGGTTTTGGAAAAATGGCCAAAATCCTACTTTCCAGGAGGCAGACTCGGCACACTATAAACACTTGAGCAATTGGATGTTACCCATTCACATTGGATTGTTCTACTGAATCAAGACTTTTGGCACTGGTATAACATGAAAAAAGTTCATTGCTTAGCTGAACAGTACAAAGTTTTAAACACTCTCATTTCTGTTCTGAGATAAGGGGTATGTGAGTGAGAATTTGTGTTGGAAGCAGTGTGGTATAAAGATTTATGGAAAAGAAGAAGGCCAGTTGAATCTTGGCACTTCCATTGGAAACTGCTAATGTGGCACACTAGATCAACTGAGACATCCCCTACAGTTCTGGAGTCTTTGTCCCAGAGGACTGCTGAAGTTCAAAATGGACAAATAGTTTTGTGGGAAAACACACACTTAGCATACTCATTCTTTCCACCTTTTTAGCATTTCCAATCAAATGATGTCACTTAACAGGATGAGGTGGAGAGAGGAACTCTCCAACTTGGAAAGCAGATGCCCGTTAAAGTCACAGTCCTGGGGAGTGGAAAGCCATGTAATGGCAGTAGATCAACTAGATGGCTAGCCAGAACAAAAATATTGTGACCTTACCTGAGTCAATCTGATTCAGCATCAGACAGTCAGACCTGACCCACATTGCCTCTAGACTGCTGCAGTGCAGCCTATGTAGCATTTGAATGGGTGGGTTGCTCCAAAAATGCAGCAATGTCAGGTTGCCAGTTGTTTTCAAATCTGTTTTTTCCTTCATCTTCTTAATGCTGGGGAAATAAGATCTGGACTGCACTGTAATTTATTCCTTTACTTTAGCTCCAGTTTTAAATTTTGAGTCATTTTTTGTGGACGGCATGAAATGACACTTGCCATGATTATTTCCAGCACTTCTTCTAGGTCACTTATCTTGTTTTGCATTACTGGAAGGGTCTACCAAGGTTTTCTTCCAATTCAACATACATCACTTCATTTTGGTTTCTGGCACATGTGACTATCTATATGACATATTTGTCCAAGGAGGTGCTGACAGTGATATATTCAGTGAGGAGTGGGAGGACAGGGGTAACATTTCCCCTCCTGTGATCACCTCTTAACTATAAAAACAACTATAATTCTTCCTCAGAAGAATGTTTTTAATTTTTTAACTGTAGCACTACATCAAATAAGTGCTGCCTTCATAATTGCTTTCCTAGATTATTTTTTGGAGAGGGGGTTGTTTCTGAAGTTCCCCCACCTCTCTGGCTGCTGCAGTAAGCCAAAATGTTGGGATTCAAATCCTGACGTTTTGGCTTGCTGCAGCCTCCAGGGAGATGTGGGAACTTCGGAAACAGCGCAGATTGGGTCCCCGACCTACCCAGTGGTAGGGGTGTCAAAGAGCCTGAAATTTTGGGCTCTCTGACACCCCTACCCTGGGGAGGTCAATGGTCGGTGGTGACCCCGACCTACCCGGGTGCTGCAATAACAGCATACGATCAGCACTTAGGTTAGGGGATTGAATGGGAACACGCCTGGTTCAACCCCCAACCCAAGCAGCTGATCCCACACTGTGATCTGCCTGCCTCTTTGGAAAGGGCAGGGAGAATTCCTCTTTGGAAAGGGAACAGGGCTTTTTTTTAACATTGTGTGATCAATGCATCACACAACGTTAAAAACTGGATAACGACAAGACTTGTGGAACCAAGTCCCATTGTTATCTGAGGTACTAGTGTAGTCCTAATTCGGGTGCAACACAGGGCTTTCCCCCTGGCCATGCCTACAATACTACGCCCACCGATAGGGCTGTAGCCAGGATTCTAGATTTGAGGAGTGGAAAAAAATTTCAGGAGGGGCAACAGTGACACACTCACATATATAACATTGGCATCACAGGTTGGGTTGGGGGGGGCTGTTCGCTAAGGAGGGTTTTCGGGGGGGACGCCCCCCTGGCTATGAACCTGCCCACAGAGTAGGTAATTTTTTTTAAATCCCACCACTGCCTAAAAGGCCATTAACTTCATCTAAACAAGCTTCTAATTGCCCCTCCCCCAAATCAAATTGTTCCCCGTGAGGTGTGTGCCCCACTTTGAAAACCATGGAACTATACAAGAGACAGAATATTTGAAGGAGAGGAACATACAAGTAGACACCAGTGTTTTCTTCACTTTGTTCTATAAAAAAGCTTTATTCTCCTTTGAATTAATCTGACAAATCAAATCAGAAACACTTTTTACACCCACCTGCCTCATTTTATTTTATTTGCCAAATGGCACAATATGTAAATCAAGCATTTACTTCTCCTTAAGATCTTTCCCCTTCCCTTTCTACAATGTTTGGTCATGCCACCCCTCCCCCCACAATATCAAATAGCAATTAGCTAGAAAACAGTTTCTCTCTCTCTCTCTCTCTCTCTCTCTCTCTCTCTCTCTCTCTCTCTCTCTCACACACACACACACACACACACACACACACACACACACACATGCACACGCACAAACACAGCGGGAATTTCTGAGCTCATCTTGATTCTTACTTATACCATATTTCTAAGAAGTGCTAGCATCCTCATTAAAAACCATAGTTTTAGTTATTTCTATTCTACCCTAGACTGATAAATCATCAGATCAGCATGGTATCATTTGTCAAAGTTTTAATTTTAAAAGCAAGAAATTGTGTTGTGGAAATGTAGTTGCACAACAAAAGTGGGGAAATTATTAACATTTGATTTGTTTGCAAGTTCACCTTGAAGTTCCATTCATGCTCAACATGATTCCCAGACTAAAATAATTACACAGATCAAAAGTCTGAGGAAAAAAAGAAAGAGACATTTCCTCACTATATGCTCAGAAATCTTAGAAGTTTGGTTTCAGGTTTGTTAGAAGAGTACTGTATGAAGATTGTAGATTAGTTACTAGGAAAAATGGGGAGGGGTTTCTTCTTTTTACAGCAGTGCAGATGGAAAAATACATAGAGTTCAAAATGGCTGTATCTTCCTGAAGTGCAAATGGCCAACTGCTCCCAACAAAAACAGGAGGCCAGAGATTGAACTTAGGGAATCATATTTCAGGCGAGAAAACAGAATTAGGAAACAAAACATACAATCAAGTTAGTCCTGGCAACAGAAGCTCCCTCCTCCCAGGGTTTATATTCACCCTTTGCATGCTGAATTGCCATATCGCAACAGGATGGAGAAGGAAGGATGGGGAAGAGAAGGGATGAGGAATGGGGCAATATTAATATAGTGGTACCTCGCTTAAAGACCATAAAGTGTTCCACAGGATTGCTATTTAAGTGAGTTTGCTCTTTAAGTGAAACACCATTGTAAGTGACAAATTACGCCTTCTGGTGGTGGTGGTGGGATTGCGAACTCCGATTTATTTGTTAAGCGAGTTTTTGGTTGGTTTAATTTGTTAAGCAAAGCAAACATTCATAGAAAATCCTGCTCTTTAAGTGAGTTACTCTTTAAGTGAGGCACTCTTTATGCGAGGTTTGACTGTAGTGCAGTTTCATTGCTAGGCACGACCTGAATTTTATTGATTGATTTATTTATTATTTGATTTATATTGCCTCCCAAATCAGAAGACTCTGGGCGGCACACAAACAAAACTGATCACAATTTTAAAACTATAAAACCTCTTTAAAAACCCATTAAACCTCATACCAAAGAATTAAAAATTCAAGCCACTGTAGTCAAGTTCAAGCAAGGATGAGGGAAAGTTAGGTTTGTTTTCATTAATGGAGTCCTCAGAATACCCTAACTATCATAACCATCAAAATTACTATATAAATAGTTTCCAGGCAGAGCTTTTATCCTTCTATAAAACCCTCAAAACCTGGCTGGCACAACAGTTATGGGGGGAGGCTGGGGAGAGAGCCACTCCAGGCTGGCTCATATGAATGGCCCCTGGTCTTCCAGCGTTTAGTTTTAGAAATTTTATGACGTGGCATTGAGGAGGGAATTTTAAATTTTAAACAATTTAATATTTTAACATTTTTATCCCATTGTTTTGTAGAATTTTTATTTGTGGTGTTTCTATCTGTGTAGCTATTTTTATTTTTCTCAACTTTTCTGCTGAAGAAATGTGAAGAGGAGGCAGAAAAATGCACCTTTAAAAAACAGAAATGGGTTGCTTGAACAGGAAAACTTTAGCAAGCTATGCTTAATTCTTCCACCTGGGTAAATGCAATCAACTCAACCACCCACTGATTTGAAAATTGCAGACACATGTTTTCAGAAAGGGGTCCTTCAAAGTGCTGAGAAATGGTTCAATATTTTAGACAAGGAGCTTATTTTTGGATGTGTTTTCAAACATCTCAGTGTTTGTTCATCTCTGGTCCAAATTACAGATCATTTTGGAATGACTAATGGGGGAGGGGGGCATGCTTCTGCCCTTTCCCTCATCATTAGTCCTAGTTAGCTTATTACCACTGGCATCACTCTGCTGAACCAAGACCAACACTCTCTGGCCTTCATCTCACAGTCCAAAAAGCACAGAATTATATCCCTTGCTTTCCTTCTTTGCCCTTTGGGGTTAACATTGTCCAAGTTAATCATGACAAAGGTTCCAATTGCTGATCTTTTTCCTTTGGATTCTCAGACGTATGAATCATCAGAAAATGAGTGTTCCTATTTGACGACTTCTCTGAGAGCAGGCTAAAAGGTTTATAGCAATGTCTGGCCAATTGCAGAGCTGACCCCAGAAGATCTGGGAATACTCCTCTGCTAGGACTTAAGACAGTGAATTCTTGCAAAGTATACACATTTAGGAACATTTTAATGTTAGCACAGAAAATGCTTTTAGAACATGTCAAATGTCATGTAGAGCTGGGCTTTTTTTCTTCTTGGACAGGAAACTGATGCTGCCAGTGTCAAAATGTATGTGGGTTTTCCAGTTTGGCTCATACCTGGGTTAAAATTAAGCATTTATTTATTTTTTAACATGGCAACATTTCCATCCAAACCACTGATGGTGTTCTTGGAGAAAGAACTCAAACTCTAAAGATTATATGTTTCTCTTTCCAATTTACATAGAACTTAGAGGTTTCTTGTGTTTTTTTTAAGTCAGCTGTGAAGATAAAACTGATGCTCATAAGGAGTGTACCTTGCCGCTAATCAGATTTCATTGTTTGCTCATAGTTGGGGGGGGGGGCTTCTGTGCACTGTAGCTGTGACATGAGGAAATAGCCAGAGTAGACAATTTCATAATATTATATTCAACTGCCACTCTCCTCCAATTCGAATCCATTGGAGGCATACAATAATCATTCAGCTATTTTGATAAAGAATTAATTTTGGCCAACAACAAAGCCAGGAAAGTGGCTTCATTTTGGCAGTTCAAAATCTGATCTGGACATGAACGAAATCAGATTTTTACAAAGCATGTGCTGCAACAAATTTCCTTTTTTAATGCATGCCCTCCCCGACCATTTTCTTTTTGGAAAGTGATAATTACATGCCATCATGTTGATTATGACATGGCAATCTATTCCAGGGTGTTCTAGATGTCAAGCATTCGGAAGAGGTTTTGCATCCCCTTCTTCTGGGGGGGCATTACTGGCATTGTAAATTTTGCCAAAGGCTACAAAGAGAAAAAAATAGCATTCAAAAGATAGTAACTGCTCACTCTACCACTACCACACTCACAGAATCATCAGTACCCCCCGTAGCTCCCTCTTCTTCTTCTTCTTCTCCAGATCTGTCTCTTTTTATAGCTCCAGATTCTAACAATTCTTTTCTTAAAGATAGCCATTCCTGCGTTCCCACCTTAACCAAGCCAATCTGGCACATATACTCCAATACATCCATTTCTGAATTAACAACGTGCATCTTTCTGTCGTAGTAAAAACATATTTGCTGTGGAAATCTCCAATTATATGTAAGCCCTCTGGCTTTCAAAAGTTTTGTCACTGGCTTCATTTTATATCTCCAAACACGTTCTTCCGGAGCTATATCATTGTAGACTTCCACAGCAGTCCCATCCATTTCCAGAACGCCAGCACCAGCCTGTTTAATAAAAGCCATCACCCTAAGCTTATCACCCCAATTTGCAAATTTGACCAAAACATTTCTTTGAAAATTCTTTCCTCTCTTTCCCCCCACCCTGAAAACACTTGCTATATCCTCCGCAACAAAATCTTTTCCCATTTTGAGAGAGTTTAGCCAATCAACTATTCTTTCCTTCAGCTTGTCTGGCGTTCGTTCTGGCATTTTTTGAATCACAATATTTTGCTTTCGCATACCTTCTTCCACCATATCTAGTCTTTTTTCTTGTGAACACACTTTGTAGTCAATTTCCTTTGTTTTGGACTCCAATTCTTTCACATCAAGTTGTAATGTCTTTACGTCCTTCCGCGTATTCTTCATCATATTTTCCATCCTTTTTGAATTATCTTTGACTTCCCTTGACAGGTCATTAAGAATTGTGGCCAAATTTTGGAAATTAGTAGTAGTTGCATCTCTATCCCGCTTCGTCTGCTCGTTGTTAATTTGAATCTCTTTTCTCAGTTCTTGAAAATTCCCTGACATTGACTTTTCCATCTGTTCAACTTTCTTCATAAATTTACCTATCTCTACATAGAAGTGCACGTTTTCTCCTGCTGAAGTCTCGGCCATCGGTGGTGGTGTTTGTCCATCTTTTTGTTCTCTTTGTTCCCTCGGTTCCTTTTGCTCTCTTTGGTCCTTTGACTCTTTCTTATCCTTTCTCGTTTTGGGTCTCTTTGGTTTAACAACTTCTTCCTCCTCTCTACCCTTGCCCCCCTCCATAACTGTACTCAATTAGTGTGCAAGATCAATACTTTTTTTTAATTTTTTAATTTTTTTTAAATTTTTTTAATTTTTTAATTTTTTAAAAAAAAAATTCAAATCAATTCCCCCTTCTTTCTTCCCTTTTACTTATATAAAAATAGCTTTTATATATCTCAAGTTGATCTCAATTATTCAATCAATTTCTAATTGATATTGCACACTATCAATAACAATTTATATCAAATCTTCAATAAACAACAATTAATAGTCAATACAAATTCCAATAAATCAAATCTTATAAATTCAACAATTTAAATTAATTCAGTCAATGAGCTCAATTTCAAATCAATCAATTTCAATTTTTATATCAAAATCAATATCTGTTATCTGTCCCCGTCAGCTTCCCCAGCCACCCTGCAGCTGTAGATCGGGTCCTCTGATCTCTCTGGAGCAGGCAGGGGACACGATCCAAGCTGTTTCTGGGCTTCCCCGACGTCCTCAGCCAGTGCAGCAAGCCAAAACATCAGGGTTCAAATCCCGACATTCTGGCTTGCTGCAGCCTCCAGGGAAACAGGGCTTTTTTTAACGTTGTGTGATCAATGCATCGCACAACGTTAAAAACCGGATAACGACGAGACTTGTGGAACTCAACGTTATCCGGGGTACTAGTGTAATCATATCCCAGAAACATTGAGAAAAATATGAAAAAGATTGTTTCACAGCCTACACAAAACACTCTAGAAGGAACTTGAGAAAATAACATGACTGATTTGAAACCAACCTTAACATATTTCACACATATGATAGATTGTGAGTATTATCTCTCCCTGGACACTTGTTGCCACATTTCATGAAATACTTAGTTAATGCTATAGCTGGTTACTATCTTCCCCTGTACCCAAACCTGAATGTGGAACATACTTTATTGATCCTCCCCTTTGCTTCAAAGTAATACCAGGTAAGGATAATAAACAGTGGTTGTATGTCTGTTTCAAAGAAAGTAAATGCTGACTTTTCAGTTCCAACATCATTGTCAGATTGTTCTGCAAAACCACAGTGTTCCATCCTAAAAGGAACCACAGTCTGCAGCTTTTCCAGCCTATGGGACAACCAGCTGTATGACTCATAAACACCCAAACCACCTGGATTTCCTGTAATTGCTTGGAGAACTCTTCTGGCCACAGAACAATGTCTTGGTAACTGTTTCTTTGAGGCAGAGGTAGAGCCTGAATTAACTGTGGTTATGTAGGCTTTGGGGGGAACTGACCTTCTTGAAAAATTTCCAGGGCAACACACTGAGTTCTCATTTTCAGCATCCTATTCTTTGACTATAATTCACTTGCCTTTTCACAGATATAAGGGGTCAGTCCACTTTTAAGGTAAAGGTAAAGACCACCCATGCTCAAAAGTCAGTCATATCCAACTCTAGGGTTCAGTGCTCATCTCTGTTTTATAGCCAAAGAAGCAGTGCTGTCTGCATCTGCAGACGTTTCTGTGGACATGTGGCAGGCATGATTACACACTGGAGTGCATAGAATGCTGTTTACCTTCCCACCAAAGTTGTACTTATTTATCTACTTGCAATTTCTTGCTTTTGAACTGGTAGGTTGGCGAGAGCTGGGACAGACGTGGGAGCTGACCTTCCAGTTGTAAAGTTCAGTGTCTTAACCACTAACAGTCCCTTAACCACCGCAGTCCCTTTCCACTTTTAAACTATCCATTAAGTCCAATATGAGGTTGAATTTCTTAGGCTTGTTCTTCTTTTCCAGTCCTTCCTAGGGATAGGCGGCTTTTATTTCCCCCTCATTTGAATTTTTAAAAACTGAAATTCCATTATTTTAGCCCTATGAAGAAATTTGCAAGATTTTGTACTTAGTAATTTCCCCATGTCTTTTCTTCTGCCTTTCTTCACTCTGTAGTCACAAGTAAGATTTCATTTTTGACCATATACCAAAAAAGGAGGTCAATTCAAGAGCCATGGAATGGAAATAATTGAGAATCCAAGGTTGCTATCTCCTTTTCCACTTTATGTGGTAATCTAGGAGTACATATGAGCTATTTTGGAGAGGTTCTTAATTAATATTTTCCTACTACTACTCATAACAAATAATATTGTGATTATGCCCTTGCACGATCCTCTTCTTTTTTAATTCCTGGAAAGTGTTTTTGCCAAATAAACATCAAAACAGGGTGCAAACGAGGTGAATATTTGCCTACATTCTAATCTATTAAAGATGTGGCTATGCAGATGTTAGAAGGCAAAAGTCCAAATGTTGGGCCGGAAAAACATCCTTCAGGATATTTCACATGAATAAACATTTGAATTTTTGTAATTAAAAAAAACTTCAGATATTGAAAAGACCAAGCTAGTTTACAATCTTAAAGAAATTAAGTACAGTATCAAGCAAAATGTGCTGATCTTTTTGTCTAAACACTTCCCTGATCTCTGCAGGTTGCATAGGGTGATGAGGCCAAACCCAACAGACTCAGTGTTGAACACTAGTGGTTCCCAACCATGTAGACCAGGGGTTGCCAACCCTTTTAAGTCATGCTTCCTCAGACAGTTCAGGGAGCCAAACTGGTGGTCCCCCTGCCATTTATGGCTGCCATAAATGCATTTATGACAGCCATAAATGAGACCATGGCTGATTCTGGCAGTAATGGCTGTGATGGCTGGAGCGAGGGTGGGGGCCAGATTATTTAGCGCTGTGGGCTGAATCTGGCCCATGGTCCATAGGTTGCCTACCCATTTTAGACCATGATGTACTTTGACTAAAAACCCAAAAGCCTTCACCATTTGTTGTGTTAGCCAAGATTTCTGGATGAGGCAGTCCAAGAACATCTGAGGGCCAGGGTTGGGAGCTACTATTGTACAACATCATGACTATCTGTGGCAGCTGCCCTGAAAAGGTTCAGAAAAGGCAATAGTTTAAAATCCCTATCCAACTCAATTCCATCATGTTAGAATTTAGGCAGGCGAGACACAAAGGCCTAAATTAGATTGCTACTCCCAAAGAGAGAAGCCCATTCAATTAATGGAAATTACACAACTGTGAACAGACAATTTAGAAATTGGTTTAATCAGCCTGCCTTTGTTAACAATTGGATTTAGGCTGTAGATAGAGGATTTACAGCTAGTGTTATTTTGAAACTGCAACTAGAAGAAACAAAAGATGTGGTATGTGTGTTGGAGAGACAAATTCCAAAATGTATTTGGGGTGAAGGAACAAGATGTGTACCTGCAATGACTGTTCTACAATGATTTTTTTGGGTCTGTTACCTCTGTGTGTTTTTATGATCAACAGACTATTAAATATTTGTAGTGGGAAACCAAAACATGCAAGTCAAAAGTCTGCTTTTTGAGAGGAACCATGTCCATCACCAGGTTGGGACTGGATCCACATTTTGTTATGCTTAAAGTAAGTCTATCAAAATTAATGAGACTTTGTTGTTCCTGTATTATATCTCAATGATTTTATTTAATCTGCTCTAAACCTCTCAAATAGGGTTGCATTGGCTTGGTGGTTAAGATGCTGAGCTTGATGACCGGAAGGTTGGCAGGTCAGTAGTTTGAGACCTGAGTGCTGCATGACAGAGTGAGCTCCCGATATCTGTCCCAGCTCCTGCCAAGATAGCAATTTGAAAGCAAACAATTGCAACTACCGAATATAAATAGGTACTGCTTCAGCAGGAAAGGTAACAGCATTCTGTATGCTCTGGTGTCTAGTCATGCCTGCCACACAGTGATAGGATGATAAAAATTCTACTACCACGCCATGACGTCACGGACGTCATGGGCGTGGCCAATGTCATGACGTCATGACGTTGTGGGCGGGGCCAAAAATAAAAATAAATAAAAATAAACATACACACACACACACCTCCCTCTCAGCCCACCCACC
The DNA here is from genome assembly GCA_030440675.1 of Furcifer pardalis. NCBI lineage: Eukaryota > Metazoa > Chordata > Lepidosauria > Squamata > Chamaeleonidae > Furcifer > Furcifer pardalis. The sequence continues at coordinate 145,846,148 of CP126894.1, read as the reverse complement.
CAGACACAAATAAATAAATAAATAAATAAATAAATAAAAACAACCACCCACCCAAAACACAAATAAATTACCCCTCGCTTACCTTTCTTGGGACCCGGCACCCCGACTGCGTCCACAGCCGCCGCCGCCGCCGCCGGAGCCGCCTGCACCCCTGTGGCGTCCTCCTCGGGCCGGTACCTTTTTAGCCCGGCTCTGGCCACGGCCAGGGGCGGCGGGCAGCAGTGGCTCTGGCGGTGGCTCTAGCCACGGCTGCTGAGCCTCCCTGGGCTGTCCCCATGCCGCACCGCCACCGCCTGCAGATTCCTCCTCTGCCAGGCACCGCAGCCGGGCTAAAAAGGGACCGGCCCAAGGAGGAGGCCACAGGAATGCAGCCAGCGGCAGCTCCGGTGGCGGCGGACAGCGGTTGCAGGCACCCAGCCCACAGGCACCCGGCGGAGGAGGAGGCATCAGCGGTGCACCGCGCCGGGCGTCCCCAGGGCATGGGGCTTGTCAGCAGCGGATGGCCCAGGCAGCCCTCAACGTGCCGCGGGGGAGGTGCCCTCCTCAGAGGGCTGGTGCCGCCTCCACCGTCCTGAAAGCTCTAAAACAATTTTTTTAAAAAAATTGGAGCTAAAATGGCTCCAATTGACTGCGCATGCGCAGAAACTCAATCTGACGCATGCGCAATGCGTCAGATTGAGTTTCTGCGCATGCGCAGTCAATTGGAGCCATTTTAGCTCCGATTTTTTTTTAAAAAAAATTTCTTTCGGTGAGGCGTCCGGAACCGGACGCCTCAAAAGTGGACTCCCCTTCCGGAGAACCCTCCGGAATTGGTCCTACCGGTTCCAGGGAACCGTCTGGAACAGGGGACATCCCATCACTGCTGCCACATGACCATAGAAATGTCGGCAGATGCAGAAAGCACTGGCTCTTTGGCTGTAAACAGAGATGAGCACAGAACCCTAAAATTGGACACTACTGGCTTCTGAGCAAGGGAGAAATTTGCCTATACTAAGCCTCTTAAAGATGGGATCCTACTGTTAGGCAGAGATTCACTGATGTATGTTTGATGTCATAAAAGGGCAACAAATGATAAATTATTTCATTTTCAATTGTTGTTCTTTACTCTCAGAAAGAGAAGAGGTTTATGGGAGATTTGATTGATTGATTAGATTTGCTGTTGGACACCAATCACTTCTCCACCTCTGGAAAGTTGTCTTAAGCCAGCCCTAGATTTTGAGTTGTGTTGAATCAACCAGCAAAATGCTGCGTTTTCACAGGAGATATTTTCCATAGTACTGTATCAGGCTATACTGAATAAATTGCATTGGTTGTAAAAGACTCCATAACATTACTAAAACTTGTATTAGTCTAAAGAGATGTGTTTTATACCGGTACTTTTCAGCTGCACAAGTAACAATATTTGGATGCTCCTTAGAATCCAAATCTTACTTAGTTTTAGGCATATCAGGAAACAAAACAAAATAAACAAAACAAAATAAAAACAAAATAAAAAACACTGTAGTACTTAAAGACTAACTGCTACATTTTTATTGTTAGCTTTCATGGATCAAGTCCACTTCTTCAGAGAAAGAGTGAAACTTACAGGCATGGTTTTCATACACCAAATTCAGGGGGTCAAAGGGAGAAGGGTGTGGTCAAGCAAGATGACAGACAAGCAAGCACAACAATACAGCTTCACACAGCCATTAGCAACAATAGATTATTTAAATTAGCTCTAAATGACTCCCTTTCAATCTCAAAGTTGCTGAGAAAGCCCATTCTGGCCTATGATCAACTTTTGACCTGCATGTCAGAAAACAAACAAAAACACTGTACCTGGTTACATTCTGTTTTGCTAAAGAGAATTGGCAGGAAAGTTGTAATATAATATATAAAATCATATAGCAATCTGTGTATCAAATTTGATAATGTCCCAGAAACCCTTCGCTAATATTATTTGATTTCTGCTGTCTCCCTTTCAATCCTAGTTTTGTAATTTCTCTGTTCCAGAATTGTAAATTTCAGGTCGTGGATAGAGTGTCCAGTTAGATTGAAGTGGTTTGAGACAGGTTTCTCTGTGTTGCCATTTTGAATGTCTGATTTGTGTCCATTAATTCTTTTGTGTAAAGATTGTCCTGTTTGTCCTACATAAACCACGGACGGACATTTTTGGCAAGAGATGGCATAAAACACATTGGCAGAAGCACAAGTAAAACTCCCTTTAATGTTGTGTGTGGTGCCGTTGGGTCCAGTAATGCTGTTTCCAGAACTAATGTGGGGGCATAGTTGACATCTGGCTTTGCAGCAGGGTCTAGTTCCCATATCTGCTCCAGTTCTGTGTAGTCTGTTGTGTGTCAATAGTTGTTTGAGATTGGTGGGATGTCTATAAGCAAGTAGGGGTCTGTCACAAGGGCTTTGGAAAGTGAAGCACTCTTGTCCAAGATGGGTTGGAGATCCCTCATTATGCGTGTGTGGGGTTTAAGTTGAGGGCTGAAGATGACAACCAGTGGTGTGCAATTGCTTTCCCTTCTGGGCCTGTCTTGTAGTAGATCACTCCTGGGTATTCATCTAGCCCAGTTGACTTGTTCTTTAACCATATTGGATGGGTATTGTAGTTTGAGAAATGCATTTTGTAAGTCCGTGAGCTTGGCATCCCTGGCATGTGAGTCTGAGCAGATGCGATTGTACCTGAGGGCTTGGCTGAAGATAATGGATTTTGTTGTGTGTTCTGGATGGAAGCTGGAGGCATGCAGGTAGGTACATCTGTCTGTGGTTTTGTGATATAGTGTGGTACTAAGATGTCCATTTTGTAGTTTCACAGTGGTGTCCAGGAAACTTACTTGTTGTGTAGACTGGTCCAAACTGAGTTTGATATTTGGGTGAAAATTACTTGAAGTCTTGGTGGAATTTCTCCAGGGTTTCTTTTCCATGCGACCAGATCAAGAATATGTCATCAATATATCTCAAATAGACAAGTGGTTTATAGGTACAGCAGTTAAGAAAACATTGTTCTAGATCAGCCATGAATATATTAGCATACTGTGGAGCCATGTGAGTACCCATGGCAGTTCCGTTGATCTGGAGGTAGGTTTCATTGTTGAAGGTGAAGTAATTGTGTGTAAGTACAAAGTTGCACAGGGAGATGACTGTGTGGGGTTCGTTTTTGTTTTGAATGATGTTCCTTATGGCTTGTAATCCGTCTTGGTGTGGAATGTTGGTGTACAGAGCTTCCACGTCCATTGTAGCTAAGATGGTGTTATCTGGGAGGTCATGTGTGTGTTGAAGTTTTCTTAGAAAGTCTGTGATATCTCTTACGTAGCTGGGTATATTGGTGGCATATGGTTTGAGAATGGAGTCCAGATACCCCAACGGTGATAGTGTTGATGCTTGAAACAATGGGAATGCAATGAAGGAACCACAGCACAAAAAGAAGGGTTAAATTCTCTCTTCACATCTATGGCAGGCCTCATAATTTCTATCCATCCCAATTGATACTACAATACAGTATTTGCATGCTTTAAATTGCAAAGATACAATTGGGATCTGGTTTGGCTCTGAATCTATTACAAGATGGAGCCTACAGTAGCGGGTTATGAATCATAGCACAGCATGTTGCCCTTGGACTCTTAAAGCTAAGTGTGCTCTTAATTAGCAATTCCCCACTTTTGACATCTGAAATAAAAGTTGTCAAGGATGTCTTCTATTACGTTTAGGGGTATCATTCATTAATGCATTGCAAAACTACTCACTGGGGACAAAAAGAAAGAAAAGGCTCTTCGTTTTCCTCTGGGACAAATGAAGTCAGAGAGGGCTTTAGGCCAAAACAAGACAGAATTAACTTCTCTTCATATCCATGCAGAGTCAGTCATGTACTAAAGAGAGGTGGTATAAGAAAAATGTTGCAATTTAAAAAAAAAGATGAAAGCCATTAAGTAAAGTAGTTTTCACTTCAAAAACATATTGCCGTGTGTGTGTGTGAGAGAGAGAGAGAGAGAAAGAAAGAGAGAGGTTCCTTTCTTTCAGATGGTCAGCCAAACTCCACATCATGCTTGGAATTTGATGCTAATCCCTGTTGTTCCAATACTTGTTCTTTGGGATGTAATACTTGTAATTATTTCCATACAAATATGAATTTATCCAGTTTGTAATGCTCAGACCTGTTACAAATCAACCCAAAATGTCAGTTCCCCTGAGAAATTATTCAAGGGCTTGAAATTAAAATAAGATTATTGCACACATATAGATTTTTTTCTTTTATTCCCCCAGCCCCAAACACTAAGCAAAGCTCCGTCATACTAAGTCAACAACCTCAAAGGGTGTTTTTCAAGCTACCAGGAATCTTCTATATCTGGCAGAGGAGCTTTTCTCATCCTCCATTTGTGGACTTCAATTCTGTGGAATTACCCACCCTGAATCACTTGAGCTTTCTGTAAGGACTTTGCATGCATATTCAAACTGTGGCTCATTCTGACTGGTTTCTTGGTCAAGTGAATCTATAGCTTGATCAAATCAGTCATCCCTTGGTACTTTTTCATGAATGTGCTGGACCTTCCTAGGTCTTTCTCTCTACTTCTTGGAGGCACCTTTTGTATCCTTTGCTTGGATTTAAAAAGCAAAAGGGTTGACTTAAAATGATGTGGCAGTGTGAGAAAAGGCAACCACCAGAGGTCAGTTGAGACATATCAAGACCTGATCAACTTCACCAACCCTAATTTTTGCCCAGATTTTGCACACAGTTACAGTTCAAATTCCACCTAACATAAATCTGTCCATTACCAAATTTGCTCTTCTTGAGCTCAGAGTCACACCACAATCTTAGCAATAAGGTTGATTACACTACCGGACATGTTTGCCAGTGGAACAGCATATCTGCAAATATAGAAGAATCTTTGGAGCCTCCCATTTTGCCAAGGGCTCAGATGCTCAATCGGGTCCAATATTACATAGGAACTGCGACAATAACTGTACATGAGTGATCTGTTCCAATCATGGCAGTCCACTGTGTGTGATGGAATAGTAGGAGGATAGGGAGAGACTGCAAAAAGATGACTCTGAAACACCTAAGTAAAGATATACAGTGTTGTTATGTTTCATCAAGTTTCCTCTGACTTACATAACCCTATGAATCAGCAAACTCCAAATTGTTCTGTTCTCAACAACGCTGCTCAGCTCTTGTTAATCCAAGCCTCTGGCTTTCTTTGAAGAGCCAATCCACCTCATATTTTGTTTTTCTCTTTTCCTCTTGCTCTCAACCCTTCCCAGCATTATTGTCTTTTCCAGAAAGTCTTACCTTCTCATGATGTACCTGAAGTAGGACAGACTCAATTCGATCATTTTGCTTCAAGAAATAGTTTAGGCCAGTGTTTCCCAACCTTTATTTTTGGACTTCAATTCCCAGAAGCCTACATCAATTTCCCAAAGCACTGATCAGCAAATGAACTGCCTTAGTCTTCTGGGAATTGAAGTCCTTCTGTGGAGTGTGGATCCGACACTGGGAAACACTCATTTAGGCTCACTTTTCTGAATTATTTGAAAATGTGAAAATATCTTTCCTTTCCACCAGAGTTTCTGTCTTTTGTACAGAATCTCTGCATAAAGTATCTTCTCCTTTTGTGAAGCACACAAAGTGTGCATATATGCACATATGGAGCTGACAGAGAAGGTATTGCTAACTGATCAAAAGGATACAAACAACTCTAAGTAGAAGCCATCATTGTTACCAAATTTGTATAATTTTCAAATCTGCATAGTCTGCCATTTGAAAAAAAAATCATTCTTAAAAAAAAGTAAAAAAACATCACTGAGCCCACCAAAATTTATGACAGCCATGGATGTGTTTCACAGTAGTGTTTATAGCAGGAGGAACCACCAGTCTGGCCCGCTCAGCTGTCTGAGGAGGCATGGTCCAGCCTGCAGCTTGAAAAGGTTGAGAACCCCTGTTTTAGATAGTGCCATTGTTTGTATAACATTTTTCTGGATTGTTAAAGGGAGGGTGTGAGAGAATGAGGATTCAATTTAAAATGTGTATGCTGTAACCTTCCCAGAAATATAGCCTTAAAAACAAATGAATGACCTTTCCCATAGAGTGGCAAAAAAGAAAAAGGAAAAGAATTATCTGAAAGACAATGGTGAAGCTTGGAAGCTTTAGGAGAGCTCATTGCTAATCCATTCCAAAGCCTGCCTTTCTCTCATCCACCCGGCTTCAGATTTGCTGTGAGAACAAATGAGTATGAACATATTACCAATGATTTAAGTGCCTGATCAAATGAAAGATAATTGTCTGCTAATCTGTATACTTCCTGTGAAGACAGATGTTTGGCTTCATATTTGTTCTACCAGCAGAAGTAACCTAGGAGCTACTGTTGTCCTTACATGGATTGTTCCCATGGGCATAGGAAAGGAAAGCCAGTTCCTCTCTCTCCTTATCTCCGACTGCTATGTTCTCCACTTTTTTTAGAGGGTGCCCATCCCTTCTGTGCTGATTTTTTGATCTTACATGGGTTTATAAGAAGAAAAGAACTAAGAGATTTTTCCTTTTGAACTTCCACTGCATAAGAATTCTCCTGTGGAAGAACTTTTCAGACAGTCTGGCCAGGTTATCCTGCTATTGTAATATAGTAGACCATACTGCCAGTGACTCAACACCAATCATTAAGTGGCGGTTAAGTAACCTGACAACTCTGAGGACTAATGGCCTTGGGTGGGAAAGTCCTCAAGGAAGGGTGATGGCCCCCGAGTGGATTAAATCCATCTTGAATCCATTTTTATGGAGAGAACTACTTCATCAATACTGGCCTTGGGCCAAAAGGGCCCAGAACCAGAAAATGACTCGCAGAACTGGATCAGTGGTACAGATATTATGTTGTGATGCAGAAAGCAAATGGAAAGCCACTGCATTATAGTCTAAGGACAATCTTCATGGCTGATTGCCATTGATGATTGCCAATTTTTGGAATCTGATATGGAAGGAGGAGGAGGAGGAGGAGGGAACTGAAGTTCAAGAACACACGGAGTGCCAAGGTTAGCCATCACTGCCATATCTGGTGACAGATATATTTGCTATTATAAATCAGAAGACTAAAACCATAAAAAGAGTCTTGTATTGAAAATTGCTCAGTTTATCAATTTATAGTGGCATACAGTACTTCAATTCATCAGACCCATGGAGCATTATAGTCAATAAGACATCCAATTATGCCCCTTCTTCTTTCCCTCCTCTCTCTGTCATTCTCTCACAGACTTACAGACCTCCATGGAACAGTACACACTTACCCTCTATTCTACATGCTTAAAAAGCATTAGTTCAGGTTTTAAAGATGCCTGGCTACATCAGAGAAGAAGTTATATTTGAGTGACTTCTCACCTTGCCTAGTGTTGGAACAAGCTTGTTAAATAATTGACTACAGTTTTGAGTGAAAGGAGGGCTGAGAAAAATATCTCACCTCTGTTTGGCTGCAGAGGTAACATCATTGGAAGGTAGATTACTTCTCTTAGATGCTTCCAGGAATGTCAAGTGGTTTTTTGTGCCAGAAAAGGCACATAAGACTAAGGCTACAAAAACATCATGTGGTCTTTCTGCCACCCCTTCAGAGCTTTTCCCCCACTTATAGCCTTGTGGAGGGAGATTGGAGGGGGAAGGTGAAGTGTAAGGACTTGGGAACTAGAGGAGAAGCTGGTGGACTTCATGGTTATCCATCACAGGTCATTTCCCACTGGCACCCTGAAGAGTACCCCTGGAAGACTGCAGTGTAATGGGCCATCTTAATTCTGGTTTGTGATTCATACTGATGGTTTACATGCCATCAAAGGCTTTGGGTTGTGTTCTGTATTTTATTTGTTACTGAAATCCTGGGACTTATTTGCAATTACTCTTGAATTCATGCAAATCAAGGCCATTCTTACATCAGTTTTGCATGCAGATCAGAACACAAGCAACTTCAAAATTAGTAGATTTGGAGTGGGAGATTGTCATGTATACTATTTTCTGAAGGTACCATGTGATTTGTATAATAAGCAAATAATTTGATTAATTTGCAGATGAGACTACTTTGATGACACCAGTTGAGAATAACAATTGCTTGCATGCTGATTTGTTATTGAAATTTCTAGCACTAGAAGGGAAAAATCTTTTTTCTATTTCAGAAGAATTCAATGCTATGGCTGAAATAGTTAAAGAATTGACTCAAGTCATACTGTAGCATACCCTTAAGGCTATTGGGTACAACAGAATATTATTTTCATGAAAGTACTGGAGCTTGTTTTAAAGAGTTCATTTTTTTTGTAACAAGAGCCTATACAACATAACAGAGCATGTAACTCTAGAAGAATTTCTTTCTTCTGCTGGACTCCTTGTGTAATACTGACCTTTGGAAAATATCACCCTTTGTGCATGTTATCTGAGTCTCGCTTAGGAATTAGCCTGCAATTTGACTTCATGCAATTTCAGAAAGTAGGCATTGTACTAAATATATACCACTGCCATAAACTCGATGGAGAACACAATTTTAATATGGTCTAAAATAGTGGCTTGGTCTTGTGATTCCTGATGGCTATAAGATAAGTATGCTCCACTTCTGCATTAGGCCTAAGTCTTAACTGAATTCAATGAGACTTGTTTTTCAGTAGGCACATAGGGAAATTGTAGCCGATCTAACCTAAGTGAAGCCATCTTAAACTCTAAGTCAACGAAAGGATAAGAGCTCCCCTTGCCCTCCTCATCTCTCTTTTGTGTCAGGAAGAAGGTGCCAGCCATCTCCAAAAACTAGCTTGAACTGGCCCACAGTAGTATCAGAAGGAAGTCTTAACAGGACCTGCAATGGGGCATCCTAGTGGGTAAATGGTATTAACTTATGGGTATATCTACCCATATCCTAATTATTGATTATAACCTTGTATGGAGTGATGACATCTCACTCCATACCTCTTAGATCACAATTTATTAAGGCTGACAAGCTTACTCCCTTGGTCAGCCGAATGGCCGCATGCATGCAGAAGTTCTCCTCATAAAGAACCCATGCCTGCCATGGAAAGCCTACATAAGCTCTATAGATAATATCTACGCATTGAATTAATCGTAATGCAAGCTGTTGCCTGGCACAGACTGCCAGAGCAGAAGCGCTACACTTGGGTGGAATTGTTTAAGGCTCTGTCTTCGTAGCTTTATTCCACGTGCATCACACAAGGAAGCTCAAGCGCACATGCTTTTGCCAGGTTACGAAGCAGAAGAGAGAGGGTGAGGCAAGAAGGAGAACGTTCTTACAGAGCATAGCCTCCTCCCCGAAACACTGAGGCCTCTGGGTGATTGCTGCCTTGAGGTGGATGGGCGGCAAAACACGTGCACATGTTGATTCACATTATGCGGCCATTTTGTGAAAAGGCCCCACTCCACAGATGCAAAAGTTTATATTTCTTGGCCCATACAGAGATCTCTAAGCAGAGTCTATACAACATTTAAGTCTTCTTCTTTACTTCCTCTTTTACCCTTTTGGGTGTTGAGGGGGTTTATTTAATACATGATTTATAATCTACTCCACAACAAACAAGGTCTCAAAAGGGTACAACAAAAGACAAATGTGAAGGATTACAGTAAAATCAAATACGTCAGCAAAACTATGACTGAGCTTCAATTTGCCAGAAGCAAAATAATGTAGGTTTAAGTTTCATGTGAAAATTGCTATGTGCTTTTAGGTTGTAATGAATAAATGCCTTCACTTCAGTTCAGAACTAGCTGGGAATTTATGAGCTTGCTCAGCAAGTATTCCAAAAGGTTCTCCATCTGCTATTAACTTATAAAATGCATGCATAGATATTATTGCATAGTCCCTTGTGAGTTGTACATTGGTTTCTTATGTCCTGTACACACAGCCTGTTATGGTCAATTCAAGATATTTTTCTGTTAGAGGTCAAGCTGAAAATGGTGTTCCCACACACCCATATAACACCATTCCTAAAGGTGATCAACTAATTTAGTTATCTGAGGCAGAAAAATCTCAAACACACCTCAGTCAAAAAGCAACCCTGAAAAAAATAACAAATTAAATAATAGTTTGCTCACATTTCGTAACACCCAAAATCTGAATCCTGAAGCAGCTGCCTCATTTTGTCAAACAGACCCTCTATTCCTAAGGGAAAGAACAGAAAATCAAGTATGTAAATCTTGATCTGATATTCTCAATACAGCAAGAAAGCCTGTCATATGTGATATTTTGATATGATATGTGAATTTTTGATATGTGATATTTTATGATTTATGCTGTTAGCCACTCTGAGTCGCTTCGGCGAATAGAGCGGCATACAAATCCAAATATTATAACAACAACAACAACCAAGAAACCCTTCTGGGTATGAGAAGTTTGCTTTTGAATGGAGTGCAACTACCATGTAAAAATATTTGGATACGCTCAAGAGAAGATTGATCGAAACAGAGACCATGTACATCAAACAAAATACTTTTGTATTCATGGTTTCATTTTTCAGATATTAATGAGAGTTTACTTAAGAGAAAGCAGTTAACATTGAAGCACTACAGTGTTGGGCCCAATGGCAAAATGAATGGAGGAGGAACTCTGATTCCCAGTGGTCATGGAGGCAGAAGAGCTCATGCCAGATGGCCTGGCTGTGAAGGCACACCTTATAATATCCTCAAGGCTGAAGCAGTCCATTGCAGTCCCAGTGTTAACTCCTGCATGTCTCACTTCATACGTGCCACAGGAGATGGTTCCGTGATCATAGTGTGTGGGTCACTTCATGGCAAGCTGGGATCCACCTTAAACAAATTCACACCAGGGCCATTTTTCCTGATTTCCTCAGAGAGTGAAGTCAGTCCAGAACCAGTTGGCCTCCAAGACCAGGCCTCAAGTTGCGATCGATGTCAACTACACTGTAAGAGCCTACAAAGGAAACTGCGGTGGATGGCTGATCTACTGAAAGTTGACATGGTTATGTTTAACACATTTCTGGAGAAGCACCTCTCAGAGAAATGATGCTAGTTTGAACCAAGTAATTACGACATTCCACAGCATTACTACTTCTGGATTCTAGGACAAGAGACTTTCCCTTTTCCATTTAAGAAAATTCACCAATAATTAACCCATGGGACCTAAATTTGCTTAACCTGAGGCATAAGTGGCCACATGTTTTAGATTGTGTCTGCAAAATCATTTGCAGTTTAGACCACTCTAATAGAATTTGAAGAGTTATAGTCCACAATTTGTTGGAGAGCACGTATTCATCAATGTTATGTCCAAATTGTCTTTTTCAGATGGTTTGTAGAATTGCAGCAATATATAGCATATATCGTCTTCGGTTTTTTTTAAAAAAAAATCATTTTTTTTTACATATGTAGTCGTCATCGTCAGCTGCTACTTGTATCCGAGTATGCATTTTTTTTTCTGGAAGTCATTTTCTCCCTTGATGGATGTGTTTCTGGTGGCTCTGAAGCATTCTGAGTCAATCAGAAGCATTCCTGTTACACAACACATGTTCAAAAAGTTGATGGTGAAGATAATTGTTCTTATAAGACAGTTTATATTTTAACTTGCATCTGCGGCACTTTTCATAGTGTGCATATTATGTGAGTATCCTTTTTATCTTGCAAGTAGACAGAAAACCCCTCAAACATATTTTTAGAATGCTTTAATGGCTGGCAGAAGCTGCTAGTACATTTTTGTGCTAATGTGTACCTGGAATAAATTTCTACATGTTGGCCATAATTCAATCCATTTAAATTCCAATATACTTAAGCATATTTAAGTCTGTAATTAATGGGTTAGCCTTTGCCTTTAGTAATTTTCCTTTTTAGCATTTTCTCCCAGGCTTTGAGGAAATGTGGTGTAAAAAGTTTAGAAGTTTTAAACATTCAAGAGAGTTAGCAGGAATCTAATTATCTTTTTCTAGGGCCATAAGCTGACAAACAGGATCACAGGTGTATGATTTTAGGAAATACTTGTACAGTAATACCCTGGATAACGTGTGCACCACACAAAGTTAAAACCGGATAACATCAGGAAAATTGAGGAAAACCTTTGCACCACACAACATTAAGTTAACATTGTGTGATGCAAAAGTTTTCCTCAAATTTCATCCAGAGATCTCTGCCCCAGAGCCTGCAGGCACCCATAGACCCAAATGTCCGATCCCCAGTTAAGGGAACTGGGCATCGGATGCCCGCCTCCCTTCTGTAACAGAAGGAATCTTCCTCTCGGGTAGGCCCCAACGTTCTTCTGGATTGTACTTCTCTGGCTGGACAACCCAGGCCTCAGATATGTGTGGAAAAGGTAGCCTTAGGTGAAATAACCACTCCAAGTTTCTTCAAGAAATATATTGAAAGCATTGTAACAAACATACAGGATACAGTTCATCAAAAGATCAGCAGAAATAAACCATTAAGGGTTCCAGGGAGAGCACTCGGCCCCCTTCCTTCCACAAGTCTCACATTTTGCAGAATGGCTGCACAACATTCCACAGAGAGCAAAAGCTGTGTGTGTGTGTCTGCATCACTGGGTTACACCTCTGGCTCTCCTCCTTAGGGAATCCAGCCCATGATCTTACAGCAAGGGATGTCAATCACATATTCACTTTCATTTTTGCAATTCTATGCGGTTAAATTGTTTTGAATTCTTTCTCCCCCAGATCCAGAATCACCATTTTAAGTGTACAATTTTAAGGGTACAAAGCTAACAGAAAAAGCACCTTTTAAAAAGGGCCCCCTTCTATGACACCTTCCCTGAAAGGAAGCCAGCATTCAGAGCATCCAAATGCCAGCTCCCTTTAAGGGAAGGCAGCCCATCCACCCGCCTTCCCTTCCCTGAAAGGAAGCCGATGTTTGCCTGATTCCTTGCTCTCCTTGGAAGGAAAGGGGAGAAGTGCTTCCCTCCTTTCCTTCCAAGGCAAGCTGGGTTCAGCCCGCAGACACCCTCTGCTCACCTTGGAAGGGAAGGGTTGAAGCACTTCGCCCCTTCCCTTCCATGGTGAGCAGGGGGTACTTGTGGGCCGAGCCCAGCTCACCTTGAAAGGGAAGGGGGGAAGTGCTTTGCCCCTTCCCTTCCAAGGTGAGCAGAGAGTGCGCGTGGGCCAAGCCCGGCTCACCTTGGAAGGGAAGGGGGAAGTGTCTGATCCCCGGTTCCCTTTCCAAAGAGGCAGGCAATCCACTTGGGGATTGGGTTGCTTTGAGTTGTGAAGGGTCCTGGAGAACCCAGCGCCAGCCAGGACAACTTCTAGGCGCTCTCCCCAGGCCCTTCCCAAGTTAAAGCGGCCAGTGGAGGGCAAGCCCACAGAGGCCATTTTGACTTTGAGGGTGTGTGTCATGTGTGTCTAGAAGCTGCCCTAGCTGATGCTGGGTTCCCCCAGCCTTTCCCAACTCAAAGCAGCCACCATAGCTTTGGTTTAACTAACCAAGTTAAAAAAATATCTAAATGTGTGGAGGGTATTTGCAACATTGAGAGTACAGTACTGGTAATCTATAAAATGATTTATGCAAAAACTTTTTAATGTAGTTCTTTCAGACTTGACTTTCATACCCTAATGCAGGGGTTCTCAACTTTTTCCCACCACAGGCTGAGCCGACTAGACACATGATTCCCCTACCATAAACGCTGCCATAAACCATGTCTGTAGCTGTAGCAAACATGTTTACAACAACTGCAGATGCTTTTACAGCCTGTTTTCAGATGTTTGTGTTTTGGCATCAGTCCACATGAAATGGTGCTGTGGGCTGGTTCCAGCCCACAGGCCGTAGGTTGTGAACCCCTGCCCTAATGGGTCCTGTTTGCTTCCTCCTTAACCTGTTTAATCAAGATTCAGTAAGCATTTTTGTAAATAATAAACATTATTTGAACTGCTCGCCATAGGGCTGAGGTCTGCAGGGCACCAGAATCATAAGACTTGCCTGGGGAAACATCATCTGCTCAGTACTAACCCCCCCCCCCCCAAGAATTGGTTATGGCATGTCCAACAGTGAAACAATATTAACTTTTTATTAAGCTCAGTATGGGGATTGGTATGATAGCATTGCACAGTCGTTGAAATGCTGAAAAACAAAAAGCATCCAATGTGCAATGTCTTGTGTTCTTTCAAAGGGTACGTGTGAGAATAGCAGTGATCATCCAGTCATTAATTCTAGGGATGTGGGAAGCCTGAGCCCATGGAGGCGAAAAGTGGCACTTTGGGTGGGATGCCTGAAGCTAAGGATGAATGAATGCCAGTTTCAGTGGGATGTCTTTGGTGCAGGACAGATGAACCTGTCAGATTCAGTGAGAAAGCTTCAGGCTACCAATGGGTGGATCTGTCAGTTTTGGGTTTCCCCCTAGTCCTCATTTCCCCCCAGTTTATGTTAATCCACTCCTGTCTCCACAATAAATTGAAACATTTTTTTAAAAAAGCACAACCCCAGAAATGTCCACATTAAAATTGCTATCCATTTTATGTAAACAAACTTGCTTATGTTTATACATAACTATGCTTTATATATGCAATTAGCAAGCCTTTTTAAAGTGTGTTTTTCTTTGTTTTTAATACATTTTGTCTTTAATGCATTTAATACATACAGTACCAACTAATGTATAGATTTGTATGCATACTTTCTGCTAAACTGTTCACTTTGCACCCATATTTAATCCCCCCCGAACACTACTTTGTAAAACTATGAGAAGTGTGGATACTGAAGGATAATCACAGCCTGGTTCATGTATCAAGTTGTGATATGCAAACTTAGCCTGTTCTAACTGAAATGAGAACTAAATGAACATTTCCTGCCTCCCAGACATTGGCTGCTTTGCTTGCGGCTTCAGATGATGCATGCAGAGAATTCAAGGCAAGTCTGCCTATATGAGCAGAGGACTTCCCCAGTTCTGTCCTTGAGTTGACCATATCTACTTGGCTCAAGTGGCTAAGATGCTGACTGGAAGGCAGCAGATCAGCAGTTCGATACCCGAGTACTGCAGGATGGAATGAGCTCTCGTCTTTGTCCCAGCTCCTGCCAACCTAGCAGTTTGAAAGCAATAAATTGCAAGTAGATAAATAGGGACTAGTATGGTGGGAAGGTAAACAGTGTTCCATGCGCTCCGATGTCTAGTCATGCCTGCCACATGACCATGGAAACTTCTGCAGAAGCAGACAGCGCTGGCTCTTCGGCTATGAAACAGAGATGAGCACTGAACCCTAGAGTTGAATATGACTGGTTTTTGAGCAAGGGTGACCTTTATCTTTACCTTACCTTACCTGCTCTGCTGCCTACACATCTCTGAAGCTGCTCTGCTGTCCTTGTAATATACTATGGCCTGTACAATGAATGTTGACAGACAGGAGGGCTTACATCCTCTTGGTTCAAATTTATATTTGTGCTTCACTTGGGACCCGACTTGGTGACTTCATTTTTGTCCTTATGCAGCTTCACTGGTCATCTATTCTATAGGATTCCTTCGTTTCATATGACTTTATTTCATAGAGACAATTACAGCCCTGAAAGGATTTTTAAAGCAGCATTGGAAAATATCTCTGTAGAGAACTGTCACTTTTCTGGACCCAAAATCTGACCAATTTCAGAAAAATATCGGACAAGCGGAGCCTTCTGTGTGTATGTGTTTCTGTCCAGGATCCAACTTCCAAGGCTTTTAATAACATTTTTGCATTATTATTATTATTATTATTATTATTATTATTATTATTATTATTATTATTATTATTATTATCGTCATCGCCGCCGCCGCCGCCGCCGCCGCCGCCGCCGCCGCCGCCGCCGCCACTATCATGTTGAGCTAGACATGGCAGGAAATATCAGGTATTATTTCACGGGCAAAAAGGTCTTTCATAGGCTGACTAGCTCTCAGATGGCTGGGAATTATGACAAGGTTAAGCCCAGGCAAGGGAAGAAACAGCTTTTAAAATGGAGGCTGGCCTGGCCAAGTGGTTTTTCTGCCTGAGCAAACGGGGCCACCCACTTCGGGTTAAATTCACAGTGTCAGAGGCTGGCCAAGTTGTTCAGGCATGTAAAGAAGCAAATCCTGCCAGCAGGAATAAAAATAACTAATCATTGGCTGCTCTTTCATTAATCCCTGAATTAGGTGTCTGAAAAACAGATCCTCATGCTACGTGATGGCGTATCCAGCCCTACCACGCAAAAACAGCACTTGTGAATGGGTAGTCTAGTGACTGGCCGAGAATGTAGTTCAGTTCCATGGTTGTATTAATTCTCTTTGTGGTGTAATAACTACAAATGATTCCCATTTCAAAATCAGCTTGCAAAATCAAATGATTTCTTATTAGTAATAGAAACATTCCTGTGGATACAGAGCATAATATGGGGATAAAGGATTCAGGTTTCAAATGCTCGCTCAGCCATTGAAGCTCACATGAATGGGCAGTGGCACCGGTAAAACCCCTCTTTAAATACCTCACTTACCTTGAAAGCCCTATTGGATTGCTGTTAGTCAGTTTTTATAATACCCACTGAGGTCTGTGTATTTCTCTTGCTCATAAACTCAAAAACATAGTGAAAGGTTTAAAAACTACCTTGGTTCAGCTCTATAGAATCAATTCTACTCTTATTTTTGTGTTATCAAAAAGGTTTGTAGTGTCAGGGATTCTTATTTTTGGAGTGTTCAACATCCTGGAGTGCAGCACACAAAACAATATTAAATACACTGGAAACAATAGGGAGTGGATGTGCTAGACAGCAGGAGAGGTCTGTAAGACATTAAGCCTGTCAGTGTGAGAGAAAAGTTTGATGCAGCTGGCTGACCTGAATTAACACACTTGGGATAACAGGCTGCTGAGAGAAAACAGGAGGAACACCCCAGGAGGAAAAGTGAGGGAACAAAGCAAACTAAATGCTTGTTCATAACTTGACCTAGACCTGAGTTAGCCGTAAAGGTAAAGGTCGCCTTTGCCCAAAAGCCAGCCATAGCCAACTCTAGGGTTCAGTGCTCATCTCTGTTTACAGTCAAAGAACCAGCACTGTCTGTGTCTGCAGACATTTCCATGGACATGTGGCAGGCATGCCTAGACACCAGAGTGTACGGAACGCTGTTTACCTTCCCACCAAAGTGGTCCCTATTTATCTACTTGCAATTTCTTGCTTTTGAACTGCTAGGTTGGCAGGAGCTGGAACAGAGACGGGAGCTCACTCCATCGTGCAGTACTTGGGTATCGAACTCTGACCTTCCAGTCTTCAAGTTCAGCGTCTTAACCACTTGAGCTACTGCAGTCCTCGAGTTAGTCCTAGAAGTCTGCAGAAGATGAACAGGTGTTTATTATCAATGATGTTGTATTTGTTTCCTTATTGTGGTTCAAATTTCTGTGATACAACAACTACAGAATCAATATATAATTAAAAGCAAAACTCGTTTCAAAACAATTTAATGATAAAACAAATAGCAATATATCATATTTAAGCATTTCTATGCAGACTTATGTCCTGGGGAAATTGGGTGCACTTGTCAAATGCAGGGTTGGATAACGTTCTAAAGGACCTGAGACAGGACCTGTTAGCTGTGTTTAATAGCTTGATGGAGGTAGGAGGCTACACATGAGCTAACTTCTCCTGTGACAGGTAATGCAGGGAGAGGGTTGGCAGTGGTGAGCTGCAGAGGACAGCATTATGTGAATAATGGGACTCCTGAATGGGTACCACAAAACATGAAATTCAGATACACAAGTTGGGATGGCCTTCTGAGCCAGCCTCAGTTTATGAAAATTAGTCTGGAAATGACCCTGAGGATGTCAACCAAACTGAACCATCTGGCATGAGGCTGGTTAAGGATTGCAGGTCCCTGTGGAAAAGGACTCACCCAATACAGGCTAGAGGAGGGCTGTAATGGCCCACCTGCTCCTATTCTCAGGTTTTATGGACTACCTTAGTCACCATCTCAGACTATGAGATTAAATATTTAATAAAGTTGTGCCCAAGCTTGAAACCCATTTCTTGTGCTTCACCTCTTTAGTTGCTGGTTTTGCAAGGCAGTGGAAAGCAATGAATTTTGCACAATATTTGGCTCAAATTCCCCACTCAGCTTACATTCAACAGCAATTTAATGAAACATTTCTGGGATATTCAAATGGAGGAGTGGATTCGGTCATGTTCTGTCTCCCATTTGTGTATGTATGAGAAGGATTAATTTTAATTTAATTTAATTTTTCCATTTATATGCCGCCCAATCAGGGAAACCCGACTCAGGGCGGCTCACAATCACACAATATACATATACACAGTATAATCACAATATAATCAATATACAATACCCAATACAGAATAATCAATACACAATACACAATATAGTCACAGTATAATCAATAAACAATACTCAATACAAAAATTATACAATAATCAATTCAACAATATACAATACAATACAAACAAAATACCATTGCACTACTGCTCAACAACCTCTCTACCACAATTAAGCCCAGGTGTGGCAGGGTGGAGGAGCTCCTGACACGGTTGCTGTGGCAGCCTCCCACCCTCCCCCAGCCACAGGTGGTTCTCAGGAGTTGGGGTCGGCAAAGTCCTGCCATCACAGCAGCCTTTTCAAGCCCCAGCCAGGGGAGGGGTCCCAGGAGCCAGGTGATGGAGGAGCTCCTGGCGTGGTTGCCATGGCAGCCTCCCACCTCCAGCTGCAGGTTGTCCTCAGACATTGGGGTTTGAAATGTTAGATGGTTTGAAATGTTTCTAAGCAGTTGTATGAAGCTCCACCAAAATGAATCATCTCAGAAACCCAACCTCAAAATACTTATCCAGGCCAGAGGCTGCTTTTTATGTTACAGTATTAGTATTATTTGGGTCCTGATTTTGACCTTGCTCTAAATTCTTGCTTTGCCACTATTGAGTCTTGCCCAAAACATCTGTGAAGACTCAATTTGGTAGGCCAAAGTTCAACCATCAAAAAAGCTATACAAGAGCCCTAAGGAAAACATGTTTTTAATTTAATGGGACAATTTTGAAAGTTGCTTTGGAGTAAGGCACATTTCCATGCCTTAAGGATAGCTTACCTCACAGTATGTTGGGCAGAAAATTGCATTTTCTGGCTATTAATTGATTAGCTGATTTTGAAAACAGGAAAATGTTGGAGGAACGGAGCCAGGAAATTGAGAGGCCCATGGGGCTGCACCCTCTGTAATTCCAGTCTGTAACTATATACTTGGTAAGGGAGGTGCCATATTTCAATGATGAAGAACATGCACAGAAGTCTATATTAAGCACCTGGTGCCTTGACAAGAATCATATATTCTACAGGGTTGGAGACAGTCTCAGTATGAGACCCAGAAAGCTAAGTTGTGAGTATTTAACTAGGTGGGCCAATGACCAATGGTATCTCCTTACAACCCCTACCACATATCCCCCGTACATTCAAGTAAAGAGGACGATCATATCTTATGAACCATTTTCTGATGGTAGATCCAAAAAGCAGGGCTTTTATTTAATTATAGGGTATAATATTAACAATTCTGCGACTGTTGAAATAACAAAATATACTAGATCAAGCTGAACTTTTATGCAAGTTTAAAACTGTATCTCTTTGTTTTTCATTGTTCATACATTCCTGCATTGGGTATTTGTTCATATTTAAACTGCAGAAATATTGCTGGAGAAATGTCAGACTTGAAATTGTTTACTTTTTGTAATGTAAGTTAGCCATTGTTATTCCTACCATGACATGAGTTCTGCAGTTAATTGAATCTGATTGCAAGCCAAGGCACACTTAAGTTTACCCCATTAAAACATGAGACTTCAGATTAAAAAGAATGGTACAGTAAAAATGTAAGGTTTTTCAACTTGGTGGCCAGTTGGGGGTAATAGAGCATTATGGGAACTTTCTGTTCGAATAACATCTGCAGAAAGGGGTAGATCCCCATGCTAACACCCATCATTCCCTAGAAGTTGGTGATAACTGGTAGAAATATGAGGAAATGTTTTAAAGTCACTGTTAGTTCCTCTAGATCTATATTGCTTAGTTTGACTGACATCAGATTAAGGGTGCCAAAGTTATTTGTGACAGAAAATCACTGAAACATTGCAATAAAAATGTAATTCAAATAATCTACAACAACAATCACATGCTGCCAAGTTAATGCTGACTTTTGGCTACCTTGAATATACAATTTCTATCCTTCTTAACCTGCGTGTTGTTGTTCTTCTCATTCAGTTACTGCTCTAATGTTCCTCTCCAATTCTTATAGCACTATTACAGATAACATTGCTTTGTGAATATCATTTTAATTCAAACCATTCTTGCTGGAAGATCTCCATTCTGGAAAAGATTTTTGTTCTAGTTTGAGTTTGCTAATTAGGCTCAGATTTTTATTTTTATTTTATTTCCTTCCAGGAGGATGGAAATTGTTACTGCCGTTGATCTCATTCTGATAGGGTAACAATTTTTCCAATTGAAGAGGACAAAAATGTCTGGGAAATGTATAATATTGTGCTCATTTCAATTACTAAATTTGGATATTTCCCTTTCTGTAAAGAAGAAAAAGCAGTTTTCCTTAGCAGAGCTAGGAGAGAAATTTAAACAATAGCAACAACTAGCTGGTATCTATAAATCTTCAAAACACGATGCGAGTTGTAAAAACCATTTTAGCCAGTCAGTGGAAGGAACTGATTGAAAACCCTTTTCCCTGCTTTGGAACGTTAAGTCTATATTTTGGCATGTGTAATAAAACAATATGGCAGAAGCCTTTAAGATATGGTGACTCAAAAATGGGACTTGAGCCATTATTTTTTGATTGGTTGATTCTATTTCATTCTATTTCCCTGTTGAAATCAGAATAAGAAAATATAAAACTAAAGATTTTGATTGTGGTGTAAGCTTTTGGTGAAAAATATCACTCACACACACATACACACTTTAAACAGCAAGTTGTCTGCTGAAAAAGTTTGAGAGGATATGAAGGGAGGAAAGATCACCAACGTGAGGAGACTTGCTAGCCATATATGCCATGATAACATTTTCTTCAGCTCTTGTTTGCAGTGTGTGGGAGTTTTGCTTGTGAACCATATACAGTAAAACCTCATATAACACTAAAACCTGGTTCCACAAGTCTTCGTGTTATATGATTTTTAGTGTTATCTGATGCATGTTAAAATCCTATGGGATCCATAGAGATACATTGTAACCACACAGGCTTTAGCGGTTGTTATCTGAAGCATCCCATAGGATCTTAATGTTATTCGATGCAATTCTTCCCCCCAGATTCCTTAATGTTATGCGATTTTAGTGTTATTCGATACTAATGTTATATGAGGTATTACTGTATTTGAAAAAGTTGTATGGTATATTTTCTAAATTTATTCTGCAAGCTAGGAACCCAAATTTTCTTGGCCCACAGTTCCCGGACATCTGACTGAGAAAGACCAAAAGGCTAGACATCTTGATTTGTAGTCCAACAAAATCAAAGTTTGGGAACCAATTTTCTAGGTTCACTCCATGTTAAATACATTAAATGCACAACACATTTGATGTGAATGTTGCAAACTGTGGGGAAAGTGATAGCCACTGCTGGTTTGTTGCATGGACATTTAAGGATCAGAAGCACAATACGGATTGCTTACAGTTTTTTTCCCCACATAATCAACCAGTTGTTCTGTGTTTACTCAGTGTCTGTATTTTGCTTCTCAAAGAGAAAGGTCACTAATATTGTAAAGTTGCGTGTCAAGTGCCAAGTCAGAAGTGACTTACAACAACTCTTGTAAGGCTTTCCAGGTAAGTGAGATATTTAAGGAGTGATTTTACAAATTCCAAACTCCTAGTGAGCTTCCATAGCTGAACAGAGATTCAAACCCAGACCTCCTGAGTCCATGTCAATTACTCTATCCACTACACCATATTGGGTATCTTGAATTAATGTTATATGGCTTGCATGAGATATGGAGATCTCAATGAGGGGGGAGCGCTCCTTGTTTCATTCTTGTCTGACAGAGCAAAATCTCTCAGGAATTGAACATTCCTTATTGCAGAATCTTTTTGAATCAAAACAGCCTAAATCAACAACATTATATAATTTAATGAACATTCTTTACTTTAGTAATACAGATTAGTTTCTAATAATCCAGCAGGCCATGCTGATCCTGACTGTTATTATTGCAGTTTTGAATATATCTCTAATTTTAAGCCTGAAAATGTCTTTTTAATAGAATTTTCTTTTTAAAAAAATGTATGTTTTGGAACACTGAAAATTATTGTAGCATTTGATATGTTAGGAGGAACATATATTGAACAGTAAAAATTTAAGTATGGATTTTCATTGGAGGTTTCATCAACTCAAGATGAAACAGAACATATAAATATATATCTCCATCCTATGTGAGGACATAGATTAGCACATGAAAGTGACATAATTTGGTAACAATGATTCAACCATTCCTCCAAAATGGAACCATTGTGGACTCAACCTCCAGGCTTCAACGTGCAAAAGAATTTGATCTTTAAACAAACAACAGATTAAGGCTATATAGGATTCTAGAGTTTGGGCATATTGTATTGATTTCCAAGAGATGGATGATGGGGGACATGAAAGAAGCCTTATTTGGCATCCCCTTCAAAAATCCTTTCAATCCAGAGTAATCTCTGACACAAAAAATGAAATGAGTATTACAGGTCAAATTTTAGTGGGAAGTAAAAAAAATCTTGCTTCTATTAACCACATATATTCTAAATATACTTATTCTAAACTTATATATAAGCACAAAGTGTTGTTTGAGTCATCATTACCAAGATGCTGGACCTTTTCTGTAACTGGGATGAGGATTCTTTTTATTCTGTTATAGACTAAAACTCTCACAAGACAGTTCCAATTATCATATCGCTTGGGGTGATGGGAGTTGTAGATCAAAACAACTTGAGACCATCCTATTCTAACACCTGCAGTGAACATGAGGCCTGGGTTTGCTTTGCCGTATGCATATGCATGTAATGTTAAATTCATATGCACATAAAATGTTAGACGGGTATAATAAATCACGACTTACCATAAGAACAATACAGTCTTCATTATCTCCAATGAACAGTTTCACATTTGTGAACAGTCAAACATCTGTCACTTCTTCCACATAGGAAATATGTGGTGTTCATTTTAAATTTCCATTCAAGCTTCAGTCACATTTTGCTAACACAAAAGAGTTCTTTCTTTGACTCTAAATCTCTGCTGAATCAATGAAAGTGTAAATGATGAATGTCAGCCAAGCATTTATCCCAGTTTCTCAGCAGAACAAAGAATGAGAAGAATTTACATCATTAGAAATGTTGATATATTTTACACAATGAAGATTTGTTGTGGGTGATGTAGTCTAGGCCAGCATTGGAACTGAAGTGGGGGTTAATGGGGGGAAATTACAAAGTGTTTAATTATGACCACTAATTTCAGAGTATTAGAAGGTGTGTGATATTTCTCAATTCCTTGTTTTTTTCCTAGGATGTGGACCTTCTTTTTAATAGTGAAATGTGAAAGAACATGTAGGGAATGAATGTAATTAGAGTAGAAAAAAGAATGAGAGTATGTGCAGAGTGTGAGTATGAATGGATAGAAAGTAGCATTGGTAAAAGTGAAGGCAAGGGCAAGGAAGATTAATAGCTATGGGTAGAGATAGAATGTTAAGAAGAGCTGATTTGCATGTCGGACTGGGATTGGTTGAGAGTGAATGATTGATGGGGAAGGTGCTAGTACCCCAAGGCCAAGGTGAATTTAGACAAAAAGAACTGAGTTCAAATAAGGATAGAGAGGGATGAGGACAAATAAGAAAGAGAGAGAGAGAGAGAGCTGAGGTAAAGTAGGTAGAAGAGAGAGAGCTGAGGTAATATAAAAAGATGAACAGAGCTTTGAGATTGCTGCTGTTTAGGGATAATTCAGCTTCATAGGGTTAGGAAGGTGCTTCTAGAGTAGAAAGGCAAGGTTAATATTTTGTGGGGAAATTGATAGTTTGTCTTGCCTGAAGTAATGTGAAGTGTTTATTAGTCTTAATTGAAGCTGCCTTTTGTTTATCAGAATTTTGAAACCTGACTATTGATTTTATAAATATTTCAGTGTTATTGAAATTAAACATTTTTAAAAAATCTCAGCCATTGTTTTTGTTAACACCTGTAAAGGGCGGGGTTTTTTTAAAGTTATGCTACCAAGATTAGACTAACACACTAGTTAGTGGCTAACCCTGGGAAGAGAGCAGGGTGTAATTTGCCAGGGCAGGGTGGGATTGAATTGATATTTCCTCCTATTTAAAACATATTAAAATATTTTTATAAGTGTCACTTTGTGAATTAGAAGGGTTGGGATGCCTAAAGAAGGTGCCTTGAAAAGAGGGCCAAATGCCACTCTATTTTTATTAGTTCAGATTTTGCACTATTGAACCACCTTTTCTGACTGGTCTAGAGGAGATTTTCCTAGCCCCAGGATTCCATGCACCTTGAAATCCATGCACCTTGGAATAGCAGAGGCTTGGACCAGGGGTCCTGAAGAAAGGTGATGGTAATAGAAATTTGGGGTGGATGGAACCTACTTTAGTAGTACCAGAGGATTTTCACCCGTGTTTGTTGCATACAGTTTACAAATGTGAGATACAGTATTGTGCTTCTGTATCTGTGATTCATAATGCCAGGCCAATAATGCTGCACTATATTATGTTCGCAATACTAGCCAACAAGAAAAAGAATGCCAACTTTTACATAGCAAAGGGAAGCTTAAATGTTTGCAACACCAATGTCAGCAATCAAAATGATCTACAACAGTGTTTGTCAACCTTTGGTTTTTGGACTTCAACTCCCAGAAACCTAAGTCAAGTCCCCAGAGCACTTCTCAGCCAATGTACTGTTTTAGGATTCTGGGAAATGAAGTCCCCTGTGGGGTGTGTCCCCCACATTGGGAACCACTGGTCTACAGCAAGGGTGGCCAACCTACAGTCTGCAGACTGGGACCGGACCAGACCTGACCTACAGCCAAATTTCATGTGCCCCGCTGCCACCCTTGCCACTACTGGAAGTAGAATTGGAAGTGTTTATGACATCCATAAAATGTGCCTGTGCATGTGTAAATGCACCCGTGCCTGCTGTAAATGCATCTGTGGCTGTCATAAACGAATTTATGACAGCTGCAGACCTGTTTTAAGGCAGCATTTACAGTGGGAGGAACTATCCAACTGGCCCGCTCAGCTGTTGGGGGGGGGGGGTCTGGCCCTTGGCACAAAAAGGTTGAGAACCCCTGGTCTACAGGATACCTTCTTGTGCTCACTGCCATTCACAACGAAACACCAAGTAGGGAGAAATCCCAGAACCTTGCTCAATTTTCCATCAGTTAACCACTTCTCACCCAAATACAAAGCAATTGTCATGGCTGTTTTGTAATTAGTTCTCTGGGTACAAGACTTACTTTCTGCTTCCAAGGAATAGATACCTAAGAACTTATAAGTGAATTGTGTTCTTTTTCCTGAAATGGTTCTGCTCATATACAGTAAAACCTTGCATGAAAAGCACCTTGCTTAGAGACTAACTTGCTTAAAGAGCAGAATTTTCTCTGAATGGTCACCTTGCTTAACAACTAAAACCAACCAAAAACTCACTTAACAAATAAATCGGGTCTCCCAACCCACCCACCCACCCCCCACCCACCAGAAGTTATAATTGGTCACTTACAATGGCATTTTGCTTAAAGAACGCAGTCGCTTAAAGAGCAATCCTGTGGAACGCATTATGCTCTTTCAGCAAGGTACCACTGTATATGTTACACTTAATTAATACTTTTCTGATGAAAAATAACCAATTGTGAAACTTAGCAAATTCATTGTCAGCATGCTGCTCTTGAGAATACTGTATCTGCCAAATCAGTTACGTAGGTTTGGTTTTCTTTGGGAGAAAGTTACCAAAGATTTATTGGTGCTTTGTAACAGTTTGAAAATATCCAGGCTGAACAGAGGTGGAGACACAAGTTAAATATCATTGGAGGCTGCAGAAGGGCAGCATGACTGTCCTCATTCCTGTTTCAATCCAGCCAGCATCTTTCTGCTTTGAGAATCTTTCCGAGAATGATGCTGCATCATTCCTGAGGCATTCAATCCCATGGCAGAGTAGCTGAGCTTCCAGTTTAGCAATAGCAAAGCTTTTGAGTGTAAGAAAGATGATGAGTGGGAAACCTAGCCACTGTATATTTAAAAGTTAATACACCCACACTTGAAAATTAATTAACAAATTCCTTAGCAATCACTAAAAATGTTCTGATATTTCCCAGACACTTCACATTTTCTCAAGAGATGACAGAGAGAAAGAGATGTGGCCTAGCTTTACAATTTCCCCCCTAAAAATTAATGTGTAATCAGCTAAGATGGACACATAAGTCAATTTCAGTTTCCCCATCCTCCCCATCAGTCTTAGATTTGATTTGTCCTAAGTTTTGGGAGCCTGTTCTGAACTTGAATGATTTAAATTAAAAAAAAGTTTACATGGAAATTCATTTCCTGCCTTTTCTTGGAAAAACAAAAACCTATACAAGGAAGAAAGAAGTACTGTAATATTAAAACATAGTTTAATAATATGTTTGAGACCGCAAGAACATGCAGCTATGCTTCTTCTTCTTTCTTCCTCTGGTGTGGCTATGAGCAGTTTTGAAGCTCTTGCTTCTGTCTTTGATCAACTGAAACTTGCTCCAACCTTCAATCCCAAGCACCTTTCAGTTAATCTTAATTATGGTTTGAGGTAGCAACCTAACTTTAAACTACAACCTTCAAAGATGGCTTGCTTTTATTAACTGTAAAATATAGTAATTCCCAGTTTAGTTTTCCAATAGGCTACAGAATTTTGGTGGATCTACAAGTCTTTTATCTCCTCCTGAAGTCCCAGGTGAAATCTGGGTGCCTTTGTGTAACTCCAAGTTATTATGCCTAAATATAGGCACTATGTGTATTTTTTTTTAGTATAACATTAGGGATCATTGTTGAGTCAGAAAAGAGATTCTAACAATGCACCTTAGAAGGTGTCTTCATTAGCAAAAAGTACTACATTTGCTTAAGTTTATCAGGGTCAAAATCAATTCAAAGACCATGAAATACATGACACACAAACCAAGTGCACATTGTCTAACCAAAATATGGGTTATTTTAAACCATTCAAGACAGGTCATTTATTTTGCACTGATTCCTGAAATGCAGTATTCATCTGCATGCACATGTATATCAGTGCATATAGTTTGCTCCATAAAGTTGGCAGGATACTCCACAACATGAAAATGCTTCCCCGCCCCCCGCTGTCCCTGTGTCCTTACAGTTATAACTCTACAAGAGTTCAGCAGTGCATTTCCTGTCTAACCCAAGAACTGTTCCATCGTCATCGTCATCATGGATTTATTGGGCTTGAACATCCTAACGCTACAAACAAAAATTACCTTAACCATTCTGTGGTCCTTTATTAGGTCTTGAACTGTTAATTTTATACCAGTCTTCAACTGAGAATCTAATGATAGATTTTTTTTTATTTAATCACCATCACCACCATGGGGTACACAGAAAGAGCCTCCCCAAAGAGTGTGGTATTTTGAACAACAATCAAGCATACCCTGATAATGCCATCTTGTTGTGCCAGCTCATCTTTCTCACACTAGGTCAGGTGAAAGGAACTGCAGAATGAACTTGCCAAAAGGTGCCTTCATTTCTGCAGTTTCATGTCTGGTCTAGACACAGAAGAAAAAGAATCACCACCACCACCACCACCATCATCATCAACAACAGCAGCATTGTCAATGCTGTTTTGCAAAACGTTCTTTACCACTCTACTTGATAGGGCTGGGCAACTCTCTGGAGCATATTTTCAGCACGAGTGGGGAGGAGGGAGTGGGATGGGATATAAAGTGCAAAGGCTGCCATGACATCATATTGGATGTAGGCCTCAGGGTGTGGTGCCTTTTATTTGTTTGTTCATTTGTTTTCAATCTCAAGTTCTTTCCACCATGACCATGAAGACATCTGCTGGTAAATTTTTACCAAAATGATCTGACACAAAACTCTTATCCATCCTTCACTCATGCTAAGGCATATTTACATTGAGAAAGCTGTTCAAATAGGTAACATAAAAGCATATGACACTAAGATAGAATAGAGATGCGAAGCATTTTACACGAAGTTAGCCATGAAAAATGATAAGAAATGTTTTCCCAAGGTAAATGATCAACCAACAAACTCAACCATTTCCCCATCTTTCTCTGCCACTCCTGAGCAGAAATCTGATGTACTGTATAGCTGTTTTTGAAATATATACATAACTTTGTTTTCTTTACAGCCTGCAGGGAAAATATTTCAGACATGAGACTAATTGGACTTACTTTAAAGGACTGTCTACATTTCAGCAACCAAAGACCAGCAATATATTCTGCTAGGCAAAGAATCAAAGTGAAGTAAATTCTCTTTTGTGAATGCAAAGCATGTCATTTTATGTGAGTTTATGTGTTTATGTCTTAAAGCAAAGTACACCTTGCTGTAATTCAACTTTGAACAGTCTAAGTACAGTTCAATACCATTTGTTTTTCTTGACTTCAGAGGGAGCATAAGGCCCACTGGGAAGTTTGCTGAGAAACAGTGCCCTGACTTTGAAGAGGGGCAGACTGGGAAATCAGCCAGCCATTAGAATCAGGATCATAACAAACATGTATTAAATTAGGAGAAGATAGATGTTCTTCCTTTCTGTGCAAAATGGACCACTAATTTATTCTACACTGTTAGCACAAAAGTAAAGCCAAAACAGCTATACTGGAGGCTATTTATTTATTTCTGTTTTGCCAAAGAAGACTAAATTGGCTTCAATAACCTATTTCATCTTAATTAGATTGTTTATCACCATTGTGCCAGCCAAATATCTGAAGTGAATGGTGACAATGTTTATATCTTCATTAGTGGATGAGATTAGAATAGGCTAACAGAAACTTAGTAAAAGAAGAACAGGCAGCCTGGCCTGACCCCAAACTTTCGTTATGCACCCTTCTTCCTGTGTTTTCATCTAGATTCTAAATCACTGGAGGAGGCCAGAGGGCCAGACATATTTGTTTTTAGTACTGCTTGGCTAACTTTCTAAAGATGAAGGAAGATATAGATGGCTGAGAACTAATCTTCTGCAGATGCTAGGGCCAAATCATATGTTACAGATAGCATGTTATATGAAGAATTCCTTTGCCAAAATTATATAGGGCAATAGGAGTTTTTTAAACCCTCTAGTAGCTCACAGATTAGCTTGTTGCACTTTAAGAATGGGCATCTAGAAGTAAACACAGACTTCCATTACAAGGACGATGGCTTACAAACAAAGGTCTGCCAGGATTTTGCTTCTGGAACACTACAAATTTCAGCTTCCAATGGTGTGCTGACCACAACATGTATTATGGCCCCTAGTCTTTGGAGTTTGGCCAGAGATACATACCAATCACCATTTATGCTTGAGCAAGAGAAACAATGTAAGTCAGAGTGGCAAACTAACACTAATTAGTGACATTCTTGTGTTGTTGTTGTTGTTTTTGAGTCACACAGTCAAGTCCAACCCTTTGTGACCCCATGGACCATCATATGCCAGGATCCCCTGTCTTTTGCCATTCTCTGCAGCCCACAAGGCCTACGCCAATCAAATCAATGATGACATCCAGCTACCTCATCCTCTGCTCCCCCTTTTCCTTTTGATCTTTCACAACATCAGGGCCTTCTCAAGTGAATCCTCTCTTCTCATTTGGTGGCCAAAGTACTTGAGCTTGAGTTTCAGTTTTTGTCCCTCCAGTGAGCAGTCAGGCTTGATTTCCTTCAGGATTGACTGATTTGATATCTGTGAAATCTGGGGTACTCTCAAAATTCTCCTCCAGCACCACAATTCAAATATGTCTAAAGCCATAAATTACTACTGGGAAGATCATTGGTTTGACTATGAGGACTTTTGTTGGTAGGGTGATGTTTCTACTTTTTATTATGCTGCCTAGGATTTTCATTGCTTGACGCCCAGAAAATAAGTGTCTTTTTATTTCATGGCTGCAGTCACCATCTGCAGTGATCTTGGATCCCAGGAAAGTAAAGTCTGTCACTACTTCCATTTCTTCCTCTTCTATTTGCCAGGGAATAATAGGGCTGAGTGCCATGATCTTGGGGTTTGGGTTTTTTTTTTTTTTTTTTGGATGTTGAGTTTTAGGCCAGCTTTTGCACTCTCCTCTTTCATTATCATCAAGAGGCTCTTTAGGTCTTCTTCACTTTCTGCAATTAGAGTAGTATCATCTGCATATCTCAGTTGCTGATATTTCTTCCAGGAATCTTAATTCCAGTTTGTGCTTCATCCAGCCCTGCATTACACATGATGTACTCTGCATATAAGTTAAATAAGCAGGGTGACAATATGCAGCCATGTCGTACTCCTTTTCCTATTCTAAACCAATCAATAGTTCTGTATCATGTCCTAACTGTTGCTTCTTGACTCACATGCAGATTTCTCAGAAGACAGATGAAGTAGTCTGGTACTCCCATCTCTTTAAGGACTTGCCACAGTTTATTATAGTCAAGGCAGTCAAAGGCTTTGGTGTAGTCAATAAAAAATAAGTAGACTTTTTTCTGGTATTCCCCTGCTTTTTCCATGATCCAGTGAATGTTTGCAATTTGGCCTCTAATTCCCCTGCTTCTTCAGAACCCAGCTTGTACTTCTGGAAGTTCTCGATCCACATACTGCTGAACCCTAGCTTGTAAGATCTTGAGCATGACTTTGCAAGTGTGTGAGATGAGTGCAATTGTGCAATAATTTGATCATTCTTGGCCATTGACCTTCTTTGGAATTGGAACATAGACTGACTTTTCCATACATTTTTGTTGTTCAGTTGCATAGTCGATTCTGCCCCTTTGCATCCCAATGGATCATTGCCTGCCAGGCACCTCTGTCCTCCACCATCCTCCTCAACCCACCCAGCTCTGTGCCCACACTGCATCTATAATACCATCTAGCCATCTCATTTTTGGCTGCCCCCTTCTTCTTTTGCCCCCCACCCTTCCCAGCATCAAGGCTTTCTCAAATGAATCCTCTCTTCTCATTTGATTCCCAAAGTACTTTAGCTTCATCTTTACTATTTGACCTTCCAAGGAGCAGTCAGGGTTGATTTCTTCTAAGATTGACCTATTTGTTCTCCTCGCTATACAGGGGACTCTCACAACTCCTCCAACACCACATTTCAAATGACTCTATTCTTCTGTGCTCAGCTGTCATAACAATCTAGCTCTCACAACCATACATTACCACCGGGAATACAATTGCTTTGACTATGCGAATTTTTGTTTGCAAGGTGATGTCTCTACTTTTCACTATGCTCCCCAGGTTTCTGATTGCTTGTCTCCCAAGAATCAGTCACCTTTTTATTTCATGGCTGCAATTACCATCTGTAGTGAGCTTTGATCCTAGGAAAGTAAAATCTGTCACTGCTTCTACTTCTTCCCCATCTATTTTCCAGGGACTGATAGAACCTGTTCCCATTATCTTGATTTTCTTTATAGTGAGTCTCAAGACAGCTTTTGCACTCTCTTCTTTCAACCTAATCAGGTGCTTCTTTAGGTCTTCCACACTTTCTGCCATTAGAATAGTATCATCTGCAGGTCTCAAATTGTTGATGTTTCTCCCAGCAATTTTGATCCCAAATTGTGATTCCTCCATCCCTACATTGCACATTATGTGCTCTGTGTATAACTTGAATAAGCAGGGACATAAAATACAGCCTTGTCTTACTCCTTTTCAATGGTGGGCTCCCAAAAAAAAAATACTACCACACTGTGGGTATGGCCAGGGGGAGAGCCCTGTGTTGCACCTGAATTATTATTATTATTATTATTATTATTATTATTATTATTATTATTATTATTATTATTATTATTATTATTATTATTATTATTATTATTATTATTATTATTATTATTATTATTATTATTATTATTATTATTATTATTATTATTATACTTGCATGCTGCCCCACTCACAGAGCAACTCTGGGTGGCTACCAAAGTTACAAAAAGTACAGTTACAATTACAAAGTTCAATACAAAATATCATCATCACAAATCACAGTGTCAAAAAGATTCCACATTATCATAATACAACATATCATTGTCACAAATTACAGTATTAAAAAATATCAAAATCACAGTAACAATGTATCACAATTTTAAAAAACTCATTTACAAAATTCTCAGTACTAATATGAGAAGTCCCACAGAAGTGGCTGAGGGAAAAGTCCAAAGGAGGAGTCCGGTGGTGGTGGCTGTGGCAGCAGAGGCGGTGTTTTTGTGGCTAGCCGGCTGCACTGCTCAGCTGATCTTTGTTCCCTCCAGCAGGGCCAGCCAAGAGAGGAGACCCAGTGGTGATAGCTGTGGCAGCAAAGGAGCCATTTTTTAATTAGGACTACAGTACTTTATTTCAAAACTTGGATGGGTGGGGGCAGCCAGAATTTCTGCTACCGGTTCTGGTGAACTGGTGCGAACTTGCTGATGCCCACCACTTCTTCTTTTCCTATTCCAAACCACTCCATCATTTCATATACCCTATCCTAACTGTTGCTTCTTGACTCATGTACAGATTTCTCATAAGGTTTTCTGATATTCCCATCTCTTTAACTACTTGCCACATTTTGTTGTGGTCCACACAGTGAAAGGCCTTGGTGTAGTCAATGAAACAGAAGTAGACTTGTTTCTGATATTTGTTGGTTTTCTCCATGTTCCAACGTATATTGGCAATGTGGTCTCTAGTTCCCCTGCCTCTTTGGAACCCAGCCTGCACTTCTGGTAATTATCTCTCCACTTCCTGCTGCAGTCTATCCTGTATTCTCTTGAGCATCATCTTGCTAGCCTGTGTGATGAGCACAATTGTTTTATAATTTGAACATTCTTTGGCATTATCCTTTTTGGGTCTTGGAACATATAGTGATCTTCTCCAATCCTGTGGCCATTGTTGTGTTTTCCAAATCTTCTGGCATATAGAATGCAATAATTTGACTCCATCATCTTGTAGGGCTTTGAAAAATTCAACTGGGATACCACCATCTCCACTAGCTTTGTTGTTTGCAGTGCTTTTTAGGACCTTTCTGACTTCATTCTGTAGGATGTCTGGCTCAAGTTCAATGTTCTCATCATTGTGATTATCTGGGGTGTTGGCATCCTTTTTGTATAGTTCTTCTGCATACTCTTGCCATCTTTTCTTTATCGCTTCTGCATCAGCTAACTCTTTGCCATTTTTGTCCTTTATCATTGTCATTTTTACTTTAAACATCCCCTTGATTTCCCCAATTTTTTAAAAAAAAGATCTCTAGTCCTATCCCTTATGTTGTTTTCCTCTATTTCTTTGCACTGTTCATTTCGGTATGTTTCCTTATCTCTCCTTGCTTTTCTTTGAAAGTGTGTATTCAATTGATTGAGTTTTTCCTTTCTCCTTTGCCTTTTGCGTTCCTTCTTTCCTCTGCTATTTTAAGAGCCTCACCAGACAACCACATTGCTTTCTTATGCTTCTATTCTTTTGGTATGATTTTCCTTGTTGCCTCCTGTATGATGTTTCGCACCTCTGTCCATAATTTTCTGGCACTCTGTCTATAGAGTCTAAGCCATTAAATCCATTCCATACCTCCTGTTGTCTAGGTCATACCTGTCTGGCCTAATTGTTTTCCCTATTTTCCTTAATTTAAGGAAAATTTTGCCATCAGTAGATTATGATCTGAACCACAGTCTGCTCCCGGTCTCGTTTTTGCTGACTGTATGGGGATTCCCCATCTTTGGTTGCAGAGTATGTAATCAATCTGGTTTTTTTGTTGGCCATCTGGTGATGTCCATGTGTAAAGTTGCCTCTTGTGTTGCTGGAAGAGGGTGTTTGCTATGACCAGTGCATTTTCTTGGCAGAACTCTATCCATCTTTGTCCTGCTTCATTCTGTGTTCCAAGACCAAACTTGCCTGTTATTCCATTTACTTTATTTACTGTATGTGTTACATATATAAAGAGAGAAAGAAAAGCTATTTCTGTATGTGTCCCTGAGTAATTGCCTAATCAGGTACACACCCAGGAATACAACCAGCACCTCATTAATCAGCAGCAGGTTGCCACTATGACCTGTACCATTTCATTTTTGCAAGCATAAACTATCAAATAGATTCTGACCTCTTTTGTTGAGGGAGTTTTCTGCTGAATGCAACAACCAGCAACAGAATTAAAAAGGCGCTGGTATGTATTTTCAATGTTCTTGAGGTAAAAAGGTAAATTTGAATAGCTGCAAACTATTATTATAGTGGGAGGACATTGTCTGATAAAACAACATCCAGCAGTGTCTCTTTCCAGATAGATATGGTGTGTTTGCTCCATTCCATTTTGGAGATCTACAAATTTTTGTCAGGTATATACATATTCATTTATTTTATTCTTACAGGTGAGAACAGAAGCAAATAAAAGTTAAACATTTCTTCCCCTCTCAGTAAGACTTGAAATTTTGGTTCATTTCCACATTTTTTGACTTCCCAATGAAAAATCTGTAGAGGTGGCTTTTGCACAGACCTTACACTTTGTGCAGAATATGGTTTTAAGACAAAATACAAGAGGAGGTTGCACAAAAAACGACCCTTTCTTTTCTAATATACTGTCGACAAAAACGAGCCCTCGTGATGTCATAGCACTGCCAGAGTAAAAAATTTTTTACCAGAGTTGGCAGGTTTTTTGACAGTGTATCTTGGCACCATTTTTCACCAAGTAAATCTGTATTTATTATATCCTTACTTCTTGTG
The DNA here is from genome assembly GCA_030440675.1 of Furcifer pardalis. Taxonomy (NCBI): domain Eukaryota; kingdom Metazoa; phylum Chordata; class Lepidosauria; order Squamata; family Chamaeleonidae; genus Furcifer; species Furcifer pardalis. The sequence goes on along the minus strand of CP126894.1, from coordinate 145,811,451 downwards.
ATTGCTAACTTTTCTATAAACTTAAGGACTAACCATGATTGCTTAGAATCCAAGGTCACATTCCAAGACTAGTGGTTCCTTCATGAACTCCATGTGGAAAACTGAGTTAGTCTGGCAGGATAACTCTTCTTGAATATGAATAAAAGGGCCACAAAGCTCTCTCAATTTGTTGCTTCTCCTAAAAAAAATTGCCCCCAGAATAGCCATTTTGCTGTGGAACAAGAGTGCCTGGCGGGCAATGGTCCATGGGGTCGCAGAGGGTCGGAATCGACTGTGCGACTGAACAACAACAACAAAATGATAGGGTCAACTTTGTTGGGAATGTGTCCAGTGAACCCTGTGATAACAGCAATTACTATTTTGAGCATCTAGACACAATTTAAGGCACCCACATATACATTGAAGACCTGCCTGTCCTGGACACAACTTAAAAGCTATTTCTTTCTGTGTGTAAAAGGTCTCCCTGTGTTGATCATGATGCGGTAACAGCTATCAGGTTCTCTTCTGTGCATCCTGAGATAAAAATATTAGAAGGGAACCATTTCTTTCCCTTCATGTGCACAAACAGAAAATGTTTACATTTGGCATTAGTAGGCAATAGCAATACATCTTCTGCCTGTAGTAAGGGACTCTACTCGAAATGGTTTGGAGCTTCCATATTATAAAATATTCCTCCCAAAAACAATGGCCTTTTCTGTGAGGGGTTGGGATTACTTCTTCAGTGAAATAAAAAAAATATTATTGTGATATATATTTGTTTAGCAAGACATTTGTTCATTCGGACAATGTGTACATGATCTACTTTATTTGAGAACTGTTTAGTTTTAATCAGATCTGTGCTCTACATTTAATCACCACTGAATATTTTTTCCAGGTTTATACCTTATATAAACTATACTGAGCCTGAGAAAAAAGATAAATGGAATAAATTAAATAAAATCAAAGAACACTATAGAAAATGCCTTGACCCTGCCATATTTACTTAAACTGCTAGCCTTCAAATGCACCTTGGTTTATTTAGACTGCGGCCCCATCACAACTCGCTTTTTAAATCTTTGGTTTATTCTGTATCTGTGCAGAATTCAGCCATATAAATTAATGAAAAGAGTTCAAAACCAGATTATATAGTAATAGCTATGTCAGCGGTGGAAATCTAAACAGCTAGCTAAGCATAAGCGGGAATAGAAAGAGAAGTTGAAATGTAGAAAGATAAATATAGCCTTACATTATCTTTCTCCACTGAAATGGCAGCCAAAGTGTGTGGCTGATGTAGCACATGTGTTTCTATTTCTTGACGTATGGCTCATGGATATGAGAAAAAAATATATTCAAAATTGAGAATACAGCAACAGTCTGCTTTTATGGACTACCTCCTGTTCAGACATCATACCGGGAAGGAGGAACTTTGAGAGAAGTGCCCACAAGTGAGATTTGTGGAGCCTGAGGATTGGTTAAAACACTTTGAAATCTCAACATACCAAACACTTCTGCCAAGAAGAACAAGCAAAGTTCATATGTAGTAATTGTATGAATTCATTACATATGCCTATAGTTCATTTAGCTCTCCAATGTCAAGAATGTCAATGGGATGCAGTGTTGAAGTAAATGTATGCACAGCAATCACATCCTGAATTTCAGGTTTCCCCCTAATATGAAATAACGTTATTGGGTGATTTTGATACTTCTTCTTAACCAATTACAAGGTAGAGAAACAGCAGCATCACAGAAAAAGTGGGGAGATTTCTTCAGTCTCTGCCCTGCTCCATGGTTCCTTCCCTCCCCCCCCCCCATCCATGCTAGCACTTCACATTGGAAAAGTACTCTAGAAGCACCAAATGTAGGAAAAAGTCTATCTTTATTTAGTTACAGTCAAAAGAAGAGGAAATAGAGATTCTTAATGCTTGTTGCTATTTATTGCTGAAGGTACTATTTAAACTAAAAAAAAAATCAGAATTCCCCAGCCGCCCTGGCTAATTCACTGGCAGATATAGTTTAAAAAATGTAAACCTTTTCACCCTGTGTGAGAAGATATTAATCCAGAACTTTTGTTCCACCCAAATTGTTTTTCTTTTTTCAGTGAAGCTTGAGTGAGTGCAAAAAAGTAAGGAGAAGAACAAAGTTTCACTGAGACAATGGACAAATTGAGGTAGCATATCTCAGTAACCCTCAACATGCTTCTGCTCTTCCTGAACATTCATGTGTTGTATGAAACTGACCCAACAGTTTGGTGACAGGTCTACTGTAGTCTTAGGTCCTGAGAGCTTCAGCATCATTCTTGATAAAAATATTAAGAAGAACAGTAAAACAGCTGGTCTGATGTTCCCTCCTGTATATGTGGTAGGATCAGTCCATCCCATAACTATCCATTCCAGACATTCTGTAACTTCTTAGAACAGTTCTTCTGAGGACACACCACATCAGCCTCTCAGGTTCTTCAGCCATGAAGTCCGTCTATGTCCAGGGCCTCTCTTCCCAGGGATCTTTCCTTGCAGAGCGAGCTGGAGGATTCTATACTTTATATATGCATAGGATGATGGAAACACATACTCTGCAACCTAAAAAACACTGAAACTGGAGAATGTCTGAATAATTCTTTGACTTACATTAAAGACATGCAATGAATCCAGCCTTCTTGTCCTTTCACAGAACATTAATGAGAACAAACTGGTTAAGTACAGAGAAAGTGGCTTGAGTAGGTTATAGAGAGGAGCAAAATTCCCCCAGGAAAATTCTCCAGGAAAGAAAGAGAGAAAGCAAGAGAGAGAGAGAGAAAGGGGAGAAGGTTGAGGGTCTGGAAAGCATGACTGCGTATTCCAGTGGCAAAAATGGTCACCTTAATTACTTTGTCTTGCAATCACAAATTAATAGTTCCTATCTTTTTGAAAGATCTTGACTCAGATTATTTATTAGACCAAGCATCAAGCTGCAATGCAATCTAAACTGAATACTAATAGAGGCACCCACTTGGCCTTGAAACTGATGACTTCTAAAAAAAAACTGCTAGAGGATATAATGCTGTGATTATCTGGTAACTGAGAATATGAGATGAGAAAATGGAATTGAAAATGGGTGATGATACTCTGGACAGCAAGGAGAACAAATAGGTGAGTCTCAAAAGAAATCAACCCTGACTGCTCCTTGGAAGGTTAAATACTGAAGATGAACCTAAAGTACTTTGGACATCAGATGAGAAGAGAGGACTCACTTGAGAATGCCTTGATGCTGGGAAAGGTCAAGGGCAGAAGAAGAAGGGGGCTGCAGAGAATGAGATGGCTAGATGGTATTGTTGACGCAATGGGCACAAAGCTGGGCAGGTTGAGGAGGATGGTAGAGGACAGGGGTGCCTGGTGTGCGATGGTCAATGGGGTCACAAAGGGTCGGACATGACTATGCAAATGAATAACAACAACATCAATCATATTCTAAATGAGTGTTTAATGAAATGTAAGCTAAAGTATTTGCCTTTTACCATGAATTAGTTGAAAGTGTTTTTAAAAAGATGATCTGCAAGAAAAATGCATACATTTCCAGAGTGTACAAACATGAATGGTGAAGAATAACATGATGGATGTTTTTCTACCACTTTTGCTACCTTTAATTCACAACACAATCAGATAGAATGATGACTCAGTCATGACCTGGGAAATTTTCTGATATACATCTTTTCATTTATTTGAAGCATGCTGTTTTCTTTTCCATTTGAAGCCTCAAACAACAATTTCCTGGTTATGCAAATGCCAAAGTAAGGTCATTGCAAATTACTGAAGAAAGGCAATGTATATAAAATAAAATGTAAATAAAATAAACCATGCATGGTTCTTCATAAAACTCACAGAGGTGAAAGGGCTTTGTGCATACCAATAAATGTGTCACATATCTTCTCAGCAATGTGACGGTCATCTTAATTCATCATTATAATCCTCAACATATCAAGTAAGCTTTGAAAGTGCAGCTGCAGAATGAAATGGGAAGTTACTTTCCCTTGTATCTTCAATATACAGCAGACAAGAAAGAAAACAAGCAAAGGTCTTCTGGTACCTTAACGAATATTAAGAATCTATTTCCATGGGACATAATTCACTTCAGATGTACAACTGGATCACAATCATTTATGCCTGTATGTCATGAGAAACTACTCTTTTTGAGAAGTCAAATATAATGTAGAAGAGATAAATGCACTAAGAGGCTGTCTACACAGGCATATATATGGGGCGTAGTGGTGAATATATTAGGTAAGATTGGTCCAACCATATGCATACATCAATTAGAGCAATCCACCCCAACCAACCCCATTTCAAGACCCTGTCAGGGGTTCAAATACATTGTGCCACTTTATTTTAATCCATATCTTGCATATGTGAACACTGGGGCCAGGATAAAAATAAAACACAACCAACTTACCAATGGATGGAGGAAGGTTACTTTAAAACAACCATCGGGAATGAGAATAAACAGCTGCTTTGGAAGCAATACAGGTTGGGGGAATAGCATTAAGGTGGGGTAAATATTGGCATCAGAAGTCTAACCACAGCTTCTTTTCACTCCAGATCCCATTTCTTGTTAAATGTGCAACCTTCCCTTGATGGAGATGCCATTTTGATGCTTTTGGTGTTATGTCATGACTGGCTACAGAGCTATTTGGAACTTAATCCTTTAACATTTGAAGATGATGAAAAGAAGTCATTTTGGTCCAGCCGGTGACTGCAGTAAAACATATGCTCACTTTATTCCACAGATGCAGGACATAGCCCTTTCACAACTTGAGGACTGCATACCAATTTGATTGGTAATTCTTTTAATGCTTTCTCATCTCACTTCTTTATATCCCAATATTTCAACTCTACTTTTTAACAGAGCCACTGCCAGAGCTGCTGCCTGCCTTCCCCTCTTCACATGATGATGCCCCAGGCCATGATGGAGAAGGGCAGGCAGCAGTGGCAGGGGGGGCTTTAGTGACAAAAGGGGTACCCGGGGCAGGGGCAGCAGCATAGGCTAACTAAGCCTGGGATCTGCACAGGTCAGAGCTGCACCTTCCTGCGATGCGAGCTGGGGCCTCGGCTGATGCTGCCTCCCACCGTTCCTCCTGATCCAAGTGCAGGACTTGGAGCAGGAGGCAGCAGTGTGCAGCTCTGACCTGTGCAGATCCCAGGCTTAGCTATGCTGCAGCCCCAGCCACCATGGCGGCTGCCAGTACTGGGGAGCCCTGCTGCACTGCTCTGGCAGTGGCACCTGCCCTGTCGTTGCCTCCCATGCTCTGCCTGACCAGAGAAGGTCTGAGGGGGCAGCATGGGCCACTGCCACCACCTTCAGAGTACTCGCATGCACAATGGCACACATGACGGGTAGTAGTGCATGAATGCATAGGGAAGTGGGGTAGCCAGTGGGAATTTTTACTAATGGTTTGCTCAAACCGGTGCAAACCGGTAGATGCCCACCACTGCATAAGTCATCTTGGACCTTGTTACCCAATCAAGCATCTCACAAAGACCTACTGCCCATATCACATATTTCCAATCTTTACAACTTCAGCTGCCTACTCCGAGAATGTTAATGAAAGTGTCAACTAGAAAAAGAGCATTCTTCTCAGTGGTGGCCCCCTCCTTTTAGAACAGTCTGCCTGGGGGGGGGGGATTAAAAACAAAATTATGCAGGGAGACTTACAAAGATCTGTTTTCCTTCCACTAGCTGTCCTTCAGGACCATTATATTAAAATGTTTGATTAATGTATAGTCACTGTTGTCTGGGATTGCTTGTTTTATGTGTGGTATTTTATTGTATCAATATAAACCACCCAGATCTTCACCAAATGGGCAGTATATGAATGCATTGAATAAAAATTGTGAAATCCATGGTTAGAATGTAGGTTATTTTGACAGCATTCAAAAATATTTATATATCAGTCAGGCAAAGATACAAGGTGGAGTGACCATTTTTAATTTTGCGATCCATCAAAACAATGATGGGCATATTCCTTCACTAGTTTGTGGTTAGATTCCCTCTTCAAATTTCCATATGTTTTTCTAGTGCTCTCTGAAGCTCCAAGAAAAGGTGGAGTGTCGTTTACTCTGGATTTCCCCAATGATAAAGTGTGGGTTTGATAAAGCTAGTGTGCATTCATAACTATAAAAATGCCCATAGGTCAATTGCAGAACTAAGGAGGATTTTATGCTGGCAAGAGGAAATGCTGTTGATGTGGCTCATTATAGGGTGGATGTCATCTAACCTTTTTAATTCCTTTTTTGTTTTAGATACTGTGTGTTAAAGAATTGCAGAACATATGATTTGCATTTAAAGGGTGCTGCACGTAGTCTCCAGCATCTCCATGGAAAGGTGGGAGAGACCCCTATCTGGAAACCAGGAAACCTGCTGAACCTGTCCATGCAGATAATAGGTTCACTGGCCTATTAGCAGCCTCCTATGTTACCATATATCTTACATGCATCTTCAATGTAACCTTTAGATCTGTGGTTTACAGACACTGGGGAAATATAAAGGTAAAGGTTTCCCTTGCTTGAAAGTCAGTCATATCGGACTCTAGGGTTCAGTGCTCATCTCTATTTCAAAGCCGAAGAGCCAGCGCTGTCTGCTTCTGCAGACATTTCTGTGGTCATGTGGCAGGCATGACTAGACGGAGCACACGGAACACTGTTTACCTTCCCACCAAAGTGGTCCCTATTTATCTAATTGCAATTTGTTGCTTTCGAACTGCTAGGCTGGCAGGAGCTGGGACAAAGAGGGGGGCTCATTCCGTCCTGCAGTACTCGGGAATCGAACTGCTGCCCTCCCACCTTCCAGTCAGCGTCTTCGCCACTTGAGTCACTGCAGTTTTAAGATTAATGTCTCAGGATTAATCCCATTGTTTAGAAATAGGTCTCTCATTTTTAATATTGCATACATTATTGTTATAAATTGTAATATGAGAAGTGTTCTATTGTTGTTGCCTATTCGGAACAAGCTGTTGCTGTATAGAGTGAATTCAAAAATTCACCATAGCCTTTCTGATCCACTAAATAGTATTACAGTAAAACCTCATATAACACTAAAACCTGGTTCCACAAGTCTTGGTGTTATATGATTTTTAGTGTTATCTGATCCTCTATGGGATCCATAGAGATACATTGTAACCACACAGGCTTTAGCGGTTGTTATCTGAAGCATCCCATAGGATCTTAATGTTATCTGATGCAATTCTTCCCCCCAGATTCCTTAATGTTATGCGAATTTAGTGTTATTCGATACTAATGTTATATGAGGTATTACTGTACTTGCGATGCAATTGTTTGGAATCAAGGATGTGAAAGACTTCATATTCCTGATGACCCTAGACATGGACAGGCGGAGGCGGCAGGGCCATTGGGTGTGGGAAAGGGTTCTCAGTGTATGGTTTTAGCTGGGAGATGTGAATATATGCATTGTATTAATGAAAATCTGAAATGTCTGGTTCTACTTCAAAGCTGATCAACGAAGAGCATGACAAGTGCCCTGAGGAAATGACTGTAAAGAAATGAAACAAGCAAAGAAAACATTAATGATTTCCGCAGAAAGTGAATGTTTCTACTTATTGTTCATTTGATACACTGAGAAACGAAGCTGGGGTATGCTTCCCATCAAAATGGTCTGCCAGATTTCATTGGTGTCCTTGGTGGCAGGGCAAAGGCAAAAATAAACGATATGAAATAATGTTTTAAAAAACAAACTTGACAAAGATAACAAAGACTTGTATTACATAAAGTGAGGCATGAGTGCTGTTTCTCCCCAATCCTATTCTTGCTTCATAAGTGGCCCTGTTTTCCTAAATTTGCCTCAGTGAAAGAAAGCTTAATTTTCTCCAGGTTGAAATCTCAGTGTATATTATAGGGACAAGGGAAACACCCACACAAAATGGCCAACATGCCTCTCTATAGAGGTGAGAGGGGTCCTTCCTCAGAATTAGGCATTGTGGGTCAGTAGTCCCTACAGTGGTTTTTTTAGCCTATGGTACACATACCATTGGTGTGATGTGAAGATATTTCTACATGGGACTTGTGGTTTTCATAACATGAAATTATGGAATCATCATTTTCTGCTGAGTGCTTTAGTCGGAGCAATAATATTTATTCACAATAATCCTACTGATATTTTTACTTTACAGAACCCTTTTGGTCAACCACACTAGCATAAGCGGAGTAGCATAGATTGCAGTGGTACATGGTTGAAAACAAATAAGTGCTTGATAAGTGCACAAACTCACACCACTGGTACACAAACATGGATACAAGCAGTAACTTGTTAACTAGCAATGACGCATCATTATAATTTACATTATCATGTTTATGTCAGTGTATAACCATTACAAATCTGGCCAGTCTCTCTGTTTTCAAGTAATGGTCCCAATAAAAATTATATTCAACAGTTTTATAACATTTAATGGAAGTATTTTGAGGTTTTTAAATTTGTTCTCAACAATATTGCTGGACTTTAATGGCTTTCAAATGAGGTTGTGCAGCACGTGTTGCATTATGTGCTGCCAAGTCAGAACCAAGGTAAGTGAGACACTTTAAGGAGTGGTTTTATCAGTTCCACCCCCATCCTCCCAGAGATCTTCAATGGCTGAATGGAGATTCAAACCCAGGCCTCCTGAGTTCTAGTCTGTCCCCCTATCCACTGCACCACAGGAGGTAATCCTTATATAGCAAATACAATAAAAGATCTGCCACGTCATTAGCAAAAAGTGAGTTTTGTCTCAGACATACAAAATACAGTCAAACCTCGCATAAAGAGTGCCTCGCTTAAAGAGTAACTCGCTTAAAAACAGAATTTTCTCTGAATGTTCGCTTCGCTTAACAAATAAAACCAACCAAAAACTTGCTTAACAAATAAATCGGGGTTCACAATCCCCCCCAGAAGTCACAATTGGTCACTTTCAATGGTGTTTCACTTAAAGAGCAAACTCGCTTAAAGAGCAATCCCATAGAACGCATTATGCTCTTTAAGCAAGTTACCGCTTATGTATATAACAGAGAGGGAAGTTACTGGACTCGAAAACTCTGTTGGAAAAGGATGTATCAGAATGCTTTCTGAATGGCTAATTCAAATTAGATAAGCCAGAAGGGGGATGGTGAGGTATAAAAAGGAAAGAGGGGGTTTTCTGAGGAGAACCTGAGGGAGAAAAAACTTGATGGACTCTGGGTGAGGTAAACTTTCAGAGAGAGAATGAGAAATTTTTTTAGAGAGGCTGAGGGAAATTTGCCTAGGATAATCTGAAAAGATTCTGAGGAAAATTTGAAGAGATTCTAGGGAACTTTCTGAAAACTTTCTGAGGAGAATCTGAAGAGGTTCTAAGAAGAATCTGAAGAGATTCTGGGGAACTTTCTGAAAACTTTCTGAGGAGAATCTGGAGAGATTATGGGGAACTTTCTGAAAACTTTCTGAAGAGATTCTGAGGAGAATCTGAAGAGATTCTGGGGAACTTTTGGAAGAGATGCTGAGGAAAATCTGAAGAGAACAAGCCAGAGAAGAATGAGAGGAAAGAAATCCTGCTCTCTTTTAAGTTATCAGAATAAGTTAATGAGTTAGATTAATTTATATTCATGGGTGAAACCAAGGTGTTGCTTTTCCTGAATCTTTTTGAATAGTGTTGCATCTATTGTATAGTTATCTGTATTGTGTGAACAATGTATCTTTAACATCCCTTATGGGGAAAAACCACAATTCCTTTGATAACTTGTATGTTTATTGAAGGGAGGGGGACAGAGTAAAGCCATCTTAAGCCATGAGAAGCCACACTGCTACCATTCTTTCCTTTTAACATTTTCTGGGGAGCACTTTTAGAGTGGATCTTCCAGGTTGCAGCAAAAAGGTAATATTTTGCTGGACCAGCACGCCATGGAAAATGGCTCAGAGTCTCAGTAGCCCCAAATTGGAGCTGCCTGTGTCTGGGAGACCCAGGAGGGGACAAAGAGAGGACTGAGGTGGAGGGAGTTTAGTATCAGGTAACATTAAAGTAATAGTGGCATGTGTCCAGGAGTCACTGACACATGCGTGCACACAAACACATTGACAGCAAATGCAAAGAAACACATTGACAGCAAATGAACACAAACACATTGACAGCAGTTGGAAAGACAAACAGATCAATCCAGGGGATGTTATAGATACACTTGGCATACATCTCTATGGCAGACTGCCACAAGGTAGTATAGGTGTTTACTAGCTGAAATCCTGTTGCTTAGTATAGTAAGCTATTTGATTGAATAGGCTCATTCAATTAAATGGGTTGACTCACCAAATTTCCACTTATTTGATAGCCCTAGATAAAGGTTGCCCTTGCTCAAAAGCCAGACATATCCAACTCAGTGCTCATCTCTGTTTATAGCCAAAGACCCAGCATTGTCTGCGATTGCTGACATATCTGTGGACATGTGGCAGGCATGTCTAGACACCAGGGTGCACAGAACGCTGTTTACCTTCTTGCTGAGGTGGTACTTATTTGCCTACTTGCAACTTCTTGCATTCAAACTGCTAGGTTGGCAAGAGCTGGAACAGAGATGGGAGCTCACTCCATCATGCTGTACTCGGGTATTGAACTCAGACCTTCCAGTCTTCAAGTTCAATGTCTTAATCACTTGAGCCACCACAGCGCCTACTCTAGCACAATTTACTATGCTAAGTAACAGGATTTGAGCAGGTGTTGCAGGTCAAGACACATGAAGTGTGCAGCAATTTATATTATGGTGAGCATAAATAATACAATTTTGACCAATGTTTTATTTAATTTTTGTATTTATTCCTAATTTTAAAGTAAAACATGTAAAATTCTGGGGGTGAAAATGGTAACAAAGGCAAGATGGGGAGGCATGGAGGTTTCCCAAAAATGCAAAGGGGGAGCTCATACCAAAAAGTTTGAGAACCTCTCTGGTAGAAAGATATGATTGATTTGAGACTATCTGATATAATAATTTGAACATAATTTGTTTTTTTGGTCCTATGTTAAGTTGTTCCAAATGTTACCATACCACTCTCCATTTAACTTTTTCTTGAAGTTTTTAATTACAATGGAGAAGAGTATTCCTCAAACCAGTTATTATTAAATAAGTGCAGGTAAAATCACCACTATGATCTGTTCTGTCCACAGAATAGAATATTATGCAAAAAAAATATTTCGTATCTAAATTTGTTGATAACAAAAGTAGGGGAAAAGTTGACATAAACTTTGGTGTTATTTTGAATATGTGGTCATTGTGTATGAGTGTTTCAACTTTAGCCCTAAAATTTTAACATCCATATGTCAAATACAGTGGTATTTTGGAACATATTACACACTTACCTTTCCCCACAGCTGACAGGGAAAAAATGAAACTGACCCTACTCTGTGAAAAGGGCAGTAGTGAGGGTCCACAAATAAGCATTCTGCCCTAATCTTTGTGTCCTATAAAGGTTGTAGGGAATGAGATCAGCTGTTTTTGTGGTACAACTGTGCAGTGGTGCAACAAAGAAAATAGCCAATGCATGGCTTCCAGAGGCATCCAACTTCTAAATACTTGGTTTTGAGAAGTGGGTGTGGTGACCAGCAAGACTTGCCTGTGCTGTGTTTGTTTAGGCCAGGGGTTCCCAACCTATTTGCACCATGGCCCGGACCACAGCCCCGGACAGCTGAGTGGGCTGGTCACGTGGTTCCTCCTGCCGTAAACACTGCCGTTAAATGCATCCAAGTTGTAAACGTGTTTAAAACAGCCGTGGGTGCATTTATGGCAGTGTTTATGGCAGGCGTGTGCACATTTATGCATACAAAGGCATGGTTTATCACTGTCATAAATGCTTCTGCTTCTGCTAGCAGTGGTGGTGTGCCACATGAAATGGTGCTATGGGCCAGGTCTGGCCCGTGGCCATAGGTTGGCCACCCCTGGTGCAGGTAATCTCACAGTCAGGGCAGTGGTTCTTAATATAGTTGTACCTCGCTTAAAGAGCATAATGCGTTCCACAGGATTGCTCTTTAAGCGAGTTTGCTCTTTAAGCGAAACACCATTGTAAGTGACCAATTGTGGAGATGATTGCGAACCCCGATCTATTTGTAAAGCGAGTTTTTGGTTGGTTTTATTTGTTAAGCGAAGCGACAATTCAGAGAAAATTCTGCTCTTTAAGCGAGTTACTCTTTAAGCGAGGCACTCTTTATGTGAGGTTTGACTGTATAGAGAGATAAAGTTTAACTAACATATGGACTTTTAACTACATTTGGTGTAACTTGTGAGCCCATGATAAGCTATTGAATTTTGATGCTGTAATTATTTATATTATAGTATCTCTGATGTATTTTCTAGGATGTCCTGATGTTTTGTAATTTGTAATTGTTACTGGATATTTTTTTGGGATTTATTTTGATATGTTTTGTGATGTTATTCATGCTATGTGATATTTGTAATTTGCTTTGTGATATCTGTAATTGTTTTTATGCTACGGAATTTGCTATGTAATTGTAACTGTTTCCTCTGTAAGCCACCCAGAGTTGCTGTGCGAGTGGGGCGGCATATAAATCGAAATATACAATACAATACAATACAATACAATACAAGCTCTACCATGACAGATGCATGCATGCGTGTGCGCACACACAGAGAGACATGTATGCACGCACGCGCACACACATGCGCATGCACACACACATATGCAAAGAGAGTATAGGATCACAATCTCAGAAAGGAAAAGACTGGAGGGGGGAATGGCATTCTAGGAGATGCTGGATGGGATTATGACCTTGGAAGCAATCAAGAAAGCATTTCATGCACCCCTCCTAGAAACCTTAGCTTTTGAACATTCGGCACTGCACTGGTTTCTACAAAAGGTTTCTTAGAAATGCTAACACATCTTTTTAATTAAGAATAAAGTGACTCATAAGAGAGGGGCACCCTGAAGCTCTCTATTTATCCTCCCTTAAATCAGTTCCAGATCAATGTGCCTCAGTTCATAAGAGATATTGTGTATTATCCTGAAGTGTGAACCTTGTGTTTTGAACTGTAATTTGTTGTAGTCTGCCTCTGGGAGTCAAGGTCAGAAATCTAAGAAATAAGGAGAAAGGAAGGAACAAAGAGTTGATTTAACTCCTGAATACATAAGTTGCAATTACTCTTCATGATGGTTACAGCTAGAATTATTCCACAGATGTGAACATTTTTGCAAGTTTTATACAGTGGTACCTTGCTTAAAGAGCATAATGCATTCCATGGGATTGGTCTTTAAGCAAGTTGCTCTTTAAGCGAAACACTTGAAAAAAGCTCTGCCACTGCCATTGTAAGTGACCGATTGTGACTTCTGGAGGGGGGATTGCAAACCCTTATTTAGTTGTTAAGCGAGTTTTTGGTTATTTTTAGTTGTTACGCGAGGGTGACCATCCAGAGAAAATTCTGCTCTTTAAGCAAGTTAGTCTCTAAGCGAGGCGCTCTTTATGCAAGGTTTTACTGTACAATAATACCTCAGATAACGATTGGATAACGCTAAAATCGCATAACGATGCAAATATTTTTTTAAAATTTTTTTTGCATTGGATAGTGATATCTTAGCATTATCCGATACAATCATTTCTAGCAGCAGGGTGGCTGGAAAGCTGAATGGGGGCTCCCTGTTCAGCTTCCCAGCCACCCCACAGCTGTGGAGGCAGGGGCAGAGTGGCTGGGGAAGCCAATGGGGGAGCCCCTCATCAGCTTTCCAGACACCCTGCAGCTGCAGATCAGGTCCCGGCATTTTGGCTTACTGCAGCGGCCGGGGAGGTCGAGGAACCTGGGGAACAGTGCAGATTGGGTCCCCTGATCTCCCCAGACATGGCAGGGGTGGCAGGGAGACCGAAATGAGTGGGGAAAATGTCCATTTTTTCACCCCTTTTGGGCTCCCCGCTGCCCATGCCTAATCTGGGAACGTCAGGGGACCCAAAACCCACTGTTCCCGACCTCCCCAGACCTCCCCGGGTGCTGCAATTGCAGTGTGCGATCGGTGCTTGGGTTGCGGGGGTTGAACGGATGTGCACCCGGTTCAACCTGACCCAAGTGTCGATCACGCTGGGATCAGTCAGCAAACAAAAGCAAACTAATTTGAACCTTAGAAAGGGGCGTAAGTTGTTGACTGAACTCTTATTCCTAAAGCTATGCCCAGGGAAGGCTGAGGAGGACATTGGCAGTGGTGACTTTTCAGGAATTAAGCATTTCCTACTTGTATCCCATGGCTTCCATGACTCTTAAGTAATCCCTTTTATCTTTTGGAAGCTGTGGGAGTCATATCAAGGAAAAGAAAGTCTCTATTCACTAGAGATTGCTGCTGCTAGCAATTTCATCCTAGTGGAGGTAAGTAAGTAATCTTAAGTAATGAAAGACCTCCTCTGTGTTCCCACAGTTTTCAAATGATGAAAGGGATTACATAATCTTAAGGAATTGGAGAAAAAAAGTAGGAAGTGCAGTTGTACCTCGCTTAAAGAGCACAATGTGTTCCACAGGGTTGCTCTTTAAGCGAGTTTGTTCTGTAAGTGAAACACCATTATAAGTGACCAATTGTGACTTCTGGTAGGTGGGTAGGGATTGCAAACCCTGATTTATTTGTTAAGCGAGTTTTTGGTTGGTTTTATTTGTTAAGCAAAGTGAACAGTCAGAGAAAATTCTGCTCTTTAAGCAAGTTACTCTTTAAACGAGGCACTCTTTATGCAAGGTTTGACTGTGTTTAATATTTGCAAAAACCTGCTTTTAGTGATGACATCATCATCATCATTCTTTGAGCTAAATTGTGCCATTATAAGATAGCCACATCCGGTTTACTGCTTAAATCAACTTTGCTCTGAATTGCAACTCACTTGCCTCCTCTGTTTTGGCACTTAGGTTCTTAGATTTGCACATTGAGCTGAAAACTGGGAAGATTAGATGCACAATTCCCACACCTGCTATGCATCTACAAGTGGTCCCAGACCACATAAGACTGGAGAATTATTATGCTACCGTATATGCTGGGGTATAAAATGACTTTTTACCCCTGAAAAACATGCCTCCAAGGGGGGGGGGCATCTTGTATGCCGGGTGCACTTCAGTTGAATAAAATACAGTAATACTTCAGATAATGTTTACCTTGGATAACATTTACCTCGGATAACATTTACCTCACTTAACGTTAAGCAATCTGGGGAGGAAAATTGCATCAAATAACATTAAGGTCCTATGGGATGGATTAGATAACAACTTTTAATATCAGATGACGAACAGGAGTTTGAAGGCTTTTAAAAGGAAACTGTCACACCAGCAAACTTGCTAGGGACTTGCCTGGCACTTCCTCTCCTTCTATCATTGACAGTTCCAGTCTGGTTAACAGATTAGAAAACAAACAGCATGGCAGCTCCCATAGGTTTATTGTTCCATTCAGCTTTAGTGAATTGTCTTTGGTGAATTACGTTTAATAAACTTGCACTGTTTTATGTTTACTGTACATGTTTGATAACATACAGCCTTGTGACAGTTTTTCTGCATGTCATAAGCATTTGAATATAAATTAACATGTTGAAATCAAATCTGATGTTCTTTTATGTTTTATTGGTGTGTGGAAGGTGTGCGGAAGAGGGGGTAGTCTTATACAGCGAGTATATAACAAACTCTATATTTTGAGTGGAAATGTTGGGGGGTCGTCTTATATGCCCAGTCGTCTTGTATGCTGGCAAATACGGTAATTTCCCTTTGTGTTCTCTCTCTTTCTGATCTATCAGATCTAACAGCAGCTATTCTGCTGGTGGCAAATGCCATAAAAAAGGAAAAGACAGATAAAATATGAAATGGTGCCTAATTCATAGCTTCTAATACAGGAGTTCTTTGTGCCTTTGGCATACAGTTTGTGAGGAATGATAAATAGAGGGAAACGGTTTAATTCATCACATCAACCAGTTTATTCCAAAATAGATACAGTAATACCTCATATAACATTAGTATCGAATAACACGAAAATCGCATAACATCAAGGAATCTGGGGGGAAGAATTGCATCAGATAACATTAAGATCCTATGGGATGCTTCAGATAACAACCGCGAAAGCCTGTGTGGTTACAATGTATCTCTATGGATCCCATAGAGGATCAGATAACACGAAAAATCATATAACACGAAGACTTGTGGAACCAGGTTTTAGTGTTATATGAGGTTTTACTGTACACACCAACAATGAATGCTACTCGAATGCTTTGTTTTAATCACAGCACCAGACAGGGAATTATACTGACTTTTGAGGCAGTGTTTGGGATTGCTCAATTACAACCAGACAGAAAAAACAATTTTGAGGAAAGATTTCATAATATGGCTGTCGTTTGCTTGACAACACAGACACTGGTTCTGTTAAGGAGGAAATAACCTTTGGATCCAGAGGAATTAATGACACAGCAATATTTCCAGTCAAATGGAAAGTAAAAGATACAATTCACAGACACTGGGTTGGCAGAGTGAGGTGACTACAAAGGAAGCAAAAAATTAAATGGAAAATCAAATAGAACAGGGCCATGGTCAGGCTTGAAAAGGAAGGCAAATTAGTGGAGGGAAAGAGTTCTCTCCCTTTCCCTCTTAAAATAAATAAATCGATAGACTGGGTCTTGAAGCACCTTGGGCTGTAGGTTGAAGAACCTCCTTGAACATGTTTTCTTAAGAATCTGCATCTTAGACATTCAACTGAAACAAAATAAACATTCCAAAGATGTGAACATGAATATTCCTGTAAAAACTGGGCCCAAACCAGAAAGCATGATTCAAAATTTCAGACAGTGCAGCACTGGATGGCCCAAAATTGTATTGTCTTTTGATACAAAGTGTATAATACTGAACAATGGACATTTACAAAAGAGAGAACTAAAGCATAGCCAGTCTTACTGGCATGGATGCAGGTGAAAAATGTGAATTAAGCAGACTTTGAGAAGGGACAGACACATTTTCTATAGACTATACACCGCCTTGTGCTATCAATAGTTACTCATGGAAGGTACTTTGGGAGGCATAGGAGCTCAATAACAAAGCACATGCAAAAGGTAGCGTGTACAATCCTCAGTGTCTCCAAGCAGACACAAGATAGAATCCCACCTGAGACTTTTGTGAGTAGTTGTTTTAGTTAGAACTGTATTAGGCAGTATGCCAAATGGACCAACAATCTGATCCAAAATGACATGTTCCTTCTTTGACATGACACACAGCTGCAAGTGTAGATTTTGACAGGTGTGTTGAAGTGGAAGGGAAACCATGACCTTTCCACAGAGGTGAGCAAATCACCCCAATTTATTTTCTTCTGCATTTGAGCTTTTCTAATTTTAAATTACCTCTGTCCTAACTATGAAGAAATTTGTGAATACCAAGAAATGTTCACCAAAACATGTATGGAATCAAAATTATTATCTATCCCTGGCTCCCAAGGGCAAGGCGAACTCTGATGACCAGACTGTGTTGATGGACAACTTGCAAAGCAGTGATGTAATGGTCAACTTGCATGGTGGCAGCTAATATACTTTGCTTTGCATTGAGCAAAAGTTTGCATCATAATCGAAAATGGTCCTTATCTACATTGTAAGGCTTTAGCTTGAAGACGATAAAACCTAAAGGTGTTCTAAGACAAAGACAGAGAATTAGTGGGCTTTTTGGAGAGCAGTGAAAGCTATCCTGGGAGATCATTTTGCTATAGGCTATCTGAAAAACACACCTCTACAGTGTCTCACTTTGAAGATTCTTCAGCTGAAGACATAGAAGGTCTGGCCAGCTGAGAAGCATGAGATTGCCTGGAGCAGCAGTCCAGTCTTGTTTACTTCTATGGTGGTCTACCTAGTGGGAGAGCTGGCCCTGCATGGAATAAACCATTTTTGGTTTTATTCATACAACAACTTCATGGGATAGCACTGATTGAAAGACAGTGACTTGGCCAAGGCTATGTGCTATGTTGCTCAACTGAGTGTGGAGGTATGAACTCCATTGTCTCTGCTCAGAGCCATCAACTGTAATATGAGAAGCACACAAACTAGCTTGAATCTTATGCTGCCTTCAGTGCAGATAAAAATGGTGTCAGTAGATACTCCCAAACCACAATGCTCTGTCATAGTTCAGGGGGAGAAAGGTTGGTGACTAATTGTGGTCATACTTCCCTGATAGTCATCTCATCCATGTGAAGAACCAGCCCTTTTATGGAATTAAATACTGTAAGGGTTTTCTCAAGGTATTGGGACAAGACTACTGGTTTGTCTTATTTTCCATTGACAGTAGGGAAAATACAGTTTTTCAGTTCAGAATTTTTTCATAAAATGTAATGATTTGTTTACAGTCTGACAAGTGAAGGTTAGACTATTGTTATTAATCAAAATTGCTGCAATTTCCCCAAATAAAAACTGCAAAGTCTCCAGGCATATAGCTTGAGTGGTGTTAGATGTGATTATACTGTACTTTGAAGTTCATGTCCCTAGAACATGAGATAAATTGATATTGCAGATGGCTTGCTTGGTAATCCTACTTGGGTCTTTTGCAAAGCAAAAGTTTATTCATTTCACGTGGTTCCCCACATTTTATAGCTAATGGTGAAAAAAATAACAACATGAACACACAGGAGTTTTAATAGACTTAGTTCAAAATAAGTTGATGGCTTTTCTTTTTTAGTAATCAAAGACCAAAGTTCACTTTTTCTATATTTTTAGGGTAGAACTTTAGGTAGGAGAAGAGTTCAGCCATGTGCCCATGTCCTCAATTATGAACCACTTTTTGCTTTAAAACCAAGCCCCACCCACACCCACCCCTTTCTTTTTCTGAACTAGAGAGGGAAAATAAGCATCAACGCTAGGGGGAAAAAGAAATTATGTTTTTCTTCTCTGAACAAGACAATGTAAGAATTTTTAAATATAACATGTGAAAAGTCAATGGCAGTCTAATACTAGGGTACTGGTTTGTAAGTGGGATTTTTTAATTTTTAATTTTTCTTTTGGAAAGTTCTGAAATGTTTTGTGCATTATGCTAATTTAATTGTAACTGTATATTTTGTATTATTTTTGTATCATTGTTAGCCACCCAGAGTCGCTTAAGCAAGTGGGGCGGCATAAAAATTAAATTAAATTAAATTAAATACCTTGTGCTTCCTCTAATATCATCAAGCTGAACCTCTGTAAAAACCACATCCATTCACTAAATACAACCAGTTGCCATTTAAGCCTGTCTCCTAAAGAGGCATATTCTGTGTAAAACTGTCCCCATAGATGAACAACTCAAAGTTTTCCTTGGGAAACACAACCCACTATGACAAACGTCCAACTAAAGATGCATCTTATCCATGTGTTTCCAAGAGATTTATGAAAATTACAATTTTTAGCCATCCCACTTTGTCAATTTATCTGACTAAAGGAAAGAAGTCGTGACTTCAGGGTATCAGAAAGTAGCAGATAAAACTGTATTGTCAGTCAATAATAACTAAAATTTTAAAAAATTGTTAAAGAGGGAAAATGTTGTATTGTTACCATTCTTTTCTATAGATGAGATAACACTGAAGCCTATTAGCAGTTTTCATAGCTAAGAGCCACTATATAAATTTCAGTTTGGTAACTTTAATTTTAGACAATAATTGACTTCTATAGAATACTGCTGAGGAATGGCCTATTTAAGCAACTTTATCAGAATTTTAATATCCCATATGTAATAGGATCCCATACTCAATGCAGGAAACATAAATTTGTTTTAGGACCCCTACCACATTGGATACAACTGGATATCTCTATGGATATCCATTCTGACTGATATCATTTCCTCCTCTTTCTACTCAGAACATTCACACAGATTTCCTCTCCAATGTTACTGGTATACTCTGTAGTTGGGAAGCACTAAATACTTTTTCATTCTATCATGAGAGTGTGTGTGTGTGTGTGTGTGTGCGTGCTTATTTTTATTTTATTATTTTATTGATTTTATTTTCTTTGGCCCCGCCCATGACATCATGACATCATGACATCATGACATTAGCTCCGCCCACACTGTGTTGACATAACGGTGGGGTAGTAAAATTTTTGACATCCCACCACTGGACAGAGACATGCTTTCCTGTTAATTTTCCAGAATTTCCCCCAGGATACCAGTAAGAATGTTTGAAACTGGAAGAAGCAACAGCTTGATATTTATTTCTCGATAAACATAGGACTCAGATATATTGTTAACTAATAAAATGTCACAGCTGTGCTGGATCTGAATACTCCCTACAGATTTAAAACCACTGCCAATTTCATCTAGATGAGTTCCTTTTGCTCAGTCATTAAGACCATAGATTTTGTACTGTTGCAAGATATTTTCATTCTTTCCCCAAAGGAGAACAGATCGTCATTATCTGCAGCATTATTATTACTCAGGTTTACTTCCTCCACCTCCCGTTATGTCTGGGCCCTAAAATGTTTATTCGGTCAGCACAGACCACCTGATTTCTCAATGGTACAAAATTGTGTTCTTTTGTTTTTGCAATCTTGCCATAAATTCTTGCTCCTTCTTTGGGGATTGCACAGTCCATTAAAATAAAGTCCAAGAATCCATTTAAAGAAAACAGTTTGATTAACAAACTGCCAGGACCAAAAATTAGCTGCCACAGAAACATAAATTGCTAAAGGGGAGGGGAAGAGGTGGAAACCATGCAAGAGGTATGGAATCCCCTTATTTTAACTGTAAAAACCTCAAGAGAGAAAGTGCTGCTGGCTTGAAAGAAACTGAATTTCTATTTCATTATGAAACTTATGGGTTTGGAATGAAATGTGCCTCATCTCAAAGGAGGACCAAATTGTGTAGTTCAGTGTAGCCCTGTGAAAGCATTCGTCCCAAGCAGAATATGCCAGTACGCGAGAAGGAACATAGTGCCATGACTTCTGGGCCAGCCCTTTATATTTCCATTTATTTTAGACATTGTCAGGTTGAGTGGCAATGTCTGAATAGGAGTTCAACTTCAAGTAACTTACAACTATGCACTGTGAACATGTGTAGAGGAAGGCATCTAACCCCATCCCAAACCCCATCATCATATTTGTCATGGTTTCAATTCTAGCTTTGAAAAGGGGAAGGTTTCTATCATGTGCAAATACTACCCTTGAGTAGAAAGTTCTCTTCTTCAGAACTGGTGATGAAACCAAGAGGCTGCCCTGAGTGGTGCTTGCATCAAAATGGCAGGATATAAATGTAAATAAATAAATAAATAAATAAATAAGAATGCAACAATGGAAGGAGCCAACAATAGGTGAGATCCTATTTTGGGGCATCTTTCCACTACCATCTGGAGTGCAAAATCCCTTTCTTTCTTAATCATTCTGTGCCCACAAAGTTTGAGGAGGCAGTTATCCTCCGTTACATTGTCCTCATCTTGAGCCAAAAATGTAGCACAGTCAGTCTAGCTCTGCCTTAAATGTAAAAGTGAGTGTTTTAGTTTTTCTCATATTTTATGATATTCCAGGTGATAGGGCTTGTAACATTTTTCAGATATTTATTCTGAACCCCCCCCCCAAAAAAAATTCTTAAATTAATCAGCCCCCACAGTTTGAAAACTGCACAAAACCAGTGTCAAAGTTTTGAATATATATGTATATATTAGCACAGAGGTTTACCAGACGGCATTTTCCACATTAATGGCATTTCCAAATTTGCTGCCAGCCTTTAGCAGCTACTAATTTGTGAGCCTTTTTATATGGATCTTCCATGTTATATTACCAAATGGATTTCTAAATGTATTTACTGGTTCTATTGTTTGACCATCCAAACACCATTTGTGAATCTTGCTGTTTTTGACCAAACAGCAGTAACCCTGCCTTCTGGCAGGCCCTTACTCAAAAAATTGGCCACAACTCTGGTCTTCTTCTAAGGCCAGAATACTGGATATAAAAGTCAAAACTGTGTCATGTGGATATATTAAAGCAGCTAATTTTCTACCTCCAACTCTGTGGGGAGTGGATGAAAGATTGTGTTAAGTTGGTATGATGTTAATAAAGTTAAAAAAAATCAACTGTCTCTTCCTATGCACATTTTTTTCCTTTACTTTGTGATGTGTCTTTTATTCCACTTGTTAGCAGTCTAATACACCTTACACTGGTTAGCATACTATCTTGGTTGTCTAGTTTCTGTATTCTTCAGGGAAAGTTATGTTCTGTTTTTAGCCAAAGAAACTGCCAATTAACAAGATAAAATATGGCCGAGATTTTTCACAAACCCTATCTAAATCTTTTTCAGTGTTCATTTTATTTTTATTTTAGGTTTATGTTTGGCCTGTCTACCAAAGTATGTTGATGCAGTGAATAGAGAGGTGCCTGGCGGGCAATGGTCCATAGGGTTGCAAAGGGTCGGAATTGACTGTGCGACTGAACAACAACAACAACAACAACAACAACAACAACAACAATCTTGCTAATTAAAAACTAACAATGTTAATCTAAACCATGATAACAACTAAAAATAAAAATAAATAAATGAAACAATAAGAATAACAAAAATATAATTACATCAACAAATATGTGCACGTCCTCATCAATGGGCATTATATGCCTTCAACCTATTATCTGAGCCCAACATTCTCTTTCATGTCCTTATCCCCTATTTCCAAAAAGTTATATATTCCTGTCCTGGTTTTACTCCTTTAGTTTTAACTAAACAGAGCGAAAACATTTTTTTAAGAATACAGGCAATGGTTTGTTCTCTCTGAGCAGCCTTTGTCAAGAATCCTGCCACAGCTTTCTAGGCTTAAAGAAGAGAACCATGTGAGATGCTTGGATCTCATTGGAGGAAAAATGGAGATATAGATATAAACAAACAAACAATAACCCAACAATATGGTCTGTCCATTCTCTGTGTTCAAATCCATTGTAACTAAGAAAATATTGCAAGAGGGGTATAATGGGTAAATATTACCAGAGCATCCATGTAGAGTTCAGCATGGAGGGAATGAACTGCAGCTGGGCAGCTCGGGTGGCTACAAAATTGCTGCCACTGCCTCCGCCATTACTGGAAGCTGTGTTTTTATATATATATATAAATGTTTTTGAAATGTTTGTGATACCATGTACAATAATTGTGA
The DNA here is from genome assembly GCA_030440675.1 of Furcifer pardalis. Taxonomy (NCBI): domain Eukaryota; kingdom Metazoa; phylum Chordata; class Lepidosauria; order Squamata; family Chamaeleonidae; genus Furcifer; species Furcifer pardalis. The sequence goes on along the minus strand of CP126894.1, from coordinate 145,788,426 downwards.
TTTTGTTTCTTTGTTAGCTGCCCAGTTCACTTTGCGAGTGGGGTGGCACAAAAGTTCAACAATTAAATTAAATTAAATTAAAAATTGACAAAGAGAAGTGATTTTTAAGTTATGAGATCACTGTCATGTTCGTAGAGTTCTCCTTTCCATACTCTTCACTTCAGGAGAGCACCAATTTGTCTATGTGCCTTTTTTCTCTTTTTTAGCAGTTCTATGTCCTTTTGTCTGGAGTCCAAAATTTCATTTGTGGGAATTTAGAACACTCAAAACAGCAATAAATTATTATTTGTTATGACATTGCTCAGGAAGGGTTTTACAACTATACCAACTGCAACGTGGTCAGTTTCCAAAATACACACTTCTCCCATTCTCCTTGAGATTTTGGCAAGGAAGAATGCCTTTTTGATCTATTTTTCAGTTACATATGACTCCATTCACCCCATTTCTTTTACCTGGCATAGTTTTCATCTTCAGATTTCTGACCTTGGATAATCACTTTCTGCATTTGACCCCTTGCATGACCCTTACTCTGGCACTGTGAACATAAATCAGATGGTACATTACAAATCCAACTTAACTTATCTGGTATTAACTTTACAAAAACCACTTTACTTGGAACTGCCTTTATACTTAGACCTTACCTTAACAGTTCTTAGGCCCTTAGTTAGGTCTTGAAATGTTAATTTTATACCTAATGGTTTGGGCAGGGTTTCACAAGGGACACAAAAACGGACACATACACGATTTATTTACAGTCAAGACACACCCAAACAAAGCCCTTCTGGTACTCATTTCAAAATGACTTTTCCGAAAGGGCACTGGAATGTGTCGTTCAGGTTTCCAAACTTTTAGAAACACAGGTAAAGCAAAGCAAGAGCATCAAATCCATCTCACAGTGAAACAAAGTGAAAACCCTCATTGTATATCATCAGTCTCTGAAAGAAAAAATGTTTTTAGAAACCCATGATTCACTCATAGGAGCAACTACATAGAAGATGCTGCAAATCATCCCATGTCTCCATAGAGCAGTAATGGTCAACCTTGGCACTCCAGGATGGTGGACATCTGTCCGTCCTGGCTCTTCTTGACATCTCAGTGGCTTTCGATACCGTCAACCATGGAATCCTTCTGGAAAGACTCCAAAGACTGGGGATCCAGGGCACTGTGTGGTCCTGATTTTCTTCATTTCTGAGGGGCCAGACCCAATTGGTGTGGTTGGAGGGTGAGGTGTCTGGCCCTGGGTTGTTTCTATTTCTATTTTTATATTCAATTTATATCCCGCCCCAATCACGCAATGCGCCCCAATCACGCAATGTTCCAATATGGGGTACTTCAGGGCTTGGTGCTCTCACCTCTCCTATTTAACATCTACATGAAAATGCTGGGTGAGATCATCCGTTCCCACAAGGTGAGGTATCATCAATATGCAGATGATACCCAGTTGTATATCTCGGCCCGTGGAGACCCTAGTGATGCAGTGGAAATCTTTTCCAGGTGTCTGGAGGCTGTGAGGGTCTAGATAGGGGACAAAGGGCTACAACTGAATCCTGGCAAGACTGAGTGGCTGTGGGTCAGGGGGCCTGCACTATCTTGGGAGTTACCATCTTTGGTTCTGGATGGGGTGGTCTTGCCCCAAACAGACCTGGTGCATAACCTGGGGGTCCTTCTGGACTCACAACTCCTGCTTGAAGAGCTGGTGGCAGTCAGAACTAGGAGGGCTTTTGTGCAACTCTGTGTTGTGTTCCAGTTACACCTGCTCCTAGATTGGGACTCCTTGCTCATGATCACACACACTTTGGTCACCTCCAGGCCCCTACTGCTGTTGGCTTGGGGATAAATAAAGGAAGTCCCCTCACACAGGGGTCATCCTGTCTGTATGCCCATTGTCTTGAGTGCTCTGAATTGGAAGTGGCCTATATTCTCTACTGCGAATGGAAATGCTATGGGTGTGGCAAGTGCTCCCTTGAATTTGTTCTCTTCATGCATGCAGTACCTCTTGAAACTCTTCTTTGTTGGATCCCATTTAACAAATGAGCCAAATTTGCAGGTGCCACAAATCCCAGCACCAAACCTGACAGCAGCCCAGTGGCAAATAAATGTTCCTCTCCTTTGACTTTTGTCCTCCTTTCAACTTTGAGCAGCAACTGTTGGAAGATGCATAGAGATCTTGGAGCAACCTCTTGAGTGTATACAAGCAGCTAAATCTTCCTGCTTATTCTCCACCATCTGTGTTGGAGAACATGAACTGAATCTGAATCCAGTCAAAACTGATGTAATGATTGGCTTATAGTTAGTTTGATATGTAAACCAGAGAGGATGTGTATATTAGTCACTAATACAAGCCTTCTCTGGTTAGAGCTTCTTTTGATCTCCAAATGATTCAGTCTAAAACTCCATTTTTGTATCCAGAAGAGGAAATGCACATCTGCCCAATTGCAGATGGTGTCATGACTGCCAAAGGGACAAGTAAGGAACTATGAGGAGATACAATTTGACTGCAATTTGCTGGGAAATAATGTTGTTGTCTGTGTATAAAAGGGGTGCCGCCCTTTTCAGCTATTTGGAGAGAAAGAGAAACATGTAGCACCACCAAAAATCAAAGGTGATCTCTACTAGCATCACATTAGCTGAACTTGGCACAGTAATAGAAACCTGTGGATGATTCTTGACATCTTTCAGGCAGCAGCTCTGGGTACTGAAGTGAACTGATTCAGATAAGAAATGCAAGCCTTGCATTGTTTGCATAATTTAAATTTTCTGCTCTCTCACATTGGCGTTAGAACCTAGAGGGCAAAAGATAATTTTTTGAGATATCTATGAAGATGTAAAGGCATAATCTGTGTTCCTCTCTTTTCCTGGCAGCAATCGACAGCCATTTTGGGAGGGCAGCTTTACTGTGGAAGCTTGTGCAAGGATAAACAGCAAGTTCAAAAAAAATACACTTAGAATACTGACCAGAGACAACTTACCACACCTAAAATCAAGTGTAGGGTAAGATACACCCACACACCACCACCTCTATATGACTATGCTTGCCTACTCCAACTTAGTGGTACACCAGGGCTATTGCTGGAGGCGAGTTGGAATTTATTTCAGATGTCTCACTTGGCTAATCTTACAATCACTATTTCTGAACAAGGTTGGGTATGGCCATGAGAGATCTGTTTCTGGAACTGTTGTGTATTTTTAAAAAGGAGGTCAAATGCAGAATATGAAGGCCCTGGTTTAGCTTAGGGCAGTGATGGCAAACCTGTTAGAGACCAAGTGCCGAAGGAGGAAGAGGCAGCACACAAGCAGGCACCGCGAGTCCCCTCACACCCATGTGACATCACCTCTGGAGAAGTCATATGGGTACATGCCCCCCTGCAGGTGCTCCCCATTGAGTCCACCCCCACAGGTCCAACCGTCTCCTAGGAGGGATGCGTGGGGGTGTCTGTTTGCCTCACCGCAGTCTCCCAGTGGAATTTCAGCCTCCCATTTGATGGAGAGAGAGGGTTGGTGGGAAGGTGACACTGGCCAGGCTGGACTGGGGAGGACTTCCCCTCAATGATGCATATGCCATCAGAAAGGTCTCTACATGCCACTTCAGCCACACGTGCCACAGGTTTGCTACCACTGGCTTATGGTTACAACCCTAGAATAAAGAGTTGACCCTTTCTCTTGCAGCATGTTTCTGATGCTGTTTTCCTGAACATTCTTTTCTGTTTTAATACTTAATTACAAACAAACATGAGAATTGCTGTTGAAGTCCCTGTTGAGCTTATAAGAGCCTGTCTCATCATGCCTTTGTGCATGTTGTGTATGCTAACGTGGGATATGGGAAGGGTTAGTATACACAACATAGTTGGTTAACATAGTTTGATTGATTTGATTTGATTTATTGGACTTGTACACCACCCATTCAGCTACATGACTCAGGACAGCTAACAGCAATCACAATACATCACAATACATTTAAAATGAAATACAATAAAAATACAATATAAAACAATGCAGCAAAATAGCAAAATAACAACAAATACACCAATATCATCAGTGCATGTCATAAAACAATTATAAAACAGTCACTTCCCTCAGAGCAGACAGTTACAGTCAGTTCTCTCTGAGCAGGCAATGGGCAGGGTGACCCTTCCCTGGCCCCAGGAAGGTGGAGCCCAAGGGCACCTGGGAGGAGGTGTCCAGCCACCTGGAGACCCCACAGTTTTTCTCCCTGGCCATGGAAGGGTGGGGCCCGTGGTCAGATGGGTGGCATTGTCCGGCTGCCAGGAGAAGCCCATGGCTTTTTCTCCCTGCCCCTGGGAGGGTGAGGCCTAAGGTCAGCTGGGTAGCGGTTTTGAATCTAACCAGCTAATCAGCAGGCTAAATGTTTCTTCCCTCGAAAAGTAACTGCTTTCCATTCTGTATATATGCCGAGCTTTGCATGAGTGGTGTGTAGTTCAATCTCTTTGAGTGTGCCAGGATTTGAGGCAGCATCAGGGCTCAATCTGCTAGAAAAACAGGTCTGGTAGTTGCAAGATGACACCCAGACCCTGCTGCATCTTCTAGGGCCCTCATGAGCTCTGCCTGGGGGCCTGGGAGAAGAGTTATATAACTGCCTTTGCAATGAAGGAATTTGAATTTGCTGTGATGCTTGTGTGGAATCCTTCCTCTTCCAGTCCTAAATGTGGGCAGTGGTTGCTTCCTAGTTTGTCTGACTCCTGGCCTGCCTGGACTATGTCTTCTCTATTAAACTAGTCTTGTTTCTTGTTTGTTTGTTATTTAGATTTGTATGGCTGCCCAATCACCAAAACGACTCTGAGCAGCTCACAATCCCATGCATAAAAAGACTCAACATACAGTATCATTAAAAATCTTACATAAACCAGTGTTAAAATCTTCGTAACAAATAAATTAAACAAATAGGCTAAAAACCCGGATGGCAATTGGCATGTTTAGATCAGTCAACGGAGGGTAGCTGTTCCTCTCTCAACTCCCCACACCTGCTGGGCTAGCCATGTCTTCAGCCCTTTCCTAAAGACTGACAATTCTGGCTGAAGACGAAGGTCCATCGGCAGGATATTCCAAAGGGCCAAAGAAGGTTCCTCTGTCTCCTTCTTGCTTTAACTCTAGACTTGGATGTGTCTAAAATTGATTCTTAAACATTTAGTTTGGTTGTACTGGATATTGGTACCTCTGTAAACTAGTTGGTCACCTACATCCTGGACTCTTACTCTTCCTCATCTTCTGTGTCCAGGCCAGACATGGACTATCAAAATGAAGGCACCTTTTGGTGAGTTCATTCTGCAGTTCCTTTTGCCTGACCTAGTGTGAGAAAGATTAGAAGGCAACACAAGGTTTCCGTTACCAGGCTACGCTAGATTGTGGTTAAAAAATACTGCAATCTTCAAGGAGGCTCTTTCTGTAAACCCCACTCTAACTCTGATAGAGTAGTTTAGTTGTTCAGCCTAGTTCAGTCTCTTTCTAACTCAAAATGTGTTAGTCTCAGAAAGTTAGTAACTCAGTACCCTCTTGCAACCATCATCTGCTTGAGAGAGTTTTCTTTCTGCTTTTTGCTATCTACCTGACAACTTTATTTGAGCACTGTCCTTGTAAGTAAACATTTCTCCCCCACACACACACATACACACCTTCCATTAAAGCTGTGCCTAAGCATTTGTTCAATAGTTGAATGAAAAGAAAAGGTGAATTGAAGAGGGCTTCTATTTCAAAGTAATCAACCTTAATCCTTGGCTACATGGCTGCTGTGCCACACTGCAAAGATTATCCAACAGTCCGCTCCTCTCTCTCATGATCCTAAACTAAACTGCCCCCCAACATTCCTAATGTTTGACATTAAATTGTGGCAATGGCAGTCAGTTTGGGCTTTAAATCTTGCCTGGAATTTATTAGTGTAAAACTTTCACAAATTTCCCTCATTGTACAATTACTTCAGAATGTGTTCTGTATGCCTTGAAGCTGCTTGGCTATATCAGAGTTCTCTCTTATAGTAGACTCATAGCTAGTCAGCTTCTGTGCAAAGAGCTTGTTATATTCTTATGATACAGTTTAAGCATTCCTCTGGGCTGTGTGTGACAAACACACTTGATTAATTACTCTGTTGTTCAGACTAATGATAAATATTCATGTCGACAAGCACATTTTTACATCTTGTACAAAGAACTAATTCTAGACTTCCCTTGCCAATAAGATCTAAAGAAGGACTCCAGCAGGACATTTTCAGAAAATCTGAATGATGCAAACCTAATCTGGTTTGGTTTGATGATCTGTCATTAGGTAGAGTTAAAGCAATGCTAACGGTCATTTCTCTGGACAAAGGATCTGTAGCCTGACAGATCACATAAACAAGCATGCATACATAATCCAGCTCTGCCTATCCTATCTCATATGTAAATAGTGAGTTCTACAAGTTAAACAAAATACTTGTATTTCTTTCATGAAAGCATTTGTGCCTACCTTACATCACAAAGCAGGTTACAGACAGAGCTGCGGAAGGCAATTTAACAAAGTAAATCTTCAGAACAATTTTAAATATTAAAATCATTGCATTAAAACATGTGCAGAGTGAGATCCTCAATCCTTACTACATTTCTGGAGGACCTGTTTTCATTTCTAACCAGACATGGTATGTCTGTATTTTAAACAGAGATGTGTGTCAACCCTGCCTCTAGACCAGGGGTTCCCAACCTAGGCCTGTGGGCTGGAAACAGGACTACAATGCCATTCCATCTGACCCACTGCCATCGCCACCACACCGGAAGTGGATGCATTTACATCAGTTGTAAAATGTGCCTGCGCATGTAAACGCACCCACGGCTGTCATGAATGCAGAAGTGGGAACATTTACAACAGCTGTGAATAATTCTGCTTCCGGGGGGCTCAGCTGTCTGGGGTGTGTTGTCAGGCCCATGGTGTAAAAAGTCTTTCCTCTAAAGCAGTTATGGTGTCATTCCTGAATCCTTCTATGTCCTGTAGAGAACAGGCAGGATTCTAGATGTGGGTGGGTGAATATTTTTCCAGGAAGGGTAACAATGTCATATATATGTGTCATATATACAAGCTGCCGGGAGTTTGAGGATGGGCAAACTGCTAACCCAGGGTAGGCAACACCCACTGTGGCCACACCCTGGCTACGGCCCTGTTGTGGGCTAAGATGCTGACTGGGAGGCGGAAGGTCAGCAGTTCGATTCCTGAGTGCTGCAGGACGGAATGAGCTTCCGTCTTTGTCCCAGCTCCTGCCAACCTAGCAGTTCGAAAGCAAGAAATTGCAAATAAATAGAGACCACTTCAGTTGGAAGGTAACAGCGATCCATGTGCCACATGACCATGGAAACATCTGCAGAAGCAGACAGCGCTGGCTCTTTGGCTTTGAAACAGAGATGAGCACTGAACCCTAGAGTCGGATATGACTGGCTTTCAAGCAAGGAAAACCTTTACCTTTATATTTCCCCAGTGTCTGTAAACCACAGATCTAAACAGTGTCTGTAAACCACCAGAGCAGACCGGAGAGGCTCTCTAGTTGTTCCATCTGCCAGAGAGGCACATCTCTCTGGCACTAGAAGGAGGGCCTTCTCTGTGTCTGCTCCAGCCCTATGGAACCTCCTGCCAATGGAGCTACGTCTCCAGACGGAGCTGCTGCCCTTTAGGAAGAATCTAAAAACATGGCTGGCGGGGCAGATATGGGATGCGGAAGGTATAATGACCCCAGCACACTGGATGATCTGAGTCCCTCTCTTTCTCTACTTTTTTATTAGTAGTTGTAGCATTTGGTGTGTTTTAAATCTTTTTTAGATTTTAATTTTAAATTTTAACAGTTTTAAGGTTTTTATATGGAAGCTTCCACTTCCTAATTCTGGGCTCTACCTGCCCAGAGAAGGATAAGACTAACGTCCTCTGGCCAGGAGGAGGAATGGACTTCAGCTGTTTGTGCTGTGTTGTTTTTTCTTATTGTGAGCTGCCCTGAGTCGCCATGGTGAGTGAGCGGCGATATAAATCTAAATAAATAAATAAATGTTGTTTCTAGAATTTGGAGGTTGCCCTTCCTCAGTCTGTGTGGAATCCTTTAGATTTTGCAGTTTGGAAATGTATATTTGTTAATCTCCGTTATCCCACAGAGTGTCACCCACACGGAGATTAACAATACGCCAGGAAGTTTCTCCCATAGATTATTTTATTTTATTTTTTTAAAAACCACTTGGCTAAAGTGGTGGGTGGTCAGAAAGCAAAACATTAAACATCATTGAATTTGGAAACCCTTTTCTCCATTTCAATGTTATGTTTGTAAATGAAGCCTGAGAAAAGATAAACAGTCCTAAAATGCAGAAGGGGGAAGAACTTTTTTCCTAAACTCTGAAGGTTTTTTTCCATCCAAAACACCATTTTGTTGAACTATCTTTTTCGGTCTCTCTCTCTCTCTCTCTCTCTCTCTCTCTCTCTCTCTCTCTCTCTCTCTCTCTCTCTCTCACACACACACACACACACACACACACACACACACACACACACACACACACACACACACACACACACACACACACACACGAACATATTTTCATGAAAGTCTAAATCTTGCTACTTTCACAAGTGCTTGTGTTATCATCAAATTTATCCAAAGAACCATTTTCTAGTTTAATTTAAAACAAAAGATACAAGAAAACAGTAAACTTCAAAGACTCTGGAGGGTGGGTCAGAATCTACATAGTTAGAAGCTGGTGTCATACAGTGTTATGGATGCTAACCAGCTACTATTCTTCCTTTAACAGTTATGGAAGACAATTTTTCAGTGGAATAAGGAGGCGTGGGATGGTCCATGGGGTCACAAAAGGTCAGAATCAACTGTGTGACTGAAAAACAACAGTTCCTTCTAGTGACACCAGGTGGCGGCAGAGAATGAGATGGCTAGATGGTATTGTTGATGCAATGGGCACAAAGCTGGGCGGGTTGAAGAGGATGGTAGAGGATAGGGATGCCTGACGTGAGATGGTCCATGAGGTCACAAAGGGTCAGAATTGACTGTGCAACTGAACAACAAAAACTAGTTTGCTAATTAACTTATCCTTTCCTGATGAACACTAAACCCTAGAATCAGATAGCTTGGCCTACTTTGTAAGGCTGGCATGCAAATGAAAGTTTGCAACCCTGTGAAATGCCATAAGCCGCCCTGGAGTAGTGAAGAGTTAGTGGGCTTAGAGCAGGGGTGCCCTAACTATGGCCGATGGGCCAGATCCTGTCCCCAATGCCAATTAATCCAGCCCACGCCGCCCTCATTGCTCCCGGAAGTGGAAGTAAAACATGCCTGTACTTCCGTTCCAGGAGCAATGAGGATAGTGTGGGCTGGATTAATTGGCATCGGGGGCTGGATCTGGCCCATCGGCCATAGTTTGGGCACCCCTGGTTTAGAGCCATGGTGGCAAACTCAGAGCCCTCTCTGTGGGCATGCACGCCAAGGCCCCAGCACAGAGTTCACCATGCCCCTTTGCCCAGCAGCCCAATGGGAGCACTTCCTCCCTCCACCCAGCACAGAGTGGGTTTGGGGTTGCAGTTTGGGCACTTGGTCTCTAAAAGCTTCTCCATCACTGGCTTTAGAGCACTGGGAGAGGAGCTAGCAGGAAGATTTTCCTCAGCTGCAGCACACTAGCTTCCTGAAAGTTACCCATACTGGCTGAGGACACCTCTCTATCATGGCTGAGTTCATGGCAGGAGTGGAAGCATCTAGCAAGTTGCAGGTGAAGTTGTTAACGTTCCTCCATTCCCATGCCATTAATATGCTCTCCAGCAGAGAAGTGTCAGGTGGCTACTGTCTTTTCTATCAGTATCTAGTCAGAACATTTACATTACTAGCAGTACAGCAGATGGGCAGCTTCCTACTCATCCACCCACCACTGCCTGCTCTGTGTCCTGTGAAGGACACACAGCTAGATTTCTACCCTCCCTCCCTTTGTTAGTTCTTGTCTATGAGGCCATTTATGTATTTCCTGATCTCTGTGGAAAGCCACACTCCCATGAATGAGGTGTAAGGATAAAAAAGCCCATTATCCCACTACCATAGGACTCGTTACACCTGACAGAGACCTGCACCCATTCAGGAAGCCAGTGTAAGACCTTTTGCTGCTTCAGAGCAGGGGCGTAGCTACCGCCGTATCTGCCGTATCAATTATACGGGGCCCCCAACGTGCGTAAGCAAAAATTAATAAAAACTTCCTATTTTTTTTTATTTCACAAATGACAAAAGTCAAAAAAAGCAATTTCTTTTTTTCCCGCATAAAGCGTGCGTTCAAAAGTTGGCAACACCCTACATCGGTTATCGCGGGCTGCGGGATTTCCCCGTTTTAAGTCATTTACTTCAATGGGGGAATCCCACAATAATCGATGTACATATGATACGATGATACAATGATAAACCACAGACAGAGAGCAATGTTTATTGATAGATAATTATGATGAATAAATATTTCTTTTAATTTTATGCATTTTTTTTCTTTTGTGAGAAATCTTTACCCTTCCTAAGGGCCCCCAAACAAATTTTGATACGGGGCCCCGCCAAGGCACGCTATGCTTCTGCTACAGAGTACATGAGGTTCTGCTCCTGACTAGAAAAATCTATGATAGGTTTCAACTACTGGTTGTTTATGGTTTACAAACCAAACAGATCACGTAGGAATTAGCAATGAGTAGATTAGGTAGCACTATGTAGCATTGCCAATAAAGGAACTGGAATTCTCCCACCAGCTTATACTCTAACCAAAAAGTACAAAAGTCTTCTGTAAAAAGTCAGCTTTATTATATGAAGGAAAAATAGATCAAAGATCAAAATAACAAAAAAAGAAGTACAAAAATTAAAATGAATGTTTTTACTTTTCCCACTTTCCCTTGTTAAACAAGAAAGACCTATCTATATTTCCCGGCATAGCCAACTGACACAATTAGGATTACATATTTCTACTGTTCTGTTCACAAGCAAGCATAGGCATACTTCTCTCTCCTCCTGCTTTGAACATGCTTAAGCAATAATGGTGTTTCTTCTTCTAACATTCTAAGATAACAAGAACCATATTTTATCCTTTGTCCCACATTTTCCTCTCTGTTTTCCAATAAGACTTCAGGGTTAATCATTCCTACTTTCCTTCTCACGATCCCAGTTTATTTTGAATTCCCAGAGGAAAGGAATCTGCACCTGGCTTGAAGGCCACATTCCAAGACTTTCTTCAACCACTCTCTGGAAGCAAAGAAACAACAGCATCCATTTTAAACTCACAAAAGCAAAAGCTCAATTTTCCATTCATTACATGAGGAATAATGGAATGGCTATGGCTTGCCTGGATGGAGTGGGAAGTAAACAGCACCATCAGTTTTGGAGATATAGCAGGAAGAATGATTTTACTTTTACCCCCAGGCCAGACTCACCAATGGGCAACCAAGATCAGAGGAGAAGTCAGATAACTTCTCAAGTACGTCCATTTCTTTGTCCCTTGTCGGGGAGTTGATCTGGGTTATTTTAAGACATGAGATGCCCTCCCATAGAGCATAAAATTACATCCCCAGTTCATCTTGTAATTCATGTACACTAATACCTCGGATAACGTTTACCTCGGATAACGCTAAAATCGCATAACGTTATTTATTTATTTATTTATTTATTTATTACACTTGATACCCCGGCCCAATAGGGAGAACCCGACTCTGAGCGGCTTACAAAACACTAAAAATAAAAGTAAAAGCATAAGAAACAGTTTACTCCAATAAAACATCAGTTAAAAGGTCATCAAAATATTACCACAAAAATTAAAAACAGTAGACAGTCCCACTTCCAGACCCAGGTTGGCAGTCCTTTAAATAAGCCACCTGGTAAGGGAACTCGTATTCCCAGGTCCCCAAACCTGTCCAGCCAGCCAGGTTTTCAAACCCTTCCGGAAGGGCAGGAGCTCTGTCTGAAGGCGCAGTTCAGTGGGCAGGAGGTTCCAGAGGGCCGGGGCGGACACGGAGAAGGCTCTTCTCCTGGTACAGGCGAGATGCGCCATTCTCGCCGAAGGAACAACGAGGGAGCCTCTCCGATCCGCCCTGGTGGGACGGGCAGATGTTCTTGGGGTGACGCGGTCTCTTAGGTATCCTGGCCCACTACCATATAGGGCTTTAAAGGTAATAACCAGCACCTTGAATTGCACCTGGAGACATACTGGCAGCCAATGCAGCTCCCGGAGCAGCGGTGAGGCATGAGCATAACGCCCACACCCCACCACTACCCGGGCTGCCGCATTTTGAACCAGCTGGAGTCTCCGGATGGTCATCAGGGGCAGCCCCATGTAGAGCGCATTGCAGTAATCAAGTCTGGAGGTGACCAACGCATGTGTGACCATAAGCAGAGCATCCCGGTCCAGGAGTGGGCGTAACTGGCGTATTACACGAAGTTGTGCAAAAGCCCTCCTGGCCACGGCTGCCACCTGCTCTTTGAACAGTAGCCGTGAGTCCAGGAGGACCCCCAGATTACGCACCGGGTCTGTTTGGGGCAGGGCTGCCCCATCCAGAACCAAAGGTGGAAGCTCCTTTGTTAACACGGGACCCCTTACCCATAGCCACTCAGTCTTGCCGGGATTCAGCTGTAGCCTGTTGTCCCCCATCCAGACCTTAACAGCCTTCAGACACCTGGAAAGGACTTCCACCGTACCGCTTGGGTCCCCACGGGCGGAGACGTTAAGTAATCTGGGGAGGAGAATTGGATCGAATAACGTTAAGGTCCTATGGGATGGATCGGATAACAACCGCTAAAGCCTGTGCGGCTACAATGTATCTCTATGGAGCTTTAACGTTATCTGATCCATCCCATAGGATTTTAACATGCATCGGATAACACCAAGACTTGTGGAACCAAGTATTAGCGTTATCCGAGGTATTACTGTACTTAATTTTATCATTACAGGTCTCACACACACACACACACACACACACACACACACACACACACACACACACACACACACACACACACACACACACACACACACACACACACACACACACACACACACACACACACCAATATCTGCAAGTTCAACATCCATGGTCTCAATTATCTTGGATCTAAAATATTCAATAAAAATTATCTGGAAATACATTTCATATTTCTATGGCACATTGCCAGAGTTAGCCACATGAGGCCACTGTCTGTAATGTAAAGTATAGGGTTCTCTGCTATCTTTGGTTTCAGGTATCCATGATAGGTCTTGGAATGTATCCCCCTGTAGATACAGAGAGGAATCTGTATTGCAAAATAAGAAAGCAAGAAAGTGTTAATCTCTACTACAAGTACCTGTAATGTGAACTTCTTGGAGGGATGATTTCAAAAGTCAAAATGTCTACCTTCCTTCAGAATTGCCATTTCCCCCAAAACCTCCTTTGTCTACCAATTATCAATAATAATTGTCAGTGTTACTGAAATATTTTTACAAGATGGGTTTCATTACAGAGTCATACTGAGGTCAAAAACAAATGGGATACTTGTTAAAAAATGAAGGGGGAAGGCTTTTCAGGAACCGACAATGACATGTTGGCAATATGGCCATGACAGCAAACATCCATCACTACTACATATCCTCCGATAGTTTTGTCCACATAATCTGAGGTCTGGGGAAGGAGCTTCCAAGATAAAGGTTTTGATTCCCAGCCTAGCTTGAGGCTCAGACGAAGGAGCTGAAAAATCCTACAGTTTCATTTTTTGTTGTTATTCTTATCAGAGTTCCAACCCATTCAAAGTTCATACTTGATTACAAGAACTGCACTCCCTCTTGGCATCTTTCTGCATCAAAATATGTGTCACTGCTGGTATATATTTTCTTAATGCACATCTTCACATGCACATGACTTTTCCAGTTGAATAATGTGTGTCTGTGATCAAGTGTCATCTACCTGTGGGAGAGGTTGATATGGACAGTTTCCTCCTCATGTTGAGAAATGGAAATATTTGCACATACCTTTGGGAGTAGCCTTGCAGGCTGGCTAGAATTCATGTATTTCAGAATTGCCTTTGAACTGTGCTTTAAGCAGTTCTCCAAATAGAAATACAGTACACTAAAGTCATTCTAACCTCATGTGAGTTCAGAGGAGGTCATCAAGGATGATCAGAGGACTGGAAAACAAACCCAGTGAGGAAGGATTGAAGGAACTGGGCATGTTTAGCCTTGAGAAAATGAAGGGGTATGATAGCACTCTTCAAATATTTTTGGAAGATGGTCATAGAGAGGAGGGGCAGGGCCTGTTCTTGATCATCCCAAAGACCAGGACACATAATAAGGGCTGAAACTACAGGCTTAATATCAGGGGAAACTTTTTAACTGTTAGAGCTGAATGGAACCAATTACCTCAAGAGGAGGTAAGTGTTCCAATGCTGGACGAATTGAAGAGAAAACTGGACAACAATCTATGAGATCTGCTTTGATTTATGTTCCTACTTGGAATCAGGGGGTTGAACTTAATGGCCTCATAAGGCCCCTTGTAACTCATTCTATCTTTTTATGAATCTCTGCTTGTTACTCTACCCATGTGCATATGCACATATGGCTACAGATACATACAAAAGGCATGTACTTCTTTATTATTATTTCACATGTTCTGAAACAGATTTGTTGCCTTTATTCCTTCAGAGGCATAGAAAAACAACAGCAAAAAGACTAGGATCACAGTTATAGATAGAACTAGTTTACCCTAACAACCTACCAACCAAACAATGTTCTATTGAAAAAAGGGAAATTAATGAAAAATGTAAATACAATTTATCTAGTTGTGAATTTGAGGGGGTTTGATAATGTGATGGCAAAGGGTTAATTTTTATGGGCTTTGTAATGACCCTAAACCTCTGGTCTGTAATGACCCAGATATAATTGCCCTGAAACAACAGAGGCCTGCTCTGTTCACTTGCTTGCTAGGCCATTCCCATGTCCAGATCAGAAATCTAGTTCACCAAGTCCATGATCTGGGTAGACCTTTCCTGCTCTGCTTCTATGAAGCCTGGTACTCTAACCACTTGTCCTTTTCACTCCCCTGGCAGCAGAGTCTACTGGTTGGGCAATCTACCAAAAAAATCTGGCCATCTGCACTAGAAGCCTGTTCTACTGCCATCTTTTCCTATGGGGTAGACCAGGCTGCTAGGCAAATTTGGAGAAAGAGATATGGCTTCTTACTTTGGTGCCTTTTGTCAAAGACTGGGATTTTTTTTTAATTGGATACCACAAAAACAGATTATCAACTATGTAACTGGCAACGTTACCCAATTCTGTTATAGTTTAGGTGGGGACATAAATATGTATGTTGAAAATGTCACATAGAAATACTGTATAGCAATGGTGCTAGCCTTGTTAGGCCTGTTTTGGCCTGCCTCCTATGGGGAGGAGCTTCGCACACTCTCACACTCTCTTCTCTTCAGAAAGTGTTAACAGCAGCATGGATACATTTGTCTGTTGCTGCTCTCTAGGCCTACTACAATAAAACCTGTTTTGTTGTTTAAATATTGCTTCTGGCCTTCTGCATGATTATTAGCCGGTCCAAGATCTTAACACTTTGTCAGAGAACTCCTACCAACCTAGCAGTTTGAAAGGAAGAAATTACAAGTAGATAAATAGGTACCACTTAGGTGGGAAGGTAAACAGCGTTTTGTGCACTCTGGTGTCCAGTCATGTCTGCCACATGTCCACTGAAATGTCTGCAGATGCAGACATTGCTGGCTCTTTGACTATAAACAGAGATGAGCACTAACCCTAAAGTCAGATACTACTGGCTTTTGAGCAAAGGCTACCTTTACCTTTATTGAGAACTTTTAACAAATTATTTCCTGCTTTATTTCATCGTGTTGGGTTTTCTTTTTACAATGGGCTACTCAGGGGTGGGGAACCTGTGGTCTTGAGGGGAACCTGGGCTTCTAGGAATTGATGTCCAAGTACACCTGGAGGACCAAGGTTGAGAAACATTGGCCTAGAGGAAACAGGTTAGTCCCCCCAGGTGTTCTTGGACTTCAGTTTCCAAAAGCCCAGGCTCCCCTCAAGACTGCAGGTTCCCCACCCCTGGCTACATAATTCATTACTTCAACTGATTTTTATAATTTTTATTGACTCACTAAAGCAATAAATGTTACTGGCTATTAGCTACAAAGGCATAAATGCATAGGGGTATCATTGCTAATATTTTAGCAGTTTCAAAAAAAAGCACAGCTGTGTTAGTTTGTTTCAACGTTATGATAAAAATTAAAGGGGAAAAATATGGGGAGGAGAAAAATAAACAAGGAGAAAATAGTGTTACACTTCAAAGACTGAACTAAAATGGTTAGCTTTTAAAATGGCACAGCATTTTGTCTCTGATATTTCTTACCTTCTTCCCTTGATTTTTCTTCTTCTTGGAGTAAGGTGCTTTGGTTTGTTTTTGTGTTTGCTTATTTGGCTGTTAGGCTGGTTTGTTCATGTTGCAAGAACAGTGTCCATTTGGCCATATGCTTTTTGGTATTTCTGGAGATGCTAAGCAATACATCATACCCACATTCACACCACTATCATTGTACCTTTGAAGCAAGGTGCAAAAACATTCTACATGTGAAAATGTTCCAGGCAGGAAAACAGTGTGGTAAGCCACGTTCCCCATTTGTTGTAATGCAAACCATAGTGAAGGCCCAAAAGGCTGATGCAAAACATCTTTCCATTATTAAATGAAATGTTGGATTTTACAATCAGATTTATGAAATCAATCAGGCTTAGAATCATATAGGACAGTGGTGGTGAACCTCTGGCACATGTGCCAGAGGTGGCATTCGGAGCTCTCTCTGTGGGCACCGGTGCAGACACCCCAGCACAGAGTTCACCCTGCCCCTCTGTCCAGCAGCCAAATGGGAGTGCTATCTCCCTTCCCCAGCATAGCATTCCCCCCAGTGTGGGCTCCACAAAATTTTACTACCACACTGTGGGTGTGGTGTGGTGGGTGTGGCCAGGGGTAAAGCCCTGTGTTGCACCTGAATTAGGACTACTTTATTTCAAAATTTGGATGGGTGGAGCCAGCCAGAATTTCTGCTACCGGTTCTGGCGAACTGGTGTGAACCTGCTGATGCCTACCACTGGTTCCCCCCACCCCTCTGCCCAGCAACCCAATGGGAGCATTTACTTCCTCCCCTGTTGCTGTGTTGGCACTTTGCAATAAATAAGTATTTTTGGGGTTGCAGTTAGGGCACTCAGTCTCTAAAAGGTTCGCCATAACTGATATAGGCTCATGCAAGGAACCTATCCGCCACTATATCACATTTTTCAGCTGCACCCTTTGCAATGTAGACATGGAAAGGAGAAAACCCCATTGCAGTTATTTTATTTTTAGTCATATGTTGAGTGAGTGGCTATTCTCCATGACTGTTTTGCCTTGCATGAGGACATCTACACTTGGCTTGTTGTCTTTTCCAGAGTTGAAACAAATGCAACTACGTGCTTTGAGTTCCCACTGTTGAAAAGTGAACCGAGGACAGGCTTTTATAGCCTGTGGAATATCAATGTGAGAAAACATAACAGGGCCAAGAAAGAATGTTTAACCCTCCTCTGTCGTGCAAGTTTAAAAGCACAGCCAGGAGAGGGGAGGAAGGAAGCAACTGTACATTGCCTGCTCGTCTTTGCCAACCTTGTTCTCGTAAAGTTCCTTTTCCTGTTGTTCTCACTTACTTAGTGATAGGAACCACCACCACCCACAAAATCTCTTCAGGAGCCAGCTACCCAACAAGAGCAGTTTTTATTTAATGTGTCCTACTTTGAAGGCAGCCAAAATCAAAGTAACATGTCTGTTTTCATAGGGACAATGAATATTATTTTTGACGGGCAGCTATGTTTTTTGTCAAGTCGCTTGATGATAAACAGCTGACAAATGCTCTCAGTAGGCGCTGGCTGTCACAAATTGTTTGCTGCAAATCTTCCTGCAATTTTTAAAATGAACCATCCATTAGAGCAGAGGTGAAGAATCATTAATCATTGTTGTGTCATGGTCCAAAAGTTTCAAGAGGTGAATGTTCCTGGTGTCCCACAGTGGTAATAGACTGAGTTGAACCCGAACACGTTTCATAGCAATAGCAATTGCACTTATATACCACCCAATAGTACTTAGTGCCTCTCTGGGTAGTTTGCAGGTAATTAGCATCTTGCCCTCAACATGCTGGGTAGTCATTCTACTGGCCTCAGAAGGGTGGAAGGCTGAGTCAACCTTGATCTCTATCAGGATTGAACTCACAATGTTTTGGCTGCAATACAGTAGTTTAATCACTGTGCCACCAGGGCTTATTTTCATTCTGTTTTGTCTTCACTCTTTCTGTCTAACCAATGCAGGCTTTCACCTGTTCACACATTCAATTGTACCTCGCTTATGGAGTATAATGTGTTCCATGGGATTGCTCTTTAAGCGAGTTTGCTCCTTAAGCGAAACATCATTGTAAGTGACCATTTTTGACTTCTGGTGGGGGAGATTGTGAACCCCGATTTATTTGTTAAGCAAGTTTTTGGTTGGTTTTATTTGTTAAGTGAAGATAACATTCAGAGAAAATCCTGCTCTTTAAGTAAATTACTCTTTAAGATAGGCGCTCTTTATGTGAGGTTTGACTGTAGGATGAAATTTGTGATGGAGATATGGGCCCTCAACCTTTTGCAAAATGAGATTTGATGGTATGCCTCTCATACACACAAAACCTGAAGCACACCTCTGCTCTTGGAATGTAACTTACTCTTTTTTCATTCTCTCTTGATTTTCCTCTGGAATGGCCCCCTTGCTTCAGCTATTTGTAAGAGAACACAGGATCCCTCAGATGTATAAAGGAGAATGATATGGGCAGTGGTATGTGGAACAGAATTGGGCCAAGATGATATTGGGAGGAATGAAACAGCAATACACAGAAGTCAGCATGGTTTCTGAGTCATTAGGGGAAATAAAACATATTTTAGCAATGGACTCTGAATTGCTGGGGAGACGTTCATCTCAGCATTTGCCACAGTTTTATTTTTAAATGAGGCATGAACATAATGAGCATGGGTAAAAGTCTCATTTTCCAGCGCATACATAAAGCTGGGACATAAAATTAAAGATTACAATATTAGAGAGATCAAAATCTTGTACAGATTCTTAAAAACTAAAGTCCAAAATTCAATTGCTGCTCCCACCTTGAGTAAACGCACTGTATCATATGCTGAAAAGTGGCTCTCCTCTTATGTAATTTGAATTAAATGAATGGATTTATTCTAGCTGGAACTGCCAAACTGAGGGGTAGTTTTGCCATCTTGTGGACCACACAGACCTTCTACCGCCACAATATAAAAACTTTTACAACTAGAGAGTTGATGAATTAGAATAAAAGATATATAGAATTATATGTATGTGTATTTTTCCTGGAAGTCCTACTTTCTAAATGTATTTTATTTTATCCAAGAAGTAGATATTTTTATACAGGCTTTAGAATAATTTTGACCCAAGGACAAAATCACAACATCTGAAGAAGGGAAATATATAATAGCTACACTGCAGTCTTCACATTAGACCCGGACATGTGAATCAAGTTGGTTTCCTCTAAAATATGAGGTAACAAAATCTATTAGCATCCCTACCATGGACTCCAAAATGCACTAACACCTAGTATTTTGTAAGTATCATTTTCTATAGGCATTATTTACTTGGTTACTTGGTTGATCTGTGCTTCACATGTCAATATACATAGTTTGAAGTTGCAGATCGAAGCATCGTCTCCCACTCTTTCTGGTCCCGTGCCAGGCTCATCCAGATTCTCAGGAACTTTGCCCTGAACTGGTCTTCCCCTCTGGTTACTGGCCTTCCTCGTGGTTGCTTTATGTCAAGTGGTATCCACTCTGTGATAGCTATAGGTATTAAGTAGATTATGTTTGGTATTATTGGCACAGAGAATGTATTATCATCATCATATCATTACCATCATTATCGCTTGCCTTCAAGTCAATTCCGATTTATGGTGACCCTTTCCAGGTATAAAGTACTCAGAAGTAGCTTGCCATTCCCTTTTTCTAATGGCACCGTTGGACTCTGTACCTTGCCGACATAGCTGAAAAACAACATTTTAGCTGAAAAACAACATGCTTTTATGAACATACACAACTTTGGAGCACAAAAGCAGGAAAATGCAGTCAAGATTATTAGGACCTCAGGTACCAAGGTGTAATAAGCACATGCTAAAATAAAGAAGAGCTTTTGAAATGTGACAAGTATAACATAAAACCCAAAACTCATAGAGCAAAGAAAACAAAATGAAATAAAATAAAACAAAATGACAAAAAAAATACTGTGGCACCTTAAAAATTATCTCCTGTATTTTAATGTTAGCTTTCGTAGATCAAGTAGATATCATAGTATACATTTTATAAATATCTGGTATAGAGACCCAGAGTGGCTGGGATTGGTTCAGGAGATGCACATGCAAATCAATGAGTTATCTACAACTAGTAAAAATGCAGTCAGTTTGTCAGGCAAGTCTCTGATTTGGAATCAGTTTGAGGAATAAACCTTCTGACATATATATCCTAATGAGTTGATGAAGGAAGTTTTATGGGATAAGGCACAGTCAGAGGTCAGACATTAAGGTAAAGAAACAAGGAGGTACTGTATTCTACTTTTAAGTGATCACCAAGAGGCTCATATTAAACAAGCCAAACAGCCCATAGAGCATGAGGACAAAAACACAGATGCTTAGGTTTGTGTGCATTATTGTTGCTGCTGCTATTGTTGTAGGAGTACACAGTCCATTAGATGTGTGGATTGTAGTTTTGGAATCCCTTTGCTCAGATCCTAGCCTGGATCTATGAGGTATCACCTGATAATGTAGCTGGTACCTAGTATTGCTACTCCCTGCAACTACTCTAGTATGATCTTATGAACAACAATAACACTCAAATGTTTCTTCAGCCCTTTTGTGTTTTCCCCAAGAGTTCCTATCATTATTAGTATCACTGTTTTCTCCCAGAGATTCTGTTCTTCAGTTCTCAGATCCTGATACAGTCAAACCTGGAATAAAGAGCACCTCACTTAAAGAGTAACTCGCTTAAAGAGCAGAATTTTCTCCGAATGTTCGCTTCGCTTAACAAATAAAACCAACCAAAAACTTGCTTAACAAATAAATTGGGGTTTGCAATCCCCCCCCCCCAATTGGTCATTTACAATAGTGTTTCACTTAAAGAGCAAACTCAGTTAAAGAGCAATGCCATGGAATGGATTATGCTCTTTAAACGAGGTACAACTGTATCTCATGATCTGTTTGTGTACTTATGCTCTATGAGTTGTTTGGCTTGCTTTTATGGAGAATATGAGCCTCTTGGCAATCACTTAAAAGTAGGATACCTCATTTTTTTTTCACTTCTGTCTGTGCCTTATCCCATAAAACTTAAAGTCCCACAAGATCTTCTCAGTTTTGTCCAATTCATTCAAACCTCTGTGTCTCAGCAACCGCACTCACAAATGGAGGCTATACTAACCTCTAAGTAACAAATCACAAAACAAAAACTCAATCACTGGCAGGGTCTGCTGCATATTGACTTTACTCTGGTAGAAGAGTTCAGTTAGCCTTTCAAGATCCTTCAGCTTAGCTATAGAAGAGATAGGTATGTAAAATAAAGAATTAAAAGATGGGTATTCATTTATTTAATTTTTTGTGATTCATATTTCCAGTTTAAAGAGTCTTGCTTTTGTTCCCCAGATGTAATTTAGCAACATGTGTTTATGAGGTGGCCTCTTTACAAGCAGTATGCCAAATAAACAGTTTACTAAAATATATACATCTGTTTTGACTTAATATGCAGCTTTAATTTGTTGCATGCAGTAGATTTATAACTGTGTCAAGCAGCTCTTGACACAATCCTACATTTATTTATGTATGTTGCAATGTAGCAGACATTTTCTTCTATGAACAAGTCAATGATATACCAGTTAGGATTCAAAAGCTTGATAGGCTATCCCTGAAGCTTCTTCTGAGAACTGGGCCACAGAAGAAATTAACATACACAGTGCCTCACCATGAGAAGCCAAATCTTTTCAGTCTTATTCCAACCTATCAAGGTTTGTGAAGAGATCTTTGTTTCTCATTCCTAGTCCATCAGCAAAACTAGGGGTGTTGGATCACACTCCTCACTCAGCAAGGAGACATGTGATGATTATAGCTGGACAAAAGTTCTAATTGTGGCTCTAGTCCTCACAATCCTTCAGCCAACTTGGCATTACTTTGGCAACAGAACTGTGGTGATGATGGCCAGTTCTTATTTTATGTGCACATTATGACTGTCCTGTGAATATAATGCCGTGGCCTTTCATCTGTCTTTCACATCACAGCATGACCCCTGTACCACTGATCCTGCTCCACAAGTCACTTTTTGGTTCTGAGGCCTTTTGGCACGCAAAGTCCTCCTCAGCCCCAGGCCAGTATTGATGAAGCTGCTGCCCTCCATCAAGATGGATTCAAGTGGGATTTAATCCACTTGTGGACCATCACCCTTCCCTGTGGAGTTTGCCAAGGTCGTTAGCCCTCAGGGTGGTCAGGGTTAGTTAGTTGCCACCTGATGCTTGGCATTAAGTTGCTGGCAGTATGGTCTACCCTATTACTATAGCAGGTTAACCTGGTCATCCTGCTATGTATTCCAATATGTCCCAAAAGACAACAGCTTGGATCTGTGTTCTATGTGTCTCACTGCTTCTGTCTGAATCAATGAGCTTTCCACCTATAACCCATAGTAGACTCTAATATGATGTTCTCCACACTGGGAATTGTTTTGTATATTGATTTTAAACAATAAATGGATAATAAAATTTTGCGCATTTCCTTAAATAAAACTGTTGGCAATTTGGACAATTCTAGCAGGTGGCTAAGAACATCGCTACGTTCTCCGGGCCCACAACAATGGCCGGAGGGAGAAGATTACATGGCCTAGCAGGCGGCTGAGAACATCGCCTCCTCCTCTGGGCCCACAACAACGGCCTGATGGGAGTTAGTCTGTGTTCTGTTTTGTGTTTTTTTTTTAATGTGAGGTTGTATTTTATAATTTTTACTGTACTATTGCTGTTTTGACTGTAAGTCGCCCTGAGTCGCCTCGGCGAGTGGGCAGCAATATAAATATGAATAAATAAAAATAAAAATAAATTCTTTGTTAATATGACAGAAATAACTTGAAATCATGATTTACATACAGAAGAAAGTGAAACTTTCAACCTCACAGTGATTATGTAATCAAGTTCTGTTGTGTGAATAAACACTCATTTTAATGAAATATTACATACTTAAGAATATGTGATTATGGAAAGAAAACATAACCTAAGAGTGGACAGAAATATTCAGAAATGAAATTTTTCAAGTTCAATAAATGTTAATCTGAGATAGCCTGGCATTTTTTTCTAAACTGATGTGATGAAATGGTTCCCTTGTGGATCCTCCTCCCATTTCGTTTTGTTTCCACCTGCAGTGAATATGGGATTCAAACCAGATTATATGGGAAATGTACATTACATTCACTCTGTGACCCTCACAAAAAAAAAAGATTTCATCAGAAATATGCACTGAGCAAATCAGACTATCAAATTAAGGTTATCTTTTCTTTCCCAAAACCAATCACAAGACCAAGTATGATAGACATATCATATCATAATGAAGACAATTGCATGTTTTGAATGGAGTCTTTTATTACTTAAGAGAGCATCTCCTCTATTACTACTTAAGAGAGCACCTCCTCGAAATAAATGCTATGTGTATCATCTAGTTTGACCTCTCACCTAGGAGGTAAAAAAAATCTATTTTCTAAAATTTGATTTCTTTCTATTTATTTGAACCTGGAGCCACCATGCAAAGCCTTTCAGTTGCAGCAAACTGTGTATTTCCCCCAGTTTCTGGTTCTATGAGGGATTCTTCTGTGCATTTTATAGAAGAAAATAAAACATTGGTGAAGATTGCCCTACAATCAAGCCTGCTGTCTCATAGATTGCAAAATTGTGTTAGGTGTAATATGTCTTCCACATAAAATTGCCATCAGATTCATACCGACATCCAAGGTATTAACAACATAGTTTCCATTTTGAAGTCCTACTATTTTAAGAGGGGTGAATGTGGGTTTGGGGGGGGGGGGACAAGGCGTCACAAGTAAACTCTGACAATTTAGATTCTAGTTGATGCTAACAGCTTAAAAAGCATCTTTTCTTTCTGTAAAGTTTGCAAATATGACATCAACTTCAAACAGAAGTTCACTTTTAATGGACTGGCTCTTTTAATGTTCTTCTCTCTCTTTTCACTTCAGAAAATGGGTTTCAATGGAGAATGTGGAGTGGAGTACAATCAATAAGCAATCATTTTCTTTAAACTGCTTGCAAAGGACCCCAATATCTTTTTATTCACAATTTCAGTCCATAACTCCTCCATTGTATGATTCCTTTTGGATTTATCATTATAACCTTCACTGCAAAGGCTAGATCATTGGCTCTTATGCAGGACATTATGCTCGTCAAGCACTCTCCAAGGAAATATAAAGAACTGTGATTAATCACCATTCTACAACAGATGCTATACTAAAATTTTGGCCCTGACTCTCCTAGTTACATATTAAGACATGTTTACAACAGCAACAAGTGTTTACAATTTCCTTATTACAACACTTTGCATGCCCATTTCCCCTACCTAAAATCAGCTAGAAGGGGCCAGGGACTGGGCCATTTAAAGAAAATATTTAAACCAGGAGTTATCAACCTTTTAAAGCCGGGGCCCCAGTGAAGATCCCTAAGATAGCTTCAGGGGCCAGATGGCCATTTTGCCCTTCCTCCACCACATAGCACATGAAATGGTGCCAGTTCATTCACTCAAGCAATTCCAGGTGACTTATGTTAATTAGATTTGACCCAGCAAATGCAAGTGATGATCATTATCCCAAAGATTTGCCTTCAATCTGTTTCAGATATAATATGGAAAATGTCCCTTCTAGAAGCTGGGAAGGAACTGTAGTTTTAAGTCTATGAGAACTTAGCAGATATATGTCTTAGAGTACAGCTCCAAAAATCTCCTATCATTGTAGTCACTTTGTTGGTTCACTGAGGAATTCTGAAACAGTCAAGTGTTGACTCTAGACTCTGAAGACTATACAATGGTTACTTAAGAAGCAACTTTTAAGTCAGAAATACAGTACTGGATTGCAACCTATATACTGTACTGTAGTTGCTAGTAATGAGTTATTTTTAATTGTGTCACAAGATTACACCAAACCTAGATCTCAGAAAACAATGTAAGAAGTGGTGATGACTTGTGTGTAATGAGTAACACTTATCAAATATGTTTAGAATTCCAAGAAATAACATTCAAAGAATGCTTTCAGAGGTATTTTAAGAGGTGAAATTTTATATCACTATTATCTGTAGTTCTTATCCTCTGTACAACATTCCTTGGATATTATACTCTCATTAAAACTCTTATCAAACAATCAATCAAACAATGTTCTGTTAAAAAAACTGAAATTAATGAAAAATGTAAATACAATTTATCTAATTGTGAATTTGAGTAGTTTTATAATGCTATGGCAATGGATTACTTTCTCTGGGCTTTGTAATGAGATAGAAAATGACTACATTTTTTTTAAAAAAAACTTGACAAGCTCTTGAATTGGCTATTACAGCCTACTTCATATTGCACCTTACATTGGGGAAGGAACAATATTGCATGTGGCAATGCTGGGTATCAGTGGAAGGAGGCTTTCATAGCCTAATGTGATTGGTTTTACTACTAACTTGATTGGAAAGAGTTCTTTTTCCACCTCTGGCATTTGACACAAGGCCCCATATTATCTTTCTGTTTGTTTGCTTCCATTGTCTAGTCCCCTTCTTCTTCTGACCTTGTTTCCAAGCACCAGACATAAGATGCCCTCTATGTGGTAGAAACTCCATTTCCCCATTTTTCTCCCTTTCTGATTGTAAGTACAGTTGGTAACTGTGGGTAAAGATAATCTTTTCTACTTAAAATGCTTTTGGAGTGATTTTTACCATACAAAATGCTAGTTGGGTTGCAGAGGTTAATAAACACTGAAATAACCTCTCCACATTTTTGTGCTGCGGATGTTGTGATTTTTTATACCTCATGCTCTGCTAATTAAGAGGAATAATCAAAATTTCTCCAAAAAGCCTGAAATCATCTTTTTGTATTACATTCTTAGGCTGTAATCTTTTTGTCATATCTAGCTCATGCCATTTTAAGTAACAAATGGTAGCACTTGGGTCCTATGGTTCCTATATGCAAAATGCTCTTTCACTGAATTTTGGTCCCTACATAATTGGAAAAAAATTCTTTCACCAGTCAGCTATGTGTCTTAATTTCTTGCTACGTTTGATTAGTCTTTAATCCTCTTCCCTTCAGATCCTGACCAAGGAATGTGTCTCCTGCTATGTCCCTTCCTCACTAGCTTCAGGCCTCTGCAGCTAAACATATGGAGAAAGAGTGAGAAAACATCTGGTGTGCACTAACTGCTCTAATGTGACCGACAGCTCTGGGTCAGAGATGACAAGCACAGCATAACAAGGGTTGCTGAACTGCCAAACTTGTTCAAACTAAGACCAGCATTTTATCCCCTTGGCCAGTTCCCAGACTTAGGTCTTGCACGGTCATAACGAGTTTAGCGGTTGAGCTGGTTTGGTGGTTAGAATGCATCATCAGCTCTCACATTGAACACAAAGGCACCAAGGTGTCACAGAGGTGGTTGAATTCCATAAGGAAAACATGTAGAAGGGACATGGGTGCAGGATGTATGGAAGGTACACCAGTACTTCTTGTGACTGCAGAATCCTATTGAATGTAAATGTTGATTTGGACAACAGTAAAGGTATGCAAGGACATGGATGTGGTCAGCCTGCAAGGCTACATTTCTGTGAGGCTGTGTATGTTTATGTTGGCAATTCTGGACGTGTTTATTTTGGCAACCCAGACACTGGAGATTACCATCCAGACCTTCCCAATCAAAGTCTTCTCAAGGATTGCGCCAGGAGGCTAGAACTCCCTGCCAAGGAAGCCTTTGTTGGCTTCTCTTCCATTGTCCTCTTTGGCAGTGGGCAAAGAATTTTGAGTCAGGCAGGCTTTTGGCATCTATGCCGCATTGTAGTTGGACAGAGTTTTACCACCTGGTACTGGCTGCTCTTAGTTTTATGTTCTTAATTGTGTGTTCTAGTGGGTTGGCTTTTATGAGTCAGGATTTTATTAACTCTCTGTGTTACTGGCATTAGCTGCCCTTGAGCACCTGTTTAGTGAGAGGCGTAAAATAAACAAAGGGGGGGGGGATGAAGAAGATGAAGCTTATTCCATAAAGCAACTGATCACGCTTTCATAACCCTCTGGCCCAGGGCCATAGCCTGAGGGAGAGCAGGGAGGGCATTGCCCACCCTGAGTTACCGGTTTGCCCACACTCAAACTCCTGGCTGACATTGTTACCCATCCTGCAACAATATTCACCCACCCACATCCAGAATCCTGGCTACGGCCCTGCTCTGGCCTCTGGTATGGAAAGGATGGAAGAAAACAGATTTCAGAGCCCACTTGAATCATCTCAGGATAGAGAATCCCAAAGGAGAACCATTCTCTATTCCAAGTTGCCTTCTTATTGAAGGCAGTCCAGTCCAAGTCAAAGGAGAAAGAACCAGTGGTGGGCAACAACAGGTTTGCACCCCCCTGGGACGGGAGGTAGCAAAATTGGATGGCCTCTGGGAAGGAGGGTGGTGAAATTGGGTGGCCTTCGGGTAGGGTGTGTGTAGCGAAATTGGGTGGTCACACCCACCTCCCTGCCCTGCCCCATCAGGTTTTTCCTCCTGCAATTGGATCAAGGTCTCCCTTGCTCAAAAGCCAGTCATATCTGACTCTAGGGTGCAGTGCTCATCTCTATTTACAGCCAAAGGGCCAGTGCTGCCTATGTTTGCAGATGTATACATGGCTATATAGCAGGTATAACTAGATCGTCATGGCATAGGCTCCGCCCATGGTGTGGTAGTAAAAAAAAATTGCTGGCCACAACTGGAAAGAACCATAAGAAGGGAGACGGAGCAAGAGCTATAAAGTAGTTCATGGCCACAACCATTTATTTCCTGAACATCAGAGTGATGTATCCACATAGGCCTCTTCCCTCTTTTATGGCAAGATATATCATATCTTCTACTAAACATATCACAATACTTTATAAAATTGGTAGAAAAGGCCCTCTTACTTTATTACAAAAAATAGAGGGTCCTTCCAATTAGCTCATTTGCACCATGAGGTTTGCATGCATAATGGTACGAGGCCATGTGTATGCGTGTTTGAAATTCAGTTGTGTAGACCTTCTCTTTGATATCTTGTTCATGTCTTTTCCTTCCTTCATCTGGTTTATCAGCAGAGAAGACCATAAAGCACATATTAATATTTTACTGACCTTCTTATGCTTCTTGAGGAAAAATGTTGGATGTCTGACAGCCCAACATGGGATGTTCCAAACCAATTCCTCTAACCACATAAGCTGATTTTTGCAAGAAAAGAAAAATTTGCGGTAGCCGTTGTCTCTGAGATACTACATATAATTACAGTGCTTGCTTTTTTTCTGTTTATTAACATTTTTTGGTCCTTTTCTTCAGTTAATCTTACTTTATAATTTAAAATTACTCAATATATGAGTCAAAAGAAATATATCCAGGTCTGCTTATAGACAAAACCAACAAGAAATCTGGTTTAAGAATGTTTTTCCTCTTTATTTGGTACATGCTTTAAAAAATAGAACTATTTCCTTCACTCCTTTAAGACTGAATTAATCTTTGAAGATTTTAGTTGTTTTCATTAAATAATGATATATAACTGAATCTTATCCTCAAAATAGAACTCCCACTTTCCCCATATTTAGCAGTTTCACCTTAGGTAAAAACTCAACAAGGACAGCTTTTTTAAAGCAGGGTCGGCATGATTGGAAAGGCATTTCTGGCATTTGTGGAGCTCTTCAAGGCATAGAAATGCTGGACCTTACCTTTTTGAGTCTGTTTTACTTCTGCTTGGTGTTGTTGCTGCAGTCTGCTTTCTTTGAATCCCAACTTTGTAGGGAAGATAGTGTATGCTGAAATTATTGCTCCTTTGTTTTACTGCTCTTCATTCACAGGGTCAAACTTTATAGTACAGATATAACATTAATGCTCAAGAGACAGGATCCCAGTGGACTTCCATATCTAAGTAATCATACAGTACTTGCAAATGAAACCAATGTTTACCTCTCAGTGATCAATCCCAAAATACAGCAAGCTAATTTGCCAGTTATGTAAGATGTGAAAAACTCATGGCATGACAAATATCTTTAAGCATTTAAGGAACTGCACCTTCCAATGATATACTTTCTGCATTGCATGGTGATTCACATCAGCTCATGGAAAGGAGCTAAGCAGGCAGCAACAGCAACATTTTATGGCCATATATTTTGACTTCTGCAGTTGCCTTTTAATATAACAGGCAAGAATCCTTCATGGTTGATCTCACAACAATATAAACTCTAGTGGAAGTATGTCATACATCACATAGGAGGGGAATAACCTAGAAGAGGACTGAGACTTGAAAGTATGATTCTATGGATATTTATTCAAAATCCAGTATCTCTGAGAGCAATGGCACTCATTCACAAGTTATATAAAAGTGCAGCAGTTATTTACTAAAACAGGTGAGCCTGAATATACCTGTTAATTTTTCCTGCTGCCATGGACTCACTAGGTTTTGCTTGTTGTTGTTCAGTCGCATAGTCGATTCCGACCCTCTGCGACCCCATGGACCACTGTCCGCCAGGTACTCCTGTCCTCCACCATCCCCCTCAACTCGCTCAGCTCTGTGCCCATTGTCTCCACAATACCATCTAGCCATCTCATCTTGGGCCGTCCCCTTCTTCTTTTGCCCTCAACCCTTCCAAGCATCAAGGCTTTCTCAAGTGAATCCTCTCTTCTCATCTGATGTCCAAAGTACTTTAGCTTCATCTTTATTATTTGACCTTCTAATGAGCAGTCAGGGTTGATTTCTTCTAAGATTGATCTGTTTGTTTTCCTCGCTGTCCATGGGACTCTCAAAACTCTCCTCCAACACCAAATCTCAAAGGCATCTATTCTTCTGCGCTCAGCTTTCCTAATGGTTCAGCTCTCACAGCCATACATTGCCACCGGGAACACCATTGCTTTGACTATACAAATTTTTGTTTGCAATTTGATCTCTCTACTTTTCACTATGCTTCCCAGATTTCTCATCGCTTGCCTCCCAAGAATCACTCGCCTTTTTATTTCATGGCTGCAATCACCATCTGCAGTGAGCTTTGATCCCAAGAAAGTAAAATCTGTCACTGCCTCTACTTCTTCTCCATCTATTTTCCAGGTATTGATAGGACCTGTTCCCATGATCTTTGTTTTCTTTATATTGAGTCTCAAGCCAGCCTCTTCACTCTCTTCTTTCAACCTAATCAGGAGCTTCTTTAGGTCGTCCTCACTTTCCGCCATTAGGGTGGTATCAACTGCATGTCTCAAATTGTTGATGTTTCTCCCAGCAATTTTGATCCCAAATTGTGATTCCTCCATCCCTGCATTGCACATTATGTGCTCTGTGTATAAGTTGAATAAGTAAGGTGACAAAATGCAGCCTTGTCTTACTCCCTTTCCTATTCCAAACCACTCCGTCATTCCATATTCTGTCCTAACTGTTGCTTCTTGTTTTATGTACAGATTTCTCATGAGGCCTATAAGGTGTTCCGGTATTGCCATCTCTTTAATTACTTGCCACATTTTGTTGTGGTCAACACAGTCAAAGGCCTTAGTGTATTCAATGAAACAGAAGTAGACTTGTTTCTGATATTCCTTTGTTTTTTCCATGATCCATCTTATGTTGGCAATGTGGTCTCTAGTCCCTCTGCCTCTTCTGAAACCCGCCTGCACTTCTGGTAATTCTCTCTCCACTTGCTGTTGCAGTCTATCCTGTATTATCTTGAGCATCACTTTGCTAGCATGTGGGATGAGCGCAATTGTTCGATAATTTGAACATTCTTTGGCATTTCCCTTTTTGGGGATTGGAACATGTACTGATCTTTTCCAATCATGTGGCCATTGTTTTGTTTTCCAAATCTGCTGACAAATAGAATGTAATAATTTGATTCCATCATCTTCTAGGGCTTTGAAAAGTTCAACCTGAATACCATCATCTCCGCTGGCTTTGTTGTTTGCAGTGTTTTTCAGGGCCTTTCTGATTTCACTCTCTAGGATGTCTGGCTCAAGTTCAATTTCCTCATCATTGTTATTATCAGGGTTGTTGAGGTCCTTTCTGTAGAGTTCCTCTGTGTACTCTTTCCATCTTTTCTTAATCTCTTCTGCATCAGCTAACTCCTTGCCATCTTTGTCCTTTATCATAGTCATTTTTGCTTTAAATGTCCCTTTGAATAAGTCATTTTTCCCTCCTTCTCTATTTTCCCTAATGCAGTGTGACACTGGATTACTTTATACAACCTTTTTGACTTGTCTGTGATGCAGATTTAGGCAGTGGTGAGATGTCAAAAATTTTACTACCCCACCGTGATGTCATCACAGTGTGGGCGGAGCTAATATCATGACATCATGATGTCATGGGCAGGGCCAAATAAAAACAATTTAAAATAATAAAATAAAAATAAGCACGCACACACACACACACACACACACACACACACACACACACACACACACACACACACACACACACACACACACACACACACACACACACACACACACACACACACACCCCTCAACCCACCCACCCGCAACACAAATCTGTAAATAAATAAAATAAATAAAATAAAATAAAATAAAATAAAAATTACATTAAAATACACCCACCCCAAACATAAATCCACCCACCCACCCCAAACACAAACCCGTCACTTACCTGTTAGTATAAGTGCCTGGGCAGCATCATGTTGCAAGATGGATATGGTAATGTACCAGTTCTCTAGGATAATAGAGGGCAGGATCAGGACCTTGACGCCCCTCCCCCTGTGCCCACCCCAACATAATGTATTGTAATGTAATGTATTGTCTGTAAGCCGCCCTGAGTCGCCACGGTGAGTGGGCGGCAATATAAATTTGAACTAATAAATAATAAAATAATATGTCTTAATGTAAATGTAAAACAGCTGTACCTCCTTAAGGGTTCTCCACTTGGAACAGCAATTGGAACAGCACAGGTGTAGCTTATTGATGAGGTAATTCCAAGACTTTGCTTAAAAACCCCAAGCCAGGCCGCCAGGCCTTTTTAAGAACTGTGGTAGTACATCAATTTAGGTAAAGGTATTAAATACACATTAAAATACACACAGACACACCACATCCAAAGGTGAGTCACTTACCCTGGGAAGCAGGCTATAGGGAGCTTCAGGGTAGCAGCTTCTCTTCCTCCTCCTCGCCTGGGAGGACAACAAGGAGACTGTGCATACATGCCAAGCACTGTAGGCGTGCATGCACACCAAGTGCTTGGCATGCATGTGCAGTGGGGGAACCAGTGAAAAGGTAAGCCCCAAAGGTGGTTCCCCCAAAAGTTGCCACCGGTTCTCCGGGACACTGGGAAAAATTACTAACGGTTCTGGCGAACTGGTGAAAACCTGTTACATTCCATCACTGGATTTAGGGCTTAGGCCCATCTCCCCATGGGTGGAAAGCTGTACCAAAGTTGGAATTGATTCCCCTTCATCTTGGGGAACCCACTAGGGGATGAGGATTGTGAGGCAAGTCATTAATTTTCAAAAATCACCATTACCAATAAAATAATCTCAGTGGCAGTGATTTTCAGACATTTCGGAAACTTCTGCAATCTTAACCTCCGCACAATGAAGGGGACTCCATAGCTTCTTCAGGACCTTCAGAGTATGGACAATTTGGAAATGTCTTATTTCTGAAAAAATCACTGTGACAAATATTGTCAACAGCCTTTCATAAATCTGCATGAAGCTAGCATCTTTTAACATAAATTGGAATGGTTTCATTTATAAAACAAAGAGTGGTTGGACGCTGTAGTTTGTGGGCACTGCACTTCAGAACCAGGAAGTATGCAGCTAGTTGTGGTTTTCATGTTGAGAGGCCCCATTCCAAAATGTGAAGGTGTCCATACACACTTATCTCAAGACAAATGCAGTTGCAGCTCAAGTCACAAGCAGTTGCTCCCGGTATCTTTTCAAATCCCTTGTGTATTATACAGTGATGAGCAGCAGCCGGTTCGGAACGGTCCTACCAAACCAGTAGTAACAATCCTGGGTGGTCTCCCACGGTGGTAGTAACCCTTCTGGAAGACCATCCGGGGTGGTTACTTTTTTTGGAGGTGAACAGTTTGGTCACCTTTCCGGCCGCCCTTCATTGCAGCCCAAAATGGCTGCTTGTAAGTGTGCATGCATCAAAACACCATTTGATGCATACACGCTGAATATTGGAGGCACGCATGTGTCAAATGGTATTTTGATGCATGCACACTTACCAGCAGCCATTTTGGGCTGCAGTGAAGGGTGCGGCAGCTGGCTGTTGAGGCCTTCAGTAGCCTCTTTGGAGGGGCGGTGGCGGTGGCAGCAATGGCCTTTACTCAAGTTGCCCCACACCATGTTGCCGCGCTGCGGTGGCACCCTGCACCTCCCTGCCACTGCCACTCACCGCTGCTCATCTGTCGCCGCCACTCATTCATCAACCACCGACTGCTGATGCTGCTCCCTCACCGTTGCCACGCTGTTGCACCAGGCCAGGCCGTGGTGCACTGCTGGGCCGGGCCAGGCCAGGCTACACTGCTGGGCTAGGCTGTGCTGCCAGGCCAGGCTGGGCTAGGTCATGCTGGGCCACCGGGATGCTGCACCACTACTGTTGCTGCCTGCCTGCTGCTCCTTAACCCCAGGGTAAGTGACTAGGGTTTGTGTTTCGGATGGGTGGGTTGAGGTGGGTGGGTGTTTTATGTAGTGTGCTTTTAATAATTTTGTAGTGTGTATTTAATATTTCTATTTAATGTCTATTTAATTTGTATTTTTATGTGTTTGTTATTTTTATTTAATGTCTATTTAATTTGTATTTTTATATGTTTGTTATTTCTATTTAATATCTATTTAATTTGTATTTTTATGTGTTTTTTATTTCTATTTTTATGTGTACTGCATTTTTATTTTATTTTTTACTTTGCCTCTGCCCACATAGTTGGCTCCACCCATGATGTCATGATGTTGGCTCCGCCCATGATGTCAGCTCTGCCCACAGTAAAAAAAAATTGGCTGCCCACCAGTGGTATTATAACGGTGTTACTCACTTTTGTATTCAACAGTAAAAATACCAAGGGCTTCATTAAACATAAACTGCTTTCAAACACAGTCAAAGATGCCATGGAAACAGCATGTATGGACTGCCAAAGCTGTTTGGATGCACGTATACTCAGATCAAGAGAGATAAGCATTCACTGGGTCCAGATCAATTAGTCTTTGTAGATCAAGCCAAGAAAACAGAAGCCAAAGGATTGGACAATTATCAGGAGACATTGTCGGAACCAGCAAGCTGGGCCAAAAAAGGAATGAGCCAGGAGAACTGGAAAATGAGGGAAGGAACAGGGAAGGCAAAGTTATACATTCATAAATGTTCTGTCAAAGCTAGACCTCCCATTCCACAATTGCCTCAGGCAGCAGATACTGGAGGGGAGCAGTGGCAACTGGTGTGCTTTTATTGCTTTGCTGCAGTTCTGTCTTATTTACTCTGCTATGAGCTCAAGGCAGCATATATGGCATCTCCCCCCCCCCTCCAATTGTTCTCACAACTATCCTGTTAAGTAGGCCACATGGAGAGGATGTGACTGACCCAAGGTATGCAGTAAGTTTCATGGCTGAGTGGGAATTGGGACGGTGTCTATGGAGTCCCAGTCTATGTTCTATCCATTCTGCCACATTGAATTCAGTTTCCTCCTGAACTGCATTCCTTTGCCAGAGAACAGAGCTGTGTGTTGCATGCACAACCTTCTTTGGCCAATTAAACTAAACTGCCATACCACTAGGCTTCAAGTGAATGCACCTTCCACAGTGCTCAGTTTCTGTTCACGAAGCCTTCATCTTGGCCAGGAAAAAGTCTTGGCTTTGCTCTTGGTATAGAAGGGCAAGATAAAGACTGGCTCAAGTGAAAAGATGTCAACTGGAGGGATAGCCATATTCATGGCTGGTGTAGCCGAAGGATAATGTCAAACAAGGGATGTGAGAGACGCACACTGGGTTTCACATTTTTATCTCAGGTACACAGCCGGTCTTCCTCATCCTGCTCAAAAGATATTGGCTCCTGCATGAAAACGAAGTGCAAAAGGCACTGGAGGTTTTGTACTGCTACTTTTTCATAATCCGTGTGGATTACAAATGTGATCTGTGCTAAATTCTTGATCACTGAAAGCAAGAATAGGCTGTTCACTTCAGGATTTTTTAATGGGATAATCCCAAGTCTCAAAGTGTGCACAAATTTCATCTAATGTGGTTCTTCCTTGTGACATTGATGGATTGTTCCCATTTGGAGAGCTGTGCCCACACAAAAGGGCAAATATTTTACAGATTGCCTTTCTCTCAATGTATTAGTGGCATAGAATGTTTTGGCCCCATAGATTTCTCTTAAGGTGCTGGTCCAATAATAATAATAATTATTATTATTATTATTATTATTATTATTATTATTATTATTATTATTATTATTATTATTATTATTATTATTATTATTATTATTATTATTATTATTATTAGCAGCAGTAATCTCATTCATTCTTCTCCATTTCCATTGGCCCAAACACACTGCTCTTCTGGAGCTGAACCCTTGTCCTTAACCACCTCAGTAGTTCACTTGCTCCAATTGCACTTGCTCCATTTGCACACAAGCAGGCAGATATATAAGTCTAAATAATAAATAAATAAATAAGATACTTTCATGTTGCTGGTGCTGAAGAGAAAAGAAACTACCTTTCCAGTTACTTTCCATACTTAGGAGGCCATCTGGTCTTTGACTCAGGCAACAAAACATCTTGAGCTATTCCTGTAAGGTTCAGTAACATTTAATGCATTCAGTAATATTGAAAAACTGGCAGGATAGCTCAGTGGTTTAGGTATCTGCCCACAGAGCTAGAGTTTGGGAGATCAATTCCCCATTGTTTTTCCTGGGAGAAAAGCCAACCTGTGAAATCATGGGCAAGCTGCATAATCCCAGCCACCGCCACCGCCACCACCAGCAGCACCAGGAGAAGGGGATGATAAATAACTCCTGAGGATACTCTATCTAGAAAACCCTGAAAAGGACTGCTATAAATTGGAACTTACACGGCCACAAACAGAAAATTTCTGAATCCAAATGGTCCTGAATGGATACATAAACGCACCTTTTGTATCATTGTAAGAAGAAAATGAAAAGCTCTGAGATAATTATTTTTCTAGGATCAATAACAGTATAGGCCAATGATGGTAAACTTTGGCACTCCAGGTGTTCTTGAACTACAATTACCAGAAGCCCAAGTCAGGACTCCTGCTGATCAGGTCTTCTGGTATAGGCTATTTAAACCTTCCATATCTGACAGCAGTTTTTCTGAATTGCTTTGAAAAGACTATAATCTCAGAGGTTCTTAGGGGGGAAACCAGATTAAATCTCCCACACTATGAACGCCATACCTGATTGTGGAAGGAAATGGCATGGTTTCAAAGTTAAGACTACCAGGTGGTCAGATGAGCTTTGCAGAGACTCCTCTTCTAGTTTTAAGCCAACGAAGAGACAAAGATGATATGGTGATGTAGATCCCACTGGTTGTTTATATAGATGAATGGGAAACATAACGGACCAATGTGCTCTCCTTCCAACTATAGTGATAGGAAATAAATGATAGCACATCTTTTAGTTTAAATAGTGTCCTTGCCACAAGTGGAGATTAAGTGAGCCCACCAGATACTGTCCAACTCCAACTTTCATCAGTCCCAGCAAGCATGGCCAGTGGTCACAGGGGAAGGGGTCTGCAGTCAAAAAACAAGAAAGGCAAGTTCCTCACACCAGCTATATGCCGTTAACACTGTCAGCAACTTATTCCATGTAAATCTTGAAGACCAGTCACCAAACAATGCCTAACATATTCTCTGTAATCCAAGAGGTGAGAAAAACTCATGCTATGACATACACTTGGCTAAGGATTTCTGTCTTCTATGGGCTATCTCTAACATCTCCCTCTGGCTTTCCTATACCCAATCCAGATTATAACTCTAACATAGAACCATAGAATAGCTGAGTTGGAAGGGGCTTTTTAGGCCATTGAGTCCATCCCCCTGATCAATGCAGGAATCAGAATCAAAGCAGATATGACAGATGGTTGTCCAATTCTCTCTTCAATGCTTCTAGTGTTGGAGCGTTCACCACCTCTCAAGGCAGTTGGCTCAACTGTCCTACTGCTCTGTTAAGAGGTTTTTCCTAATATTCTGCCTATATCTAATTCCTGCAGTTTCAGCCTGCTAGTATGTGTCCTGCATTCTGGGATGACGGAGAACAGATCCTTCCTTTCCTCTTTATGATTATCTTTCAGGTATTTGAAGAGTCGTATCATATCCCCTCTCAGTCTTCTTTTCTCAAGGCCAAACATGCCCAGTTCCTTCCATCTCCCCTCATAGGGTTTGGTTTTCAGTTCGCCAAATCATCCTTCTTGCCCTTCTCTGTACCTGCTATAGTTTGTTTGCATCTTTCTTAAAGTATGATGCACAGAAGTGGAGACAGTACTCTAGATGTGACCTAAGTAGTGCTGAATAGAAGGGGACTAGTACCTCATGAGTTTTGGAGACAATATCTCAATTAATGTAGCCTAAAACAGTGTTGGCCTTTTATGCACCCATACTTAGCCTGTGATCTACAATAATTCCAACATTCTTCTCGCTTGTAGTATTACTGAGCCAAATATTCTCCTATCTTGAAACTGTGCATCTGGTGTTTGTTTTCCTAGGTGCAAAACTTTGCTACAATCCTGCCCCTTCTTCTTCACACTTGCCTGGAGGGTTATATGCTCTCTTTTGGGGAGCATCCCCAAATCCCTGCAATTCTTCACTCCTTGTTTGTATTCTTCCTTTGTAGCCTAGCCCACCTTCCACTTCCTATATGTGCCCTTTTTTATAGCTCCTCTTTGAGCATTTTGTGGAACTACATTGGTCTTTTACGCTTTCTTCCACCTGTCTTTCTTTTTGGAATTGTCTGGAGTTCTGGCTTTAGAATTTCCTTTTTTAAAGAAACTCTCACCCATCTTGGACTTTTTTTTTATCTATCATTGTTCTGAGTTTATTTAAGTTTGCTTTTTTAAAGTCCAGTGTGTACGTGTGGCTACACTCTGCTTTCATTTCCCTTGAGATCAAGCCATCTCTGTTGGTTTGAATCCGGTCAAGGACAGCTACTCCTCTAATTTATTCCTTCACTTTTTGTAAGAGAAAATTATAAGCTACACAAGCCAGGAATTTTTTGGAAGGGCCATATTTGGCAGAATTTGTCTCCCAGCAGATATCAGGATAGCTGAAATCTCCCATTACTAATACATAATGTATCTTTGACATTTTTCCAATTTGTTTTTTAAAGGTTTTATCTGCATCATCTCCTTGTTTGGGCAATTGATGGTTGACTCCAACTACTGTGTTCTTTTTTTTTTTTTTGTCGTTCCCCCAACACAAGTTTATATCCTTCCTTTATAAGACTATAGCTCCCAGTCATGGGTGTCATCTCACCAAGTTTCTGATATCCCTATCAAATTGTATTTCTCCTCTTGAATGCTTGTTTCCCATACTTCTTGCATCTGTATATAGACAATGAAGATTGTGAGTTTGTGGGAGGGAAGAGGGCTTTAATCTGCCCGTGCTGGAATCCAATATGGATCAAGGTGACAATCTAAATTCTTTTGTCACAAACAATTTATATAATTTGAAACAAATGGATCAACC
Source organism: Furcifer pardalis (assembly GCA_030440675.1). Taxonomy (NCBI): domain Eukaryota; kingdom Metazoa; phylum Chordata; class Lepidosauria; order Squamata; family Chamaeleonidae; genus Furcifer; species Furcifer pardalis. The sequence goes on along the minus strand of CP126894.1, from coordinate 145,749,487 downwards.
TTTCAGCACTAAAAATGGCAGCCATGGGAAGCCTGGATTGGAACTTCATTGGAAGCAAAGGATTAACGACCCTCCATTCCACATACTTGGGTCCTATTCCAGTTTAGATCCCCTCTGTACTTGTCCATGAGTAAGACAGAAAAAGAACTTCCATGTTTAAAGTATTATATTGTACTTCTTCAGTTATCATTTAATGGGAGCTCCTACAAGAACTTTATGCTATCAAACACTTACAAGTGAAAGAATATCTGTTTTGATCCATTTTCATTCTGTCTCTATCCATTTTTGAATGCTGCCCTTTGGCACTTACCTGTATTTTAATTTACAGATTGGCATTTTATTTGGTTTTGTTTGCAGCTAGGGTTGCAAGGCCTCAGGGTGCGGTGCTGGCTGACATTTCAGGGAAGTGCTATGCTTCTCTCAGTCTCTGGTAAAGAGGGGAAAAGCTAGACAAGCAGTTTTTGAGAATCCCCACTTGTGTGAGAGGTGACTTTAAGACCTGGCACCTGTCTCCTTGCTTTGGCAAGTACTGCCAGCACCCACTGGCTCAGCATGAAGGTGTTTCTGTGTATCTTCTGTTTCCATGCAACAAAGGTGTACCAGTAAGCAAGGAACAAGGGTAGGGGAATGCTGAGGAAACCAATGGGGTATATATGCTTGTACTTATCATGCAGTCTGGAGTATCCTGTGCCTGTCTCTACAATCAGACAGCTCAGGAGCCATGGGGCAACAGTGATGAAGAGAGAAACAGGAGAAAGAAGCAAGATGTAGAGTGATGAATGAACTAATAACCTTTATTGTTACCCATAAAGTACAACCCAGTTACAGGAAATAAGAAAGTACGAATTTATGCCACAGTTGCAATAGCTTTATATGTTCCTGCCCATCAGAGAAAGTTGGAATTTGCCAACTAGCAAGTAGCAAGAACAACTTATACACACTTATTAGCAAGCATTTCATAATAAAAATCAATGGCCTTATATAGTAATTAGACTTAGATACTGCCCCATTGTGCTTAGTGCACCCTCTGGGAGGTTCACAAGATAATTAGCATATTTATTTATTCATTTATTTGTTCAGGGAGGCTTACAGTCAAAACAGCAACAGTACAGTAAAAATCATAAAATACAACCTCACAAAACAACCAAAGCAGAACACAGACTAACTCCCCTTGGCCATTGTTGTGGGCCCAGAGGAGGGGACATGGTCCTCAACCACTTGACATGCCATGGAGCCATGCCCCCCAACATGTATTTATTCATTTTACTGACCTCAGAAAGATGGAAAGCTGAGTCAACCTTGACCCCCGTCAGGATCCAACTCACAATGTCAGCAGCAGTTTTGGCTGCAGTAAAACAGTTTAACCACTGTGACACCAGGGCTCTTATATAAGGATAAGAATTAAGGAAACATGTTTATAGCTAAGTAGACAAGAAACACTTGGTATTTTGGACTATATGTCTTAACTGGTTAGATAGATATGAACAACCTATATAAGTAGTTTCCATCAGCTGGACAGAAACTCTACTTCACAGTGTCAGCCCACACAATAGCTGTCATCAATAAGAGTATACAAGCAGGGTATAAGAAAGCATAGAAGTAATCATACCTATACACAATTAATGTTTAAAGTCAGAAAGCTTAACTAAGTCTCAAAGAGTGCAAATGAGGTCATTTTCCAACACTGCTCTGCTTTCCAACAGTGCCTCTAATGGCACCTCAAAGGCCTGCCCCAGATCCAGAGAATGAGATGCTGTTCACGTGCCAGCTCTATTTGGAATTAAAAAACAACAACAACACTATTTCACACCATTGTGACACTTTGAGTGCCTTTAGGGAGCAAGATGGATCAAAGTACAGAGGCATTATAAAATAGCAAGTACATGCAAAACAAAGGGACAGGAAAAACAAAGAACAAAGGCAATGCCTTGGTGACTTAATCAAAAGGCCTACGTAGTCGGTCAACCTTATTCCTCAGTGTAAGGAAATGTTATGTTTTGAAGTACAACTTCCCGAGTCCAGCAATAATCTTTCCAGTCTCAGTATGTCTATAGTCTCCACCACTTAAGTTGATGATCCGCAACCAGACACATTGAGGAGAAAAAGCAGAAGCTCCCCTCCTCCTGCCCTTTCTAAAGTAAACATTGTGGGTTTTTATGACTTGACTCTTCCTTGATATGTTTGCAAAGTTCACTTTCAAATATCCTTCAACAAGTTGGGATTTTTCATAACATGAGATATATGTATCAGTGCTTTGTCATATCTCAAAAATTGCTTTCTCCTAGTGATTTGCTACGCAGTCATTCTTTGCCACTAAAAAGGTGGCAGCTATAGCAGTGGAGTCCTCAATTGCCTGGGAACAAACTCTTTAGGATTATAACCAACAGTGCAAACATTTACTGGCAGGTCACAAGACAAACAAATGTAAGATCTTTCCCCTAGAGAAGAACATCTACACAGCCCTATTTTAGAAGATGCTTTTCCTTGGCCCTCATTTCACAGCATGATTCCAGGGACATTATCAAAAATAAGATGAGGCCAAGATTCCACTCACAAGAAGAACTACTGGAAAAGAGTTCCCCAGAGGGCAATTTTCATTTTGATGGTTGGTGGGAGAGAGGAGGACACAATTTGACTAACAAGCTTAATCTTTAACAAACTTTTGCAAGGAGTTGTTTAAAAATCTGTATCTCATCTTGTTCTGAGAGCTCAAGACACTCTACTTTATAAAAAAGGGAATTATATAAACTACATTAAACCCTCTCCCCACCCATCCCAAAATTAGTTTGCATAGATTTGTAATATGCAATCCATACATTCAGAATCCTTCGAGTAATACAATAAACTATTTCACTTAAAAAGTCTCCACAATTTAAGTTAACTTGACATGGGATTGCTTGAAGTCCATGAGTTTAATTCCATTGATTGAAAGGTCATTACTGAAAGCTGGACAAGGGAATGGAATCCATTTTACAGAAATTCTCTCTTTTCTGAAGTTCCATGTGTCCCTCCACCCTATTCTGCTCCCAAAGGTTGATCGTCATTCTGCAAGATCCAGGAAATGATTTGTTCCCTTTATGGAAGGGCCATTTAGGATCATGCTTTTTGCTTGTTTGGTTATTGCCATGCTTGTCTTTCCCATCCTGTACTGAAGGCTCACGGAGATTCAAACCCATTAGCTCAAACAAATGAAACATATAAAATACATTAGGACCAAATGTGATGGTTTCAGAAATCAAAGCCAAGTTGTACTCTTCCATAAAACATCTGTTGCAGCATGTTTAATATTCCACTTTCAGCTGTAGCCTAATTTTTAAAAAAATCTGACAGAAATTAGCTCAATATGCTTCAATGAAAACACCATCTAAAACAGTGATTCCCAAACTCTGAACTCCAGATGTGCTTGGATTATAGCTCCCAGAAGCCTTCACCACTAGCTGTGCTGACCAAGATTTCAGGGAGTTTTAGTCCAAAAACATCTGAGGAGCCAAAGTTCAGAACCACTGGTCTAAAACATCTCTTAAAACTAGCTGGTAAAAGTAAACAAAGCACTTTTCCAGACACGGTGAAATTTCCTCTCACTCAGTCATGAAGTAGCATAGGGCTTACTGGTTTTTACATCCAAATGTTACTTTAAAAAGACATACACACAGACACCTCAACCTTTTCCTTTCAGGAAATGTTAGGAATATTTTAACAATTAGGTAAGATATCCCTTTCCCTGCTGGAACTTCTCAACAGCTGTTTTGGGGGTGTTTGTGTGCTAATTGAAAATTAAGTGAATGCTTCTGACAAGGAGGCTGTGGCCATGCAAATGAACTTAAAATAGGAAATGCTGCAGTGCTAAACTTTGCACCAGGAACAAAACTGAGAATAAAAATAAGCCACGTCATTCAGCAGAATGAAAAAGCATGGGAAATCACAGAAAATGCCACTTAACCAGAACAAAGGAGACCTCATCTGGATGGTGGGAACAAGGCTAATGAGTATGGAATCAGGCACATGAATCAAAGCATCAAGGATGAGTATGGCTTCAAGCTCCCTGCCTATGAGTTCTTCTTCTTTGGCCCCTTTGTCAGCTTCCATCATCATTAGACTTGTTTGATCAGCAATATCACATTCCCATGCTTCCCACAGAGAGCTGATTTCCAATTCAAAAATGGGGGGGGAATGAGCGGGTGAATGTATGCTCTTGAGTTCATCCTATCATTTAAGCCATTTAAGCAAGGTGTGGAGTGGAATGCCTTCTGCCTGTTTGCTCAGTCAGCTGGCCTGCAGGCTGTTGTACCCTCCTCCCAATTCATACTCAATCTGTTTCTTGTGACATCACAAAGGCCTAACACATGCTATTTCATTTTGGCCCCAAGGACTCAGGGAGAGAGATCAAGCAACAAAAATCCCAGTGCATGGAGTAGCTACACAACCTTCAGGCTGCCTAGAAGTAAATTTCGGTTGCTACTCCACTACCATAGGTCGCCCTGGCTTGAAGGCTAGTTGTATCCAACCATAGGGTTCAGTGCTCATCTCCATTTACAGCCAATGAGCCAACACTGTCTGCATCTGCAGACATTTCCATGGACATGAGGCAGGCATGACTAGGCATGCAAACACAAACCCTGGTTTACTAAATGGCAAGCTTAGTTTACCATGGACCACAGCTGATCCTGGACATAAGGAACTATATTGTAGGGACAAGAACTTGTAACTCCACAGACGCTTTTAGACTGCAGTTCCCATCATTTCCAGCAACTATGACAAGATATGCTGGGAAACTCAACACAACAATGTTTGGGGAACTACTGTCGTTCTCCTAGCTGTATAGGTTGGGCTGATGTTTCCTGGAATGTTAGAACAAATTTGGTGGGATTCAGCAGGTTCGTCCCAGTTCACCAGAAGCAGAAATTCCAGCTGGCCCCGCCCATCCAAGTTTTGACATAAAGTACTGTAGTCCAGTGGTGGGCAGCAAAAAAATGTGCTACCACACTCTGGACAGATCCTATTTCATGGTTGGAGCCTATGTAATGGGTGAAGCCTAAGTCATGGGCAGAGTCTACTTCATGGGCGATCTAGTCATGCCTTCCATATGACTCTTTGACTGTAAATGGAGATGAGTACTGCACCCTAGAGTCGGATATGACTGGCTTTTGACCAAGGGAGACCTTGAATCACTATCAGGAACAAAACCTGATGGGGGAGGGCAGGGAGTTGGGCATGGCCACCCAATTTTGCTAGCCCCCCTGCCCGAAGCCACCCAATTTTGCCACCCCCAGTCCAGAGGCCACCCAATTTTGCTATCCCCCTCCCGGGGCAGGGTGCAAATCTTTTGCTGCCCACCACTGCTGTAGTCCTAATTTGGGTGCAACACAGGGCTTCCCCCCTGGCCACACCCACCATACCTTCAAATAATTTTAGATAATCTTTATAAACTTCATGATTTTATATGTTTTTATATTTTACCTCTGTTTTATGACGATGTAAGCCTCCCAGAGTCGGGTTCTCCCGAGTGGGGCGGGGTAATAAATTCAATAAATAATAATAAATAATAATAATAATAATGCCCACAGACTAGGTAGTAAAAATTTTTGAATCCCACCACTGCTTAACTGTGACCCTTTGTAGGTATTTCAACATACAGAGTACTCAGGCGTGGATTACCATTCCCTTGTTTGGAGGTATTCTGGGACTGTGCAGCTTTCCCAAGGCTAAACTGGCAGGTTTGTCTCCTAGGAGCCAGACAGGGATATCAACTAGCCAGATGCATGCCTCCCTTCATGGAAGAATTTTCCCAAGTTACTGATAATAATTCCTCTGAAACAGCTTCTCATTTTGTTATACAATATACATATAATACATTTGGAAAGTGAGCTAAAATGACTATCAACAATCCTTATATTTTTCTAGTTAGCTAGTTCAATAGCTATAAAGCTTTTGCTTATTTTCTCTAACATATAGTATGTGCTTTAAAATTTGTTTTCCCTAAACCATGAAGAAAGATATTGTGTCCTTTTATTTATTTATTTATTTATTTATTTATTTATTTATTTATTTATTATAAAATGCAATTTTGTCCATGTTCTTTTCTCAACTGGCATTTTAACCTTTCATTTGTAGTTCTACCAACATAATGCTTGCAGCAAAACTGTCACAACTAAACAGCTATAGATGTAAATGAGATATTTTTCTGCAAATGCACTCCAAAGTGTTTATGAAGCATAGAGGGAAATGTGGGATAATGAGAAAACTGAGCTCTTGCACCACTGGCCCATAAAGGTGGATAAGGAGAAAGATGAGGATTCCTCTATTATTTTAGCTGGGCATGAGAGAAAACGTGCAGACTGGTCATCAGCTCTAGCCTAGTTCCATTTGTTTCTGGATTGATCTCCTCTGCTGTGCTAATATTGTATGCATGGCTGTCTGGAGAATCACGTCTTTATTCCAGCAAAGCAGACCATTGCTCAAATAAACTCATCCTTGGATGGCACACTTTGAGGGAAACACAGGAAACTAGAGATGGAACAGATCTATGAGATCATACAGCTGACGCATACTGTAGGAAATGAAGGCTTCTAGTGCAGTTGCTTGAATGACTGGATTGTCTGTTTTTAGTTGGATTAAAAGACTTTGATTTTATGATCTGAGGAGCTCTCACTATTACCTACTAGATCCTACTTTCCCCAGGAATTTAGAATTTGAAAGTAACATCTTCATAGCCAGAGTAAAAATCTTAGTGTGCAAAAAAAAATTGTGGAATAACAGGCACCAAAGAAAGAAAAGGAAAGTGAGCTACATGATTTTCCTTCATCTTTTTTTTAATTTACTGTTGCCCTCTATGTTCTATCCTGGTCTGGGTCAGAAGGGCCCTTGGACCCTTGAGAGCAGTTGTTTTAAAGAGAATAAGGGGGTTCCCTGTGTTGGCGGTACAGTCAATATAAAAAATCAGGTCACATCGAAACGAAACAACTGATCACTTGGGGAAAACACCATTTGCATCACACCAGCTGCGGGGGTGGGTGTGTCAGGGATTTCCCTTAGCGATATGTGTGTCAGGATAGCAGAGTAGCACTTTAAGCTGTTGCTCAGCGAAAGCTTCAGGTGCAATGACACACACACATATAGCTTCAGTGAAAGGTGCAGTTTACATGTGAGTGAGGGGAAGACAACAAACACAGAACTATATACAATGGTACCAGTCTCTCTCCAAACCCCACAGTTGCAACAGAACTTGGAATCCTCTGATGGCTCCAGTCCAAAGAGCATGTACAGAGTCCCGCTAGCAAACACTGACTGCAGGCTGGCAAAGTCAGTATGCTACTTCTCAGTGGTATAAGGTACCTGTCAGTTCTCAGAGAGACAGCTTTACGCAGCATGTCTTCTCCCTCACAAGTTAGTGGTCAGTCTGTCAGCAGTTCTTCCTTCTCAGTAGAATACGCTCCTCAGCAGTACAACCTCCTTCAGCAGTTTCAATCCTCCTGAGTATAACCATCCCCAGTAGGCCATAGTTATACTGTGGTGTTGCTGGGCTATTCCTCTAATCAGCCACAGCTGTGCTGTTGCTGAGGCAGGTACACCAGGTAGCACACAACCCTGCAATCAGTCTGTGCCTCAATCCTAAACAACTGTGTTTAAGGCTCTTGCAGGGCCTTAAAGCTGTACTAACACACTAGGGAGAAATCTTTGTACAATACCCCACAAAATGCCCTAACATGGTGGAAATCTACCTATCTGAAGCAAAAAAGGTCAGGCTGGTTCATGCTTGCCTTTGTGTTGTGTGATCAGTTTTAAAAAGTTTGAATTCATCCACTCTGTTTCCATAGCAAATCCTGCACCATTTGCTAGTGCAGTCATCATCTCAGCTAGGAAGAATGGAGCGACCACCTCATTTGGGAGCTGCTGGCTGACAGAAGGAATAGCTTCGTAGGTATTCCTCTTGAGGTAGCTGTATCTACTTTACAACTAATTCCTTGACCTTAGGCAGGAAAATGTCTTTGGAGCAGATTCAGATAGAATAAGGTATTTATTTATTTATTTATTCAAATTTATATATTGCCGCCCCATTCGAATGAACGACTCTGTGTGGCATTACAGCAATATAAAACACTCAATCTTAAAACATTTTTTAAAAAACCTTATTTAAAAAAAAAACCCTTAATAAGCACCAAAATTATCCCCCACCCCTCAGTTGTTTAAAAATTACAGTTAAAAAACAGTTAAAAGAGTGAGGAGGCCTATGCTATACCAGCCTCAGACAGCAGATGCTAGAACAGGAGTTCTCAACCTTTTAAAGCCGGGGACCAGGTTATGCTCCCTCAGACAGCTTTGGAGGCCGGAGGGCCATTTTCAATGGTGGGCAGCAAAAAAATTTGCTACCACACTATGGGCGAAGCCTATGTCATGGGTGGAGCCTATGTCATGGGCGGAACCTACACCATGGGAGATCTAGTTATGCCTACCATATGGCCAAGTATACATCTGCAAACACAGGCACCACTGGCTCTTTGGCTGTAAATGGAGATGAGCACTGCACCCTAGAGTTGGATATGACTGGCTTTTGAGCAAGGGAGACCTTGACCCACTTGCAGAGACAAAACCTGATGGGGCAGGGCAAGAAGGTGTGCGTGGCCACCCAATTTCTAACACCCCCCTGCCCAAAGGCTAGCCTATTTTGCCACCCTGCTGCCCAGAGGCCACCTAATTTTGCTAAACCCCCTCTTGGAGGGGTGCAAACCTGTTGCTGCCTACCACTGGCCATTTTGCCCTTCCTCCACCACATGGCACATCCTGGTGTGGTGGAGGTGGTGGTGTAAGGTTTGTGTTCAAATAAAGTTGTCAGGTAGATGGCAACAATATAATACAGTACAGCAGTTCACTTCATCTTAGTTGCAAAAATAAAGCAAGAAGAAAATATCTCAAGCAAATGATGATTGCAAGAAGGGGCTGCCCTTAATGACCCTTTGGAGGATGCAGCTGGTCCAGAACACAGCTGCTGGTGATGGGGTGTGGATGGTATGCCTGCGTCTCACCCTTGTTGCAGGAGCTGCATGATTACTGGTAATGCCTCCAGGTGTAAGTTTTCCTGGGAGTAAGTCCTACTGAACATTAGAGGGGGTGACCTGGTGCATATACAGAGTGTGGAACTTTCAATAAAGGTCTGCAAACTTGGTAGCCATCATTATTTAATTAGCTGTATAGAACAAATGTTTCTAAACCAACAGAGAATAAGGATCGCTTAGAACAGGCTGGCGGTCTTCTTTGTATCAAGATAGCCTTCCTCTTATCTTCTACTTATGACCCCAGAAAGATAATCCTAATTTGGATGGATGAATAAGGAGACAGGTTTACAAGGGAGTAGAAGAAGTCAAGCAAAAGTATTAGCCAGGTTCCTAGGAAACAGGTTTTTAAAAGAATGCATGAAGCTGTTCCATTTTCTCCAAACCAAAAAGCAGGAATGAAAGAGGAGCAAAATAAGGGAAGGGGTTTTCCAATCTTTCTCTGGTAACATTTTTTGGTAGAAAAATTTAAAGAGAGATCTGATGTTAATTGAACTTTTTTTAAAAAAAATTGCTCCCTTCAATTTAAATTTAGCTTTCTTTCTCTCTCTTTTTTTAAACTAACTTTTCTGTCTCTGCTTTTGAGTCTTCAGGAGCCTTCATGGTTTATGCTTCATCATCTTTTACTTGCCTGGTTTCCAGGACCTATAGAGGCTCTCTGGAATTAACATGCCAGTGGCCACTGCAGATCTGGGATATGTTACTTTTTTTGGATTTGTCAGCTATGCTGATAAGCAGGAACTAAAACAACAAGCTGAGGGTGGGGGTTTAAATATTTCGTATGTATGTGTGCACAATGAAACTAGCATTTCAGAAAGGAAATGTTAACTTGACCATTTCATGGCATGATAGTCATCTATGGGTGAGGAGTGATTTATATGGAGGATTCCTCAAACATTTGGTCCCCCACCTAGCCTAAAACGCTACTGCCCACAACAAGATACATTGTGTGTGGTCTCTGCGCATCTGTTTTTGCTCTAACAGAGCTAGAATCTCTTTGATCTGTTAACATGCAGATATTTTACAGTGAAACTGCAAAGGTTTTCAAAGTTTGCTCAGGATTGATATTATGAAATGCCTACACTTGCCAAAGCACAAACATCAATACACTGTCAACATTATTAAATAAATAAAATCCCTCTGTAACAAATAAACTCTTACACATTTTCATGATAAAATGCTTAAAAAGTCAACATTTATACAGCACATTGATTTTTCTTTATTATTCTTTTTTAAAATGTTTATGTGTATGTGTGTATGTGCTGCCTGGTCCAGCATGGCGGCGCAGTGTGGTGACATGGCACGGTGGCATGGTGCAAAGGCCTCAGCCCCCACCACCCCTGCCGCCCCTCAGAGGAGGCTGCTGAGGACCTCCACAGCCGCCCGACAGTGTAACCCAAAATGGCTGCGTCGTCGATACGCATGTGTTTTAAGATATCAATTGAAGGTTCTGAAGTGACTTGGACCATTATCTAAACTAAAATCAGATCAGATCAGATCTAGTGCAGAGTGATCCTGCTACCCCCACCCCCAAGCAGACCCCTCTCCTTTAGTTCAGATTTCCCAAGGATAAGGTTTGTCTCCAACAGAAGAAATCCAGGATTGTAAGACAAAGGGAAAATGGGAATGCATGAAGTCCAAACAGTAAGTGAGTTTCAATATGGAATACTCGTTTGCCCATCAGTCTCTCTCTCTCATTGTTGTTGTTGTTGTTGGTTGTTGTTGTTGTTGTGTCACAAAGCTGAATTAGTGAGAACTTTAAATTTTAATTCTAAAATCCTGGCTCCTTTATCAGCAGCTTTATGATGCAGCTTATCATACTTACATTCTTCTGAGTGTTCAGAAACCAGTTATACTTTCCCCATCCTCAACCCATGAGCATGATTTGGAGACTGGACACTTTCCATTAGATGAGAACACTTATAGATTTTTCATATATAGTAGCCAAATATATAGCCTTCTTTTCCCTTTAGGAAAAAGAAAGGGAGAATCTCCATCTTGCCCTGAAATCACTGTAGCATAAATGCTGGATCATCCCTTTCTCTCACAGGCTTACAAGATTACTGACAATGATGATGACGATACAAAGCTGATTTATGCACTGAAATGCAGCTTTAAAATTTCTAGATCAGGCCATTGTCCAGATCAGGGATAGGAATAATATTTGAAAAATTTAGCATTCTCTGCAGTTTTCCATCTCACACAGACTTCTCACCAAGACCTCACCTTAAGGCAGGGGTCCCCAACCTGTGCCCCACAAGCAATTTCTGCATGGCCATCCAACCTGTCTGTTTACTGCTATCAATGTCAAGGCATTTCCCTTCAGATCTACACTGTTCTTCCTGCCTCAGGAGGCACCATCTACTGCTGTTTTTCCTGTCCCTTTGTTACAACTCCCTCCCTCAACAACCAGTAGCAATGTGGTTACTTCTCATCTCCATGGCTCCTTCTATCACAAAATCCTCTTGGTCTGATCTTCCATACAAGCATGTTGCCCTTTTTGGGTGCCATTTTGGCAGAACTCAGATACATGCACCTCTCAGCTTTTCCACTCTTCCTCTCCATGGATTGCCATGTTGACGGCTTTGTGTGTGTGTGTGTGTGTGTGTGTGTGTGTGTGTGTGTGTGTGTGTGTGTGTGTGTGTGTGTGTGTGTGTGTGTGTGTGTGTAACATTAAGCAGCTGTGTGGATAGGAACAGGAGATGCCCCTCCTCTACTTTTGCACAAGAAATTGCAAAGATCCTGCAGAGCTCAACACCCATCTCCCCAGATCTGGTGCAGGAAAGATGCTACCTGGGCAAAGAACTGCAATAGCATTTTCATCAAAATAACCCATTATTTGTTCCCTGACCCATACTGTTTCCTGTGACATACAGCTATTTGCACATTTGTGAGGTGTTAGATGCATTTTATGTACCTGAGCTCACTCACATATTTTTTTTTTAAAAAAAATGCAGACAGCTAATGTGAGTAAAGGGAAAGGCCACCCTTGCTCGAAAGCCAGTTGTATCTGACTCTAGGGTTCAGTGCTCATCTCTGTTTCATAGCTGTAGAGCCAGCTCTGTCTGCTTCTGCAGACGTTTCCATGGACATGTGGCAGGCATGACTAAACACTGGAGTGACCAATATGCTGTTTTACCTTCCCACTAAAGTGGTCCCTATTTATCTACTTGCAATTTCTTGCTTTTGAACTGCTAGGTTGGGAGGAACCAACCTAATGTGAGTGCCACAGAAAATTTCACCCAGGCACTCAAAATGTGGGTGGAAATGGTACAAAATGCACACAGTGGGATAACACTGTAAATAAATGTATACACTATAGAAAAAAAGTACTGAAAATGTGTTAAAAGGCCCATGAAGGGGGTAGGGGGGAATCCATGTAACCTGATACAAAGGATGGGATGAGAATGGAGACAGGGTGTGGAAAAGTAAAACAGAGTGTGGATTTTTCATATGCCTAAGTAGGAATGTAGTTCCTTCTGTTTTCTTTACAACAAAGTTTTGTTGCTTTAACCCTTCCCTTTTAGAGAGGTCAGCGGATTTTCTCACAGAGAATCCTATCAAAAATCTCCCCATTACGAGATAACAGTTATAGAAAGAAAAGCATCTCTTAGTGCAATTCTCCTTGTATAAATAGATCAACATTTATGAAGTTAGGGATCAGGGCCGTAGTCCTGATCTGAACTTATAGATGGGGGGTGGAATTTTGTCAGGAGGGGCAACAATTAATTAATTAATTAATTAATTAATATACCACCCAATCTGTCATGATACACAGGGTAGCTTATATACAAAACAAAGCTTCATAATACAGTAAAAATGCAAACATACCAAAATAAGCAATAGCAACAATAATCAAAGATATAAAACACACAAGCACCCCAGTAGCCCCATCGTCTTTTCAACCCTCCAACCAGGAGAATGGCAATGGCAGCCACAGCTGCCTCTCATCCAGGGGGAAATGGCGGGTCCTCCAGTCTGTGGCCACAATGTCTCTTCAACCCTCCAGCCAGGTGGGACCAGGAGGGTGTGGACGGCGGCTGCAGCTGCATCTTGTCCCAGGTGATGGCATGGCTCTGGGGGCAGTGGCGAGGTCCACATACATAGCATTGGCATCCCAGGGTGTATTGAGGGGGCTATTAGCTCAGGAGGGTTTTCGCCCTACCTGCGCCCCCTGGCTTTGGCCCTGTTAGGGACTGCTTAGTGGTTAAGAAAGGCTTAGTGGTTAGGGCTTAGTAGTTAAGAAGCTCACCTTGCTATCTGGAAGGTTGGCAAGTCAGCAGTTTGAGACCCAAGTACTGCTTGATGGAATGAGCACCCATCTCTGTCCCAGCTCCTGCCAACCTAGCAGTTCAAAAACAAGAATTTCCAAGTAGAAAGATAGGGACCACTTTGGTGGGGAAAAATCTTAGGGACATGAAAGGAGACTCATTCGGCCATCCCCTGAGTGGAGTTCCTAAAAACAAAAATCCTTTCAACCCAGAATCACCTTTCTGTGCTTCTGACATGACAAAAAATATTTTTTATATAAAGTTTCACCCCATCAGTCGTGTGCATTGTGAATGCAACAAAAACCAAATAGATACATGAGATGTGGAGACATAATCTTAATAGTTTGGCAACATTTGAGTCAACCTTTTCTATCGTGGTCCCTTCCAAACATTTCAAACTACAGGCACCATCAGTTGTAGCCAATATATGGAATCATTAATCATGAGACGAATTGTTATTTAAACATCTGGAGACATCAAAAATGGGGAAATCTAGCCTAATCTACTTTAAAAAAAAATCATTTAAAATGATTGGAAATCCAACAACAGACCTCCATCTAACCCTGGAAGCATAGTTTATTCTAGAATAATATTCCATTCTATACCCTCACTGAGCCTTTGAAGATCATAGTTCTTGAATAACTTTGTCAGGGAAAAGTATTTTGTATTGGTGTTTAGGTAATCACTGCTTTTTATCATCTCTTTTATAAGTTAATCTATAGCAGGGATTCTCAACGTTTTCATGCTGTGGGCCAGACCACACACCCTCAGACAGCTGAGCAGGCTGGACACATGATTCCCCCTGCCATAAATGCTGTTGTAAAACGCATCTACAGCTGTTGTAAACACATTTCCGACAGCTGTGGGTGCATTTATGGAGCATTTCTGACTGTTTTTGCTGCTTTTGCTGCTTCTGGCGGTGTCAGGAATGAGCACATTTTTTGCTATTTTTGCCACTTCTGCCACTTCCAGCAGCAGCGGCAGGAGTGCGGGCACTGGGCCACATGAAATGGCACCACAGAATGGGTCCAGTCCATGGGGTATAGGTTGTGAACCCCTGATCTATAGTGTATCTTTCCACTTACAAAAGGATTTGACAAGCTGTATTTCTACTATACCTAGAAGAGGAATTTAAAACAAAAATCTTATGTTTAGTTGCTCTTCTTCTAAGTGATTTAGTTTTGTTACATTATAAAATCATGTAATGCTATACACCCGCAATGGCAAACCCTGCCACTCCAGGTGTTCTTGAACTTCAATTACCAGAAGCCCAAGTCAGCACTCATGCCGATCAGGGCTTCTGGGAATTGAGGTTCAAGAACAGCTGGAGTGTGAAGGTTTGCCATTACTGCTATACACCATGGTTGGGTTCTTGATTTTATCTCCTGAGAAGAGAAGAGCTATTTTCACTGGCAGACAGTTTGGGATCGCAAGGATTATTTCCACTGGCAGAATGGGGGAAAGACTTGATTTTTAATGGTTCCATCATCCCTGCTGGCATTCTCTTCTAGAACATTGGAGAACCATCTGAAAGAACATGGAAGATGGTTGTCAGGGTTAACTGAGTGTTCTTGTGGGAAAACACTGAGTCCATAATCAGCTCCATGGCTGTTTGCTAAAATAATATTTGGCTGAACAAAAGAAACCACTAATGGGATCTTATGGTCTTCCTTGGACCTTCAGGGTTTTGGGATGTACAGAGCTCTTGTACACCTTACAATGTCCACCTGGGTAATTTCCAGCAGGGGAAAAATAACCTAGAAAAATAGAAGGCCACACATTCAGTTTGGAAGATATGCATTCTTTAAAACAGTCGTTTGGGTCAGTGTTCCAGATTATCTGATTCATCATTGGCTAAAACTGTAGCTGCAAACAAACAGAACTCCACCCTGCCTGTAGTTCCATTTCCCAAGGGTCAAGAATCTGTATGCTTCCCAAATGAGCCTCAAAATATAGAGGGGGGGGGTCTTCTTTTCCTTTTGCAGACAACTGATTCTTAGTCTTCTCTGGTTCATCCGTTTAGAGTCATACTTTTGGCGCTGTTCTGGGAGCTGTTACAGCTGTGTTGGACACCACTTTAAGTCCTTGGTGTGATTCAGATGAATAATTGCATTCCACATTATCTTCATTGTATGTCTGCTTACTCATATATCTGCCTTTTAGTGCAGTGCATGGATCTTAGGAGTAAGGGGGACAATCCTTCTGGTGGGTGTAAAACTTGCCACTTGGGGATCCTCCTTCCTATGATGAAGCAAAACCCTGTTTTCTCTACTGGCCCATCCATGCATGGGTAGACACTCAGCTAATCTGTTACAGGAGATAAAGGTTCTGTGCACACAGATCATCTCTCCCATCCAACCCATGCCCTCCCCCTGGTCCAAGGATCACAATCTCTCATTCCTTGGCCAAGTGAAGGCTGAGAGGTTCAGGACTGGAAATTATATTCTCTTATGTAATATCTCAAATAAGCACGTATACAGTGCATGGGGAATTATTAGAAGTGTTGAGAGTGGGAGAGTGATAAGTTATGTGCCGGTGATGCTTTCCAAAGTATGAATTTGCTAGATGAAATTTGCCAGTTATTGAAGAATTGAAGCACATCACTGTTGTTGGCTTCATCCTACCTTTCAATAACGAAGGTGTAACAACAAACACATTTGCAGACCCATTTTGTATCTAAGTCATGATACGAAAAGAATACACCTTAAAACTGGCTATAAATCCTTAACTCTAATAGTTTGGATCCAGATTAGTCAGTCATAGATTAGAGTGCTTCCCAAATTTTGGTTTTTAGACTTCAAATCCCAGAAGTCTAAATCAATTCCCAAAAGCACTGATCAGCCAGTGATGGGATGTTCCCAGTTCGCACCAGTTCTCCCAAACTGGTAGCAAGATTCCCAGGTGGTTTGCCGAACCGGTAGCAACCACCCAGGAATTTATTTCAGGCATCTGGTTCGGACGCCTCACTGGGGAAAATTTGTTTTGAATTTGGAGACAAAATGGCTGCCGGGAACTGTGCATGCATCAAACCTTCATTTGACGCTTGCACAGTTCTATTTTTTTACTGTGCATGTGTCAAATGAAAGTTTGATGCATGCGCAGTTCCCAGCAGCCATTTTGGCTGCCAGGAAAGGAAGGGTGCAGGGAGCGCCTGAAGAAGCGGCAGTGGTGGTGGCCTTTCCACACCTGGCCCTGTCACCCCAGCAGGATGCCGTGCCGTTGCGGCAGTTTGCCGTCGCAGCAGTTTGCTGCTGCAGCGGTTTGCCGCCACGCCGCAATTCATTTAATTTTTATTTTATTTCTTTATTTATTTAATTTATTTACAGGTTTGTGTTGTGGTTGTATGGCTGGGTAGGTGAGTTGAGGGGTGTGTGTGTGCGTGTGTGTTTATTTTAATTTAACTTTATTTATTTTAAATTTTTAAATTTTTAATTTTTTGGCCCCGCCCACAACATGACATCATAACGTTGGCTCCACCCATGATGTCATGATGTTAGCTCCACCCCCACTGTGATAACGTCACGGTGGGGTAGTAAAATTTTTGACATACCATCACTGTGATCAGCCAATGATCAGACTTGGGTTTCTGGGAATTGAAGTCCACCAGTGTTCCACAAAAAATGGTTTGGAAAATGCTGGATTAGACCACTAAAATCTATGAGGCTTAAATTCAAAGGGCCTATTGTAAGCATAATGATTTCTGAATCTCACAATCTATGAGTGGAAGGAATCTCAAGGAGCCTTCCTCCAAGCAGTATAACTACCCATAGAGGTACAGTAGAACCCTGCATCACGGAAAAAAAAACTCAGTTCCATGGAGCTCTTCACTATGTGGTTTTTTTGTTATGCGGTTCCCTATGGGAGATGCCTCGCATAACGGGGGGGGGGAGTTCATTAACTGGGGTTCCCATTAAGCGGGTATACCCCGGTTACCAAAAACCCAGCATAACAAATTTTTTGCTATACGATGTGTTCGTTATGTGAGGTACCACTGTAGTTATGTTCCAGCCATGTGTTTAGTTTGTCTGTTGATCAGTTCTCCTTCCACAATGCACTTGAGGAAGAGCAGAATTAACAGGCAGAGCCGTAAATGGGCATTTTGGCTCCTGAGGAAATCGACACTGTTTCTCAATCATTCTGCCCTGACACATGAGAGCAAGCCCCCCCTCCCCCAGAAAAAGAAAGATGATAATAAGGTGCCCTCCGTAAAAAGAAATTTTATGGTTTTCTTTTTAAGAAGTAAATAAAGCTAGAAGCTGCCATTTATTTTCTTAACATTCATCAGTAGCTTGAACTCTAGATTTCAGTGTCACTTCAAGTTTGGTGTCCCCTTATTTCACAGCCAGGGAATCAGATCATGGAGTCATTTCTTAGAAAGGGCTCCATTACTTTGGCTGTTCCCTATGGGTCTTTCAGTAGCTAAATGCTTCCGGCATTTGTACATGTGGCTAGTCTGGAATGAGGACTTGACTGTCAGTACTAAAGAAGAGTGAGAATTTAGCTCCATCAATGTTTTTGTTTTCCTTTTTTAAACACCTGCACTGAATTTCGGACTTTGTAGTCAGAGATTTGTTCATTTCCATCCAAATGTGTTTTGATAACATGTGTGCTTGCAAAACAGGTAGGGAAAACATTGCTTTGCTTCTAAAATGCACATCAACTTGCTTTAGTC
Source organism: Furcifer pardalis (assembly GCA_030440675.1). Lineage (NCBI taxonomy): Eukaryota > Metazoa > Chordata > Lepidosauria > Squamata > Chamaeleonidae > Furcifer > Furcifer pardalis. Next base: position 145,731,497 of record CP126894.1, on the reverse strand, counting down.
AAGGGTGGCATGCTTCATGAATGCACTCATTTCAAAATGTACACAAAAAATACATAGGATGACAGGCTTCAGGTGTTTATAAAACCAGGAATGAGTTATGGGCTTGAAGATAAGGTTGGAGGCCAGAATCCAATTTTATCTCAGAGTAGGTGAAAGGCGATTGAGACACAAGGATACATTATGACTGATTAAGAAGGTGCTGTTAATGTTACTGATTGTGTGCATAACACATGACCAGTCACGTGACCAGCTTTGTGACAAGAAACCTTGTAAATTAGATATAGTTTGCCACAGAAATATATGCAAGGTCTCTTACTCTGGACAAAGTTCTTATGGGATTCTGTCTAAAGATGGGAAAAGGAGGATGAAGGAAGACCACAGAGATAGAACTGGTAAAGTTGATGATCCCTAGTCAATACTGCATTGTCCTGCTATGGTAACAGAGTAGACCATATTGTCAGTGACTCAGCGCCAATTGTCCGGCAACAGTTAACTAACCTGACCACCCTGAGGACTGACAGTTTGGGTGCTGAAGTCCACAGAGGAGGGCGATGGTCCCCAAGTGGGTTAAATCCCACTTGAATCCATCTTGATTGAGAGCAGCAGCTTCATCAATACTGGCCTGGGGCCGAGGAGGACTTTGCATGCCAAAAGGGCTCAGGAAAGAAAGTGACTCACATTACTCAATCAGTGGTATGGGTGTCATGCCATGATGAGGAAGGCAGAAGAAAGGCCATTGCATTATATTCTTCACAGCAGTCTTCATGGCTGATTGCCATGAGGATTGCCAATATTCAGATTCAGATACCGCAGAAGAAGAAGTCAATGCTGTTCCTGGATTTGAAGGAGCCCTTTACTGCCTCAGCTCCTTTTTCTATGTTTTTTCCTTTTCAAAATCACAAAGAAATGGTGGCAACCTGGCTTAACAAGCACAGTCAAGGTATAGGAATAACTCACAATGTGATTATCTTATTTCTGGTCACAAGCATTCAATCAGCCATGCTCACACTCAATCAAGCCCTGCTGCTTCAAATTCTTGGCACACGCCTTCTGAGGAGTGATGTTTTATATCAGAAATCAGGTGGGAAAGGCCATATTTCCTCTCAAACTACCTACACTTGGGTACTTTTACCACCTAATAATGTTTTGAACCAGATTTACTTTGTGTACACAGATCTGGTAACCTGTGGAAAAGAGAAGATTTTATGGGAAACCAGCTGCCTGGGAAAATCTCCTATCCCTATTCCCAATTTCTCCATAGCAAAACATTCCTTCCAAAGGACAGTGAGCCATTTCTGTTGTTTTATTGCATTAACAGTATGCAACCTTGAGGGTTGCCAACTTGATTTTTTAAATAAGATAAAATTATCATGATCCATCTAGATAGAAATTACATTTTGTAGCACTAGCACAGTAATAGAGATTTCACCCGAAGTGTTGTAATAAAATGAAACAGAACCATTCAAACAGCATCAGTGGAGTTAGGTGTACTAAATAATTCATTGAATTGTGAACATTCCAAATACAGTAATACCTCAGATAACGTTAAGACTTGGTTCCACAAGTCTTAACGTTATCCGATTTTTAGCCTTATCCGATGCATGCACCAGATAACGTTAAAATCCTATTCAGGTGGATCAGATAACGTTAACTCCATAGAGATAAGCAACAGAGGCTTCAAGGGAAAGTCAAGGAAATATACTGGAAACTTAAATAACTTTAAGAGATAATTGTCTAAAGGGTAAATACATTACAAAAACATGCCAGACCACCCTGACAAAGCCATACAGCATTTTTAATTTTTGAAAATTTTATAAAGTGTTGTTTTAAAAGATCTGAACAGAAGCTAGGAAAATGTTTTCCTTTAGAATCAACCCCCCTACCATTGCTGTAATAAAGGAAGTTCCCTCAGGGCTTTGCAGGGTGTGAAAAGCTTAATTGCTTTGTAGGTGAAAGGTTTCAGTGTCTGCTTGTTTTCCATTGACAATGCATGAGGCTTGCAGAGCTACAATCTTGGTTTCAGGCTGTTTAGAATTTAAAGGGGAAACTTCATAAAGGTAATTGGGTCAAACTGTCTCTTTGCAATTATTTTTCTGCAAAGTGTTCTTGGTTACACTGGGGAAAGGGTCCTAAGCCTCTCTTAAGGAACCCCACCCCCCATCACTATGTCCCTTAGCAAGCCAGACGGAGGCTTTCTGAACAGAAGCTAGGAAAATGTTTTCCTTTAGAATCAGCCCCCCTACCATTGCTGTAATAAAGGAAGTTCCCTCAGGGCTTTGTAGAGTGTGAAAAGCTTAATTGCTTTGTAAGTGAAAGGTTTCAGTGTCTGCTTGTTTTCCATTGGCAATGCATGAGGCTTGCTTGATTTGCTTTGCTAAACTAGTCAGACTGGTTTTGCAAGCGTTTGTTATTCAAATGTGGCAAGCTTGAGAGCAGGCAGCCCATCCCTTTCTCCCAAGAGAAACTGGTGAGTCACAGCCACACCTCAGGGAATTTGAGGCAAACATTAGCCTCAGAAATACTTAGGTTATCTGATGGATCGGATAACGTTAACATAATGGTTAACATAATGTTATCCGATCCAAACGTTTGCCTCAAATTCCCCAATGTTATGCGATTTTAGCATTATCCGATCCAATCGTTATCCGGTGTTTTACTGTACAGTAAAACCTCATATAACACTAAAACCTGGTTCCACAAGTCTTCGTGTTATATGATTTTTCGTGTTATCTGATCCTCTATGGGATCCATAGAGATACATTGTAACCACACAGGCTTTCGCGGTTGTTATCTGAAGCATCCCATAGGATCTTAATGTTATCTGATGCAATTCTTCCCCCCAGATTCCTTGATGTTATGCGATTTTCGTGTTATTCGATACTAATGTTATATGAGGTATTACTGTATTTATATTTGGTATTTTTAAAATAATAATATAATGCTATATACTATGTGACATTATATATGGAAGATGCTTGAGTCCACTTCTATAACATCAAATATATAGATCTCTGTAGTCATCAGTGTTTGATGATTGCATTCTTAGAAACTACAAAGTCTCAGTAGAATCCTGTATATGCTCTCATAACCATAATGAAGACAATTCTACCTTGTTTGTTTCAAAACATTTTAGCATTTAAATATGTTTTTTCCATCTACAACACCCAAACTGTCCTGAATAGGTCAAGGGTTCCTATTACAAGTGGAAATGTAGTTCACATGACTGTGTGGTGTGAGAGAGTCATGCCTTTCTATGTGAGCAAAAATACTAAGATCAAGGTTGTATGCGTGCATGCGTGCGTACATGTTTTAAAGAGCAAAATATTCATTGCAAATTGATTTCCTAACAGTAATATTAACTAACCTGACAACTCTGAGGACTAATGGCCTTTGGTGCCTAAGTCTACAGGGAAGGGTAATGGTCCCCAAGTAGATTAAATCCCACTTGAATCTATCTTGATGGAGGGCAGCAACCTCATCAGTACTGGCCTGGGGCTGATGAGGATTTTGCATGCCAATACTGGCCTGGGGCTGATGAAGGCTTTGCATGCCAAAAGGGCTCAGGACCAGAAAGTGACTAGCGAAACTGGATCAGTGGTACGGGTGTCATGTTGCAATGCAGAAGGCAAATGGACAGTCTTTATGGTTGATTGCCATGATGATTGCCTATATTCGAATTTGGATATGGCAGAAGAAGAAGAAGAAGAAGAAGAAGAAGAAGAAGAAGAAGAAGAAGAAGAAGAAGAAGAAGAAGAAGAAGAAGAAGAAGAAGAAGAAGAAGAAGAAGAAGAAGAAGAAGAAGAAGAAGAAGAAGAAGAAGAAGAAGAAGAAGAAGAAGAAGAAGAAGAAGAAGAAGAAGAAGAAGAAGAAGAAGAAGAAGAAGAAGAAGAAGAAGAAGAAGAAGAAGAAGAAGAAGAAGAAGAAGAAGAAGAAGAAGAAGAAGAAGAAGAAGAAGAAGAAGAAGAAGAAGAAGAAGAAGAATATTGTGATGTTATGGTTGATGAACCTGCTGATACACTTTTGGTGTGAACAATGCTTAGAAGTCAAAGGTGGCTGGAAACAAGCAACCGTGCATGTACAGAAGGGAGTAAAACACATTGCTTCAAAAATTTAATGGGATAGAATTCCATAACAAATTAATACTATCAGTACATGGTTTGTACTTGGAGTCATGACATGCAGCTCAAGAAGCAGCTGCAGTGATGCTCCATTCTGAGTTAACCTGTTTAGAACTGACCTTTGTTTTTTGTAATTGGTTGGAAATATCCAAACTGAGAGGAATTAACATTTTGCAGTTGTCTTTGCTTGGCCCCACCCAGTGCCCTTAATCTCACTCACTGGAATGTGAACCATAGGACTTTTCCCAAACCAAAAGATTTTCTCCATTCACCCCAGTTTCATAACAGAGTTTGGGGGGTGTTAACTCTTGAGTATAATGTTCAGGACTATTGTAAGACACCCTCCATGGTGTTTACTCTGTCCTGATCATCTTCCTTTAAAAAAATACATATGAGAATAGTGCTATAACATATCATCTTATTGCCAGGTCTTCTAGATGATATGGTGTTACAGCGCTATTCTCACCTGTTTAATTTAAAAAGAGTGAGGATCACATAAAGGAATGATGGGCAGAGGCAGGATCACAAGAAGAAAGGAAAGAAAGGGGTGGAATGTCAGTCACATTGCCAGTGTGGAATCTGAGCTTTCAATTAAATTTGCAAACCCAATGTGAGCATTCATTATGATTTTAATTGTAGTTGAGATTGCAAAGCACACTGCAGCAGAGCTAAATACCTCTGATTCAGGTTTCCAGTGTAGTTATACCCTGGCTTACTACTATAACAGAGAATGAGAATGATACAGCCTTGTTTCTAAGAGCACTCAGTGAGTCATAGGAGAGATGACTTCCACCACTGGTCAGGATTCTTATGTCTCTGAACAGGACATCTAAGGAGGAGCAACTGTCAGTCTCCTCACCTTAAGGATATGTGCTGAAACTCTCAGGAAAGTGTGTTTCCAAGTGAAATAGGCTGAGCATCTCTAAAAGAAGCACATTCTAAGTCCATGATGGTGAACCTTGGCACTCCAGATGTTCTTGGACTTCAATTCCCAGAAGCCCAAGCATGTTGTGAATCCACACAAATGGGTTTACTGCAATTCATCCGGCCCACGCTGCCTTCATCACTCCCAGAAGCGAAAGTAAAATACGCCCATACAGGAGCAACAAGGGCAGCATGGGCCAGATGAATTGCAGTAAACTTGTTCGTGTGGATTCACAGGGTTCTTGGGCTTCTGGGAATTTAAGTCCAAGAACATCTGGAGTGCCAAGGTTTGCCATCATGGTTCTAGGTGGCTGTCTGATCCACATGTCTGACAGAATGAGACAGTAAAATGCCAAGACGGAAGGACAGACTATAATTGTTCCAAGTCCAAGTCCGTGTTTTTATTGCTCCTTTGTGATACATTTTTAAACATTCCCCAAGTAAAATAAAAAGCTAGCAGAAAAGGAAGAAAGGTTGTTGTTTGGCCTGCAGCCTGCCATTAGGGGCTGAGGTGGTGATGGGATCTTGTCAGTTATTCCCCACTGATAGACCAAAGTAGAATGTTTCATTTGGTTGCACTATCCAACCACTTCATTTTCTCCTCACTCTGGCATGTTCACAAGCCTTGCAAGACAGAAAGCAGACTTAGTTTCCTCCTTGACTCAGAACTGCTTGTAGACCTAGGCTTCCATATTTTGGTTGGGATAGGACTTCATTTTCCACACTGCTTCCTGATTTAGGTCAACCCACCAAGAGAAAGGGTGCACTAATTAAGCAATTGCTGATCTCACTATGACAAGAGAAAGAGAGAGGGACACTAACACACCTATAGCTGTGCCAATCCAACGTCCATTTTGAAATTTATATTTCAAGAATGAGGAGCTTCTGGATCTCCAGGTATATCGACCTACAGCTCCCATCAGCCCTACTCAACAGATGGTGATGGACTGCGGGGGTTATAATCCAAAACATCCTAGGGACCAAAGATTCCCCTCCCGTTGTAGAATCACAACCATATCTCACTTGGGCTCCTGTTTAAACAATATGCACCTCCTATCACTTACTGTTATCACTGCATGGGGATATGTATCAGATTACAAAGTAAGAAACAGTGGGTAGATGCCTCAGACCACAATCTCCTCCTCCTCCTCCTCCTCCTCCTCCTCCTCCTCTTCTTCTTCTTCTTCTTCTTCTTCTTCTTCTTCTTCTTCTTCTTCTTCTTCTTCTTCTTCTTCTTCCTCCTCCTCTTCCTCTTCTTCCATGTCTAGGCCAGATATGAAACTGCCAAAATGAAGCCACCTTTTGCTGAATTCATTCTGCAGTTCCTTTCACATGATCTAGTATGGTAGTCATTGCCCGGGGTACACCTGATTGTGGTTCAAAAATACTGCAATCTTTGAAGAGGCTCTTTGTGTGTACCCCAGTGACCTTTCTAATTTAGAATGGTTTAAAAAGTAATGTTTAAAAAAGAACAAAATAATTCTGCCGTCTGTTTTCCATTTGAATGCAAGGCAAGCTCATCAGCTAAAACGTCAAGCACATTTCCTCAGTGCATACTTCACATGGCATGCCATATATGTGGATGGTTGTGTTCCACACAGACTCAGAGCCTTGCAAACATGAATGCTCCAGATGTGTTCTGTATTGGCTGTTTCTCTTACAGAGCCAAAAGAAATATTAATCATCTTGGTCGGGGATGGGATCTCCTCTCATATTTCAGAAAGGGGCTGGGAAGGAAAGGAAGCCAGCGGTTTCCCTATTTAAGCCCAAAGCTGAGGAATGTCTGTGGCTGAGTTCTGTGCAGGGCCCAGTGGCTGACAGGGCAGGAAAACAGTTGATGGTGCTCCCTTGATTTTTCTTTCCCCTGCTTTACTCTTTCTTTCTCTTTTGCACATAGAGTCTCATGTCTAATAGTATTTAGACATGATGAGCTGTGTGCAGGGAGTCTTTTTGATTTCCCTTGCTGTGTGGCAATCCTCAGTTATTTTGGCACAACAAGATGGTGAGTAATTCCCACTTAATTATTTTCATGAGTTTTAACCACTTTCCCCCCATTTTTCTAAGAACTTCTGAGCTTGTCAGAAATCAGAGTTTAGGAAATATAATTTTCTTTCTTTGGTTCTGTTCTGTGAGCTAGTGCGGGGATCCTGCTTAAATCCTCTGCACGATATGAGAGTATCCTAAAAAGGAAAAAATGACTGTGGGTTTAAGTGTTCTGTGCCGTTCTCCTTAGCTTTGGGTGTCTTGCCTCGCCTTGCTTGATATGCCCTGGAAACCTCCTTCCTTTCAGCTCTTGGGATAATCTGTGAGTGCTAATTCAATGAAATCTGGGAATCATTAAATTTAACAAGGCTAGATGTTCAGCCATTTGCTACATGACTGTTCTTTGTTTTGTAAGGATATTTGCTTTGGTAGAGAACCGCAGAAACACATGTCTTGCAGAAAATAGACTTGAGAAAGCTTTCCTGTGATCCACAGAGGTGTCTGATGCAGAATAGTTTCAGGAACCATTCCTCTCTCTCTCTCTCTCTGTTTCACTTTTGAGACCTAAGAAGAGGAGTTGATGGGTCTGTACAGCTCAAAGCCTGCTCCATCACTCACCAGAGATTGTGTCAAGCTTGTACATTAGTTGTTAAGAACAAAGGAGGCTGTAGTCCTATGCATGCATACCTGGGAGTAAGCAAGTTAAGATTAGTGGGACTTGCATCTGAGCAAAACATGTGTAGTGCTGGGTTGTATGAGGGTTGCACAATGCAGAAGAAAGCTCATCAACCTTAATGGATATTGACTTGCTAGTCTATATGGTACAACAGATGCTTTGAGGTCTGTTTTCTTTTTTGTCATACAAATCAATGAATAGGCTTACTTAGAGTGTGCTGTGACAAGTTGTCAGACCTGGGCAAAACCATGGTCAATCCATAACTTGGCTGACAAAACTAATCAGTAACAAGGGTCTTCTCGTTCTAGCTTGCTACAACACACACAATTCATACTTGTACTTATAGGAACAGATGGTTTGAATCAAGTGGTAGGAAAGTATTCCGAGAATGGCTACCTAACCTCTATAGGGATTAGTTTTCTGACAGACAGCAAACTTTGTTTATGAGGAAATCAGGAGAGAAAAAAAATGCAAATAGCAATCTCTAACAACCTTAAAAAATATACAGTTATTGAAGTTAGTAACTTTAACTCTGCAGAAAATTGCATGTGGCCACTCTGAAAAAAACCCCACATGTTCAAACTTCATTTGCTAATAGAAAATAAACTATTTAGATCCTAATACCCTCCCTTTCCTGAATTATACAAGTCCAATGGGGTGCTAAGTGTTCCCTGTAAGCATTCTCTTTCCTAAGAATGTTCACTTTTCATTCTTTGATGAAAGACTGGAGACAGTTTTTTGCCCTCCAGTTATGTTAATAAGCTGCTGCCCATCATCTTTCCTCATTGGCCATGCTGGGTTGGGATTCATAGGAACTAGACTCCAGTCACATTGGGACCCACCATTCTTTGTTAATGGATCCATAAACAAACATTCAATATTTTTAAAGTGTGAAGAACTGCAGGGATTTACAGTGTAATTGCAGATGGGGAGCTTCCTCTGGATTCCTGTTTGCTTTTCACATCTAACTGGGATCAGTTATTTATTCCTCAGCACAGAAAGACCAATGTGTTTGTGCGTGTGCACGCACTTACAGCTACACCTGGCTATTTGAATCTGGGTTTTGAACAAACAATCATGAGCATTTTGACAGTCGCCTTTTTCCTAGATATTTTGTGTTTCTCATATTTGTTGTTTTAGTGCATAGCAAAACTTTCTAACAAGCACAGAGAGGCTTGTCATAATACTTCTAGGATTTCCCTCCAAAACATGTAAATAATGTGTAACATCTTAATTTTTCCTAAAGAACACCAGCTACAGTACTTTCTTTAGAATGCATCCTTTTATACGATGCAGTTTACCAAAGCTGTATTCTGAAATTATGCTAGATTATTATTCACTTATTGCCTATAGTCGATTTTTAACTCAAGAGCAAAAACTGTTCAAAGGGCGAAGAGGTAGAACTCAAGCAATAAAGCAGAAATGGAATGGTGTTTGCAAGGATGGGAACTGACTTCCTAGATGTCTTACATTGTTCTCTTTCAGCAGTAACATTTCTACAGTCAGCAGTATCAAATATATATCCAGGGTGATGTAGTGGATAAAGTGGTGGACTAGGATTCCAAAGACTTGGGTTCAAGTCTCTACTTGGCTGTGGAATCTCACCATATGCGTGTGAGTGGAACTGGTGAAACAACTCCATAAATATCTCACCTACTTTGAGAGTTCCATTAGGATGGCTGCATGTTGGTTCTCGCTTGATAGCATGTAACAGAACAGAATAGCAACAAATGAGTGTCAGTCTACAGTTCCTTTACAATATTTCTTGCCAAAGAGTTGTGACAAAATGTTTAGCAAGCTGCTAAATGTATGGTGTGATTGTGTGACCAGACTGTAGCCCTTAATAATATGGTTTTTTTCCTTTTCCTTCACCATAATAATTAAAAGAATTAAACGAGGGTGATAAAAAGTACCACAATCCTATAATACTTGCAGGTTATGGTACAAGTCAAGTTTGATTTGAGATAACCCCATCTTTCTCCCAGGATGCCCCATCCTGTTTTCCTTCCACATTGATGTAGCTCATTTTTACAGCCAGGTCACAACTTCACCTCTTTCCTGAGTCAGGATCTGACAGTGGTAGTTGTTGTTTCCAGGTGACAACCTTGCTCAGCTCCTTTCTCCCAGTGTATTGGAGCTCCAACGAAAGGCCATCTGATGAATGGTCATTTTTCATAGCCAGTGTGCCTGCACCCTAGTAGGTATGTTTCCATTACTACTGTAACTGTCTGAAACTTCTTGGCATCTATTCCTATAATGCCCAGAATGATTAACATGCCCATTCCTGGCCAACTGTACACCAAAGATGGTCATTCAGTGCAAGGGTAGACTCCTCTTGGCCCATGAGGTGCATGCACCCACTGCATCCATGTGTCCCCAGTGCTCCCACCCACCCACCCACTGTGCCAATGAATTTCAGTTTGGAGGCGGGAAGCTTGCTTTAAGGGGGAATATGTAGACATGATCTCCCACTGAATCTTGGGAACAGGGCAACAATACTAAAGAGATCCCACCTCTGGTAGATCTTGGCTCCATGGATCCAAGAATGTCACCCACCCCTGGTTTATATCATAGAACTTTATCAAGCTTATAAACAAAGGAATTCCTGATGTGTTTCCTACCCCTGGAATAATTTGAACATACCAAGAGCTATGAGTTTTAGCTTTTAAAAAGCTGGATTTCAGCCCTGGTAACAGACGTACATTTCATTCTCCTCTAGTTCTTCATGATTTTAATGCCAGCTCTTGAGTGCTCAATGAAAAGGTGAAGTGATGTTGAAAATGATTACACACAATACTGTAGTTCTGCTTTCAGGATGATACCTTTTCACTGAAGAGGATTCCAGACATTAAGGGAAAATAGGGTCTTTCTTTAGTACTTATATGTGAACGGGAGATGATGTAACAGAAAAATTTGAGATAATTTTTCCTGCTGCAGGATTGATCACCTCTAGGATCTGATTACAGTTGTACCTTGCTTAAAGAGCATAATGTGTTCCACAGGATTGCTCTTTAAGCGAGTTTGCTCTTTAAGCGAAACACCATTGTAAGTGACCAATTGTAGGGGGGATTGCAAACCCCGATTTGTTTGTTAAGTGAGTTTTTGGTTGGTTTTATTTGTTAAGCGAAGCGAACATTCAGAGAAAATTCTGCTCTTTAAGCGAGTTACTCTTTAAGCGAAACACTCTTTATGCGAGGTTTGACTGTACATCTAATTACACTACTTATATCTGTACTGTGATTGCCACCAGCTTAGAGCAGGATCTTGAATCATAGCAGCAATGAATAAACCTAATAATTGTGCAATATTGGCAGATCATATCGGAGTGAGACTACATTATAACAGAGCACTGCACCTTCCCAGGTGTTTGGTAGTAATACTGGATGGATTATTTTCCACCCAGTCCATATGAGCCATGTGATTATTAGATTTAGATGGTAGTGGTGGAATCTGCCTCTGAAGAAGCAGCAAACGCTTACAACAGAGGTAATGTAAAAACCAGCTTTAGATTTCCCTCTCCATTGGAAAAGACAAAGGCACAATTGCCAACCATTATATTCAACTGGGACTATGATGTGGCATGACCCACATTTGTTGCTTACTTAGAGCCACTAACTTTAACGTGCTTCATGTGTCTCTTTTTATATTCAATAACTGGTTACTTTCATTGCAATTCCTGGGTATATGCCATTCATAAAGTGCTCTTGTACATAATACAAATTATCATGGTACTCCCCTAAATTGCCCTGGTCCTTTTCTTGTTGGCACTTACATGTATGCTGTAGGCAAAAGCTGTGATTTAAGGACTGAATCCTGTTCATAGCAATCTTACACTCAGGAATTAGGGTTGGGGTGAAACATGTTCAGTGTTTACCTATAACAGTTTGTTTATTTTCCTTTTCAAAGCAGTATAGAAAATGAAACACAACTGTTCTTCAAAATTAGTGGGGAAATTCTTCTTCTTCTTCTTCTTCTTCTTCTTCTTCTTCTTCTTCTTCTTCTTCTTCTTCTTCTTCTTCTTCTTCTTCTTCTTCTTGCATTAGATAAGGAAATTTTTGCTTGCCTAACATAGGTAAGATGACATTTAATAGCATTTCAGAGAGAAATGCATAGACATTTTCATGCACCCCATTTAAAATTTCAGAATTAAAGATGAACAAAACTTTAAAGTGGAAACACTAAGGGCGATCTGGCCTGGACACTGGAAGAATGAAAACCTGAAGCTCGGAGGTCCATCCATTTCTATCTAGAACCAGTTTCCAAGTGCAAAATGTAACATAGGAACTATGAAATCATTGGGACATCTGCCCATATGTTGTAAAAATGCATTTACATTATATTCCAAAATAGACAAGAGCTATTTGTAGAAATAGCCTTCCATAAAAGTTACATTAACATCCCCTTGACTGCTTTCCACAAAAAAAGACTATAAGAAACCTGTGGCTTTTCTTTTTTTTATTATTATTCTGCAGTTCCCTTTATCCTTCACCACTAATTCTGGCCACAACTAAAGGGAGTCAAAGCCCAATAACATCTAGTGGGCTAACTGGCTGGTACCAAGGCACTATAAGAACCTGATTATAATACTACTAAAACTCCCTAGTCACAAAGAGATGTAAATCTATAACACTGTTGCCAGTCATGTAAAACAAAGGTCTATAGTTGCTTATGTGAAAACTTCAAATGTGTGATGGCTGTTCTCCTGAAGTTTTCAGAGTTGCTTGACTTTCTGCCTTCTGGCCACAATAATGCATGTGGTTAATTCCTTTGCCCTTTCCTTGGCAATACAACTCTTCCAATCTTCCTCCAACATATCCTTTGCTCTTTACCACCACCCCATCCCAGCCTAATGGCTGACCTGGCTCTCATTTGTATTTGGAAAGGGAGATTTTCTTGGATTTGAATTACTGGAAGAAGCTTGCTTTCTGAGTAAGAAATGTTCGAGAATCCCTCCTATGTAAGAAGACACAAGGTGCAGGACACAATGTGCAGAAACATTTTTGTGCAATGCTGATTGCTGCGTTTTGAATGAGAGTGTTCTTGAATGTGAGTGTCTGGGGATAAGGTGTCGGAAAACGTAACTTTCAATAAAGAAAATTAGCTGTGACTTCCGGTATGTTAGAGAAGTCCAAATCGAAATTAAGTTCTTGGGAATCCACATCCATTTATTGAGGTGTTCCTGGAACCTAGCCTTATTTCGTAAGTTTGAGGAGGTCTGTGGCTTGACAAAAATTAGATGATTATGTTTTGCCTTGCTTGACTTTCCATATGTGTTTTTTGAATTGAAACCAAGACTCATCACACATTCTTTCCAAAGGAGGGAAGAGCAGAACCTTAGAGGGGCTTTTTTTTTTTAAAAAAAAATGCTTTATTATGGGGGGGGGGGGAGAGGGGAATATTATTTCTTCACTGAGCGTATATAATTTCATTTAATTTCAACAATTTTGAATCAATGTATTTATGGTCTCAATAGTTTGCCATTACAAGTAGAACTTTCATTCATTTCCAACTCACTTCAGTATAAGGGATCAGCTCTTAACGCAAAGATGAGGAACATGTAGCTTTCTCAATCCTATCAGACTATGAGTCCTGTCATTTCTCACTTTGCCTAGGTTTGCTAGGATTGATAGGAATTGAAGTCCTGCAATATCAGGGCAGCTAAATATCTCCTCCTCAGTCTACAACAGTTGAAACAGAAGACAGAACAATAATTCAATTGATGTTCTTCCTAAAATCCTGTTCTTGCTACTTCAGGCATTCAAATATGTAAAATGTCCTTCTCTTATTGGGCCTAGGATACAAGCAAGTTTCTGCTAATTCTTTTTCTCTTCTGCTATGGTAAAAGGAAGTGAGATGATCCTTTGGAGAGTTTCAAGGCCTTAAAAATAATTAGTGGACTTGATCCTGAAGGTCTTCCACAATTTGGATATCGTATCTGCATATACAGCTCCCATGCTTGTGCAGAAACTCTGTGTAATATATAATTTTTTAAATTTCCTGTCCGGGTGTGGATCAGTTGTTTTAAAACTTGAATCCTCAGATATTTTGCCAGGCACTCAACCCCAATCATCAGATGGTGGTTTACTAACCTGTCAACACTCGGGACTAACGGCCTTGGGAAGGGTGATGGTTCCCAAGTGGATTAAATCCCACTTGAATCCATCTTGAGGGAGGGCAACAGCTTCATCAATACTGACCTTGGGCTGAGGAGGACTTTGCATGACAAAAGGGCTCAGGACCAGAAAGTGACTCGTGGAACTGGATCAGTGGTACTGGTGTCATGTTGCGATACGGAA